>CM048744.1:734746354-735324135 GCA_026315105.1 Locusta migratoria | reverse complement strand
GGTGTTTGGATACAAAAAGCTGCATGAGTATCAAGAACTCAGATGGAAAGCCAGCTCTGAGCAAAGAAGGGAAACCTGAAAGCAGTGGCGAGCTAGCGGGGGGGGGGGGGGGGGGGGGGGCAGAGGGGGCGGACCACCCCGGGCCTCCAAATACCTCGAAAACAAGGTGGTCTCTCTCTCTCTCTCTCTCTCTCTCTCTCTCTCTCTCTCTCTCTCCTTTTTTTTTTTTTTTTTTTTTTTTTTTTTTTTTTGCGTTTCGTTCTGCTGGGGCCTTCAAATCTCGTCGAAAGTTATTCTTTTTAGATTACCCCATGCCTCTCGTCCTGTGGGGGGCCTCCAAATTTCAAACGTTAATGCTTTTATAGTAATACATTGCCAAGTGGAAAATAGATACAATTTACAGGAAAATAAGAGGTTGTTTGGATACAAAAAGCTGCATGAGTATCAAGAACTCAGATGGAAGCCAGTTCTGAGCAAAGGGAAACCTGAAAGCAGTGGCGAACTAGCGGGGGGGGGGGGGGGCAGAGGGGGCGGACCACCCGGGCCTCCAAATACCTCGAAAACAAGTTAGATTACCCCATGCCTCTCGTCCTGTGGGGGCCTCCAAATTTCAAACGTTAATGCTTTATAGTAATACATTTCCAAGTGGAAAATAGATACAATTTACAGGAAAATAAGAGGTGTTTGGATACAAAAAGCTGCATGAGTATCAAGAACTCAGATGGAAAGCCATTTTCTGAGCAAAGGGAAACCTGAAAGCAGTGGCGAACTAGCGGGGGGGGGGGGGGCAGAGGGGCGGACCACCCCGGGCCTCCAAATACCTCGAAAACAAGGTGGTCTCTCTCTCTCTCTCTCTCTCTCTCTCTCTCTCTTTTTTTTTTTTTTTTTTTTTTTTTTTTGCGTTTTCGTTCTGCTGGGGCCTTCAAATCTCGTCGAAAGTTATTCTTTTTAGATTACCCCATGCCTCTCGTCCTGTGGGGGCCTCCAAATTTCAAACGTTAATGCTTTATAGTAATACATTGCCAAGTGGAAAATAGATACAATTTACAGGAAAATAAGAGGTGTTTGGATACAAAAAGCTGCATGAGTATCAAGAACTCAGATGGAAAGCCAGTTCTGAGCAAAGGGAAACCTGAAAGCAGTGGCGAACTAGCGGGGGGGGGGGGCAGAGGGGGCGGACCACCCCGGGCCTCCAAATACCTCGAAAACAAGGTGGTCTCTCTCTCTCTCTCTCTCTCTCTCTCTCTCTCTCTCTCTCTCCTCTCTCTCTCTCTCTCTTTTTTTTTTTTTTCTGCGTTTCGTTCTGCTGGGGCCTTCAAATCTCGTCGAAAGTTATTCTTTTTAGATTACCCCATGCCTCTCGTCCTGTGGGGGCCTCCAAATTTCAAACGTTAATGCTTTATAGTAATACATTGCCAAGTGGAAAATAGATACAATTTACAGGAAAATAAGAGGTGTTTGGATACAAAAAGCTGCATGAGTATCAAGAAACTCAGATGGAAAGCCAGTTCTGAGCAAAGGGAAACCTGAAAGCAGTGGCGAACTAGCGGCGGGGGGGGGGGGGCAGAGGGGGCGGACCACCCCGGGCCTCCAAATACTCGAGAACAAGGTGGTCTCTCTCTCTCTCTCTCTCTCTCTCTCTCTCTCACTCTCTCTCTCTCTCTCTCTCTCTCTCTTTTTTTTTTTTTTTTTGCGTTTCGTTCTGCTGGGGGCCTTCAAATCTCGTCGAAAGTTATTCTTTTTAGATTACCCCATGCCTCTCGTCCTGTGGGGGCCTCCAAATTTCAAACGTTAATGCTTTATAGTAATACATTTCTAAGTGGACGGGGGTGGGGGGAGGGGGAGACTCATTTTGTTTTGCCGCCGCCCCAGGCCTCCAACAGCCTTAGTCTCCCACTCTCTGAAAGGTGGAAAGAGTTTATTGAGGGGCTGGCTCTACAAGAAAATAGAATTTTTGGACAATATTGTAGGAAGGGAAGGAAAAGTAGATGAAGATGAAATAGTACATACTATGCTGAGAAAAGAATTTGACAGAGCACTGAAAGACCAAAGTCCAAACAATGCAAATGGAGTAGACGATATTCCCTCAGAGCTGCTGAAGTCTCTGGGAGAGCAAGCATTGATAAAACTATTTCATATGGTGTGTAAGATATATGAGACAGGCGAAATACTATTAGACTTGAAAAATATAATAATCTTCACTTCAAAGAAAAAAAGTGCAGACAGCTGTGAAAATTACAGAACCATCAGTTTCATAAATCTTTGTTGCAAAATTTTAACACAAATTATTGACAGAAGAATGGAAAATCTGATAGAAGCTGACCTTGAGGAATATCAGTTTAGATTTACGATAAATGTAGGAACACTGGAGGCAATACTCATTTTCGATTTAACTTAGAAGATAGATTAAGGAAAGGCAAATTTACTTTTCTAGCTTTTATAGATGTGGAGAAAGCTTGTAACGATACATAATTACATTAATTTTTTTTATCAACCAGTGATGCTTGTCGCCATGTTTCCCTCCTTCTCGAAATATTTTATCTGTGGAAAGGTTTATTCGCTTTTCTTTCATTTCTTCTGGCATGTCGAGAGGACGGAACTGCGATCATTGACTCTCTTGTTTGAGCTTATTAAGTGTGGACATATACGCAGTCTGCTTTGTGATGTAAGTGTGAGTGCTGTTAAATTTTACTTTAAAATATACCCTCTTTTGCTAAGAGCCATGTCTCCACCCTGTTTTCATTTAATAATGTCCCATCCTTCCTTAATTATTCTTTGAGATTTTCAACTCTTCCATATTCCGTCGTAACATGATGTTCAGGCGCCATCACTTTTGCTTCGTGTATTGCCTTGATTAAATCCCTATCAGTTACTTTAAATCATTACCTTTCTTCCTTTAAGAACCTGCATTCGTATAAACAGTTTTATGAAGTCCTATAGATTAGGAGCAACTAATCCAAACGTATATTGTCCACTTCCGGACAAAATTGAGTTTGATATGTATTTTATGTTCTCTACACGCTCCTGCAGTCAGATTTAATCTATTTGTATATTTTAAAACTGAAATAGAATGTTGAAAATGAATAGTTAAAACCAATCCTACATTGTCCACATCACTGAATGAATCAGAACGTATAATGTCCACCATTTACATTTCATTTTGCTTCTCGTTCCTCTAATTTGGCAATACTGTCGAGTTTAACATGTGTCAGGGCTTACAAAACTTCAAAGTATTATATGGCATTGTTGCCTGCTGGAATTTTTTGACACTACATAAGCCAAATCGTTATTTTTAGAAGTGCACAGCAGCAGTATAGTGTTGTGGTTTGTGTGTATTGCTCCCAATGGATTTAGGAAAAGAATGTGTGGTTGTTGGGATGAAAAAGAATGAAGAATAAATCAAAATGAGAAATGGAAACTGGCGGACATTGGAAAGGAGAAAACAACTAATCTTTACGTGTCGGCCTTAGAAGTTCCATGTTGCAGCTTCACTCCTGTACATATTGATTGTGATTTTTTACATGAAAAACTTGGAATGGACAAAATGTAGTAAATTTCCTGTACCCTATAATATCCGGTCTGCAACAGATTGTTGTGTTGATCCAGTTTTTCACAGTAATGTAAAGCTTTGTAGCATTCCTTGAAGTAAATATTAATCTTATATTATTATAAATGATACAACTCAATTGAAGTGCATATGTCTAATATAAGATAACATTTTCAAATACAAAAGTTAATGTGAAGGAATGAAGATATGTTACCAAAAACGCTTGTAAACATGTAATGTCCTATACGGCGGATCATAAGTATATTGTCGGAGATATAAATGGATTTTCTAACCTAAATATAAAAAAATTGATCTCTTGCTAGGTACATTCTAGTTCAGTACCTCAAATCGGATATAACTGTGAAAACAGCTTAAAATTTTATTAAGTAGTTTATCAGATATAAGTTTTTTTCTTCTCCTGAAAAAATTTGAATCAACGGACATTATACGTTTTGATTAGTTGCTCCTCAGATGAACTTTTTCTGTTTTTTATTTGCATAATCAAACTTTAGTACACAGTCCGTCAACAATGACTTATGAGGCGGACAGTCTGAACATTATTTTACTGCGGAAAGTATCATAAAGTTTATCTAAACCAATCAACATCTTAACCATTTCAGCTGCTGTGATCAACATTTCCAGAAAGAATCTACAATGGGTGCTTTCTGTAAGTTTTCTTTGTAACGTTATTTTTCTGTGTTGCCTCAACCCCAATCTGTATTCCGCCATTTCGTCTATTCAGTCATTTCGTGTATTAATTTCATCCACACTTGTCAAAAGTATTTAATCAGATCTTTATCAGATTTTTCTATGGTAGAAATTTTAAGAAAAATCGTTAATCTTTTAATCGTGGAGTTTAATGCTTACAGGCAACAACACAAAAGTAATGTTACAAGCTTTTGACAATGTTGATTGGAATACACTCTTTGAAATTCTAAAATCAACATGGGTAAAATATAGTGAGAGGAAGGTTATTTACAACTTGTGCAAACACCAGACAGCATTTTTTAAAGTCAAAGGGCATGATAAGGACGTATTGGCCGGGAAGGAAATAAAAAAGGGTTGTAGCCTATCTCCAATGTTATTCAATTTGTACATTCAGCAAGCTGTGGAGAAAAGCACGCAGAAATTTGAAGAAGGAATTAAAGTTCAGTGTAAAAAAATCGCATTTTGCTAATGTCATGAAAGATTTGGAAGAGCAATTGATGGAATGGACAGTGTTTTGAAAGAAGAGTGTAAAATGAACATTAACAAGAGCAAAACAAGGTTAATTGAATGCAGTCTAAGAAGATCAGGCAATGCCAAAGGAATATCAAATGCAGAGTGGCAACGAGAAGAAAAGTGGTTTTGACAAAGGGAATTTTGCTAACAACAAATATAAATTTAAGTGTAAGAAAGTCTTTTCCGAAGGCATTTGTGTAGAGTGTTGCCTTGTATGCATGCGAAACATGGACGATAAATAGTTCAGACAGGAAGAGGATAGAGACTATTGAAATGTCATCTATATCTATAGATGTGAATGTCTGTTCGATGTACGTTTATCACGTCTGAACCACAAGACATAAAGAGCTAAAAATTTGTACAGTTACTAGTGTCTACCGGGGGAAGGCTTTAGGCACGGTTTTATGGCGATAGGATAGCTATATATATACATATATATTAATGTGAATGTCTGTTCGGTGTACGCTTATCACGTCCGAACGACAAGACGAAGAGACTTAAATATTTGTACAGTTACTAATTTATACCTGAGGAAGGTTTTAGTCACGGTTTTATAGCAATCTGATAGATATTTAGTAATTTGAAGAATATAACGCGAAATGTGGAACCATAATTACTCTTTGAAAATTATATTTACTCTTTAAAATTGGTTTTATTGGTTGCATTGTTGCTTGAGGGTTAATTATGAGAAAAGGGTGGAGTATATTGGGGTGGAAAGTTATTGGTGTATATATATTTCGCTCTGCAGCGAAAACTACAGAACGCAAACGAATCGTCTGTGCGTATTTGTTGTCCGCAGTCTCCCGCTGTACACCATAGAAATTCCATGCCGATAGCTACAAGTGGGTGGCAGATATGGTGGTTGAAAGTCGTAAAATTATTTTAAAAAATAGAACTGAAGGCCAGCGATGACGTTTGTGACTCTAAAGCAAGGAGGATACATACAGCGAAACGTGATGCCACACACCATATCTTTGGTCTTTGCGTGCTACAATGTCAAACTCTTTCTCTGTAAGGATAAGCATACGAATAAGAAAATATAAGAATAAATAAATAAAGCAGTAAAAAAGAAATTTCTTTTAATTAATCTCTTTAAGAAAATCGATTTGACGTTTCGCGCATTATGATATTATTACAATCATTATTGTTGAATTTCGTGAATAGATTCTTCGAAACGAGTGCATTTTTACGTGTGATTTGATCTACACTACTCACCTTCCTGATCATGTTGATTAAAAATGTTTGTTTCTAAAGAAGATATTTTATTTCATTTCATCCTTCAAAACCAATCTCATACCATACTACTGAAAGATAGCTTATCTATCATAATCAACCAACACGCGAGCGGAGCCGCGGGTTTAAGCTAGTGCTATATAAGAATGCTGAAGATTAGGTGGCAGATAGCATAACTATGAGGAGGTATTGAATGTAATATCCCAATATCCTTTCGTCAAGAAACGAATTTGTTCGGGCGGATGCTGAGCTGCCGCTCTGGGCCACACATACCTCGGTCTGCAGGCGGTCCCATGCGGTCCTCTCGATGCTGGAGTTGTAGTAGTGGCGCTGTGAGTTCTCCATGGAGGTCTTGAGCACGTCTTCCAGGCGGTCCTTGCCCGCGGCGGCCGCTGCTCCCGCCGCCAGCTCCGCTATGAACACCGCGCCCAGCAGCGCCGCGTACTGGAAACCACAAGCACCATGGAACCTCTCCGTGAGAAGCAACTGGCTGTTTTCTACATCTACATACACACTCCGCAGTCCACCCAGAGGTGCGTGGCGGAGGGTACTCAGCACCACTGCTAGTTACCAGCTTTCCTGTTTCATTCCCATAGAACGAGGGAAAATCGAATACTTGTATGCATCAGTGGGCCGGGGTATACGGGGTGCAGCCAAGACTGGAGGGCGTCATCTCTCTAGGGAAACTGGCCTCAATATTCCAGGCCGAAATCACTGCCATCAGGGCATGCGTGGAGGAGAATTTGCGTAGGTTCTACAAAGATCGTAGCATCTATATCTATTCAGACAGCCAGTGTAACGAAACTGCTGACCCCCTCATCTCAATGTTATCGTACGATACCATCTGCCTGGTCCTCTCATCTCAATGTTACCGTACGATACCATCTGCGTCGAAACCGGAATCGTGTGATTAAATAGTGATAAAAGTTGTGTGTGAAGTTAGTTAAAAACAAAATAGCCAGCCTAGGAATCAGTGTAGGACAGTGACTCGGTTATACTGTGATTAAAACAAGTTATATATTTCATTAATTAAGAGATTCACAAATTTTCTTTCCAGACAGTTCTATAAACAATAGTTGCGTCATTGTATGTTATTTCAAGACTTAAACAGACGAATTGTAAATTTTTTTGTAAAAAACGAAAAGAAATGAAAATTAATAGCATTGTATGTATGTTATGCTCATAAACAAGTTGTGTTGATCAGCTAATTGTGTTATTTCGACTATTACATTAATTATCAATATTGTTATTCTTTGGATATATTTACTGAAAAGAGATTTTGAGAATTGCCAAGATAATTGATAGCTCAATATATGTTAGGAACATGTAGGATGGACTCATTAACTAATTAATTGATATTTAACATCGCACTTTGTTGTTAACAGAAAGATCGGAAATTTCGTCTTAAAAATACATGTGCCATCTAAAATTATTGTATGCATAGTTTTCATTTTATATTGTGTTTAATTTTGTGTACATGAAATGTTTTGCTGTTGTGTTCTTTAATTGTAAATTACTATATTCAATTGTTATGAACAATGGATACTGTAACGTCATGATTGCCGGATGTTATATATTTGCCTCACCGCCTAGCGTGAGGGAGTTCGAGTTTCAGTCTTTTGTCAAGTGCTCTGGAAGCTATGTCAGTCTTTGTTTTGAAATGGAAGTACTACCGATCTGATGCTTTGTAAATGTGTTGTTGTTAAAATGTTTGGTGCAGACGAAGTTTGATGCAAATTAAAGAAGAAGTAAAAAATTGTATATATCGAGTGTTTATTTCTAGGGTTGCCAGATTGAACTCGAGGCAGGCCCGGAGACCAGACGTGCCCCCCTCCTCCTTGGACAATGACTCACCCCCCCCCCCCAACTGCGACCAACTTCCCCCCCCCCAACCAGGATTACACGTGAATTCTAAAAGAAGAAGAAAAAACTAATCATCTCCTCCCTCCCAGCAAGATCGAACTTAGATATCGTCTCTTCATTTCACTGTTATTACTCACTAATCAGAGTTATGTAAGCTTGTATGTTCACACACGATCCGAGTATTCCAAAAATTGCCGGTAAACTGATAACAAACAATGAACGAACGAACACAAATAATAGATGTCGCCAGTTGACACATTGCCGCAACAGCGTTTGCTTAATAATGCGCTAGCTGATTACTACCGACGCAACAATGAAAAGTTTTCAGAGGAAGAATAGAAAAGTAGCGTTTTGTTGCAATAAGAAATTGACATTTATATAAGGTTATTCATAACTACTAGAGAGGATCCGGCCGGGAATGGCCGAGCGCACTGCGGCTGTTTAAAAAAAAAAATTAAGATTAAGGTTACATTCAAGCCCGGAGATGAGAGTCGTTGGCCCGGAGACCCGGAGAATGCATTCCAAACCCGGGCACTCCGGGCGGCGCCCGGAGATCTGGCAACCCTATTTATTTCTACCACGTCGCCCCAGGAGAATAATGTTGCAGCGAGCAGAACTCCCATACATCGTAACGTTAAAAAGCTGAGTATCGGTAGATTACTTAAAATCTATCAAAATATTATACCAGGCAGCCCTGAGATCACTGGCAGCTCCTGCAACAAGGTCTAACATTGTTGCAGAATGTCACAGGGTTCTGGTGGAGCTAGGGAAAAGCAATAGAGTAAACCTATTGTGGGTCCCTGGCCACTCGGGGATCAGTGGCAACGAACATGCCGACAGATTAGCCAGGATGTGGGCAGAGACTCCATTTATTGGACCGGAACCTGTCCTGACAATCACCAAGTCAATGATCAAATTGGAGCTACGTAACTGGCTCAGGCGACAGCACGTAGAATATTGGACCAAAGTCTACCAACAAAAGCATGGCAAGGTAATAATGCCAAAGCCATGTTTTAAAAGAAGCTCTGCAATTCTGGGCCTGAACAGGAGAGTGATTAGACTCATGGTTGGATTGCTGACAGGCCATGGGAATTTCAAAAACACCTACATACAATGGGAATAACAGAAGGGGACCCTAAATGTAGGATCTGTGGTGACGGTGTTGAAACTGGATCACATCTAATCTTCGAATGCATTGCATTGGAGAGTAAAAGGCACAGAACATTTGGGACAACCAGACCTGAAGTAATTGTGTCTAATAAAGAACTGATAAAGGGACTCCTTGCACTGTTCAAGGGCATTGGTTGGCTTTACTAGATATACAGGGAGCGATACCGCACAATAAACTTAGTTTCGGTGCGGGCAGTGGCGAGTTGGACCAAGACTGTTTTGGCTTCTCTGAAAAAATCAAATCAAATCAATGCATCAGTACGAGCCCTATCTCTAATCTTACCCTTGTGGTCTTTACGCGAAATGTAAGTTGGAGCAGTAGAATCGTTCTGCAGTCCACCTCAAATTACGACCCTCTAAATTTCTTCAACAGTGCTTCTCGGAAAGAACGTCATCTCCCCTCCAGTGATTTCCGGTTGAATTCCTGAAGCATTTCGATAACACTCGCGCATTGATCGAACCTACCGGTCACAAACCTCGCCGCCCGCCTCTGAACTGCTTCTATGTCCTCCTTTAAATCGATCTGGTGGGGATCCCAAACACTTGAACAATACTCAGGATGGGAATGTACAAGCGTTTTATATGCACTCTGCTTTACAGACGAGTCACACCTTCCCAAAATTCTCTCAATGAAGTGAAGTCGACCAGTTGCCTTCCCCACGACTATCCTTACATGTTCGTTCCATTTCATATCGCCGTGCAGCGTTATGCCTAGGTATTTAATTGACGCGACTTTGTCAAGCAGCACACTACTAGAGATGCATTCGAACATTGCGGGATTGGTTCCCCTACTCATCTGCATCCTTACATTTTTCTGCATTTAGCGCTAGTTGCCATTCCTCACACCACCTAGAAATTGGCCCAAGTCATCTTGCATCCTACTACAGTCATTCAATGCCGACACCCTCTTGTACACCACAGCGTCATCAGCAAACAGCTGCAGATTGCAACTCACTCTGTCCGTCAGATTATTTACACTCAGTCGCAAAAGTATTCGGACAGAACGCAAATGCGCATAATTTTGCAGTTTGCTGCATGAACAAAGACAGAAATTGTACTTGGGACTCTGGGTACGATGTCGCAACGTGAAACACGCGTCAGATACGGAGAATTGTTGTTGTTGGACATGTGTCTGTTACGTAATATTTCCTGAAAACGGCCTGGGAAGGTGCAACAAAAGTATTCGGGCAAAGGCGGACAACGTGAGAGAATAGTTCATTCCGAGACGCACAGAGGGTGAAGCGACTACAGTGTGTCCGATATTTCCGCGAGACGATAGCGATGATTAGTGAACACGTATCGCGAGACTGTGCGGGTCGAGGATGGGACGCAGAGGGAAGTGTTCTACGTTCGAGCAAAGGCAACTTGTCGTTCATCATCACGCGAAGGGGTAAACCTGCAGGGAAATTGCTACAATAGTGAACGTGAAGAAATGTACAGTTCACGACATTATTAAACGGTTCGAGAAAGAAGACCGTTTGGAATTCCATTGCAGTACAGGACGGCCACGGACATTTTCACAGAGATGAACGTCTGATTGTGCGAAAGGTACAACAGAATCATAGGATATCTGCCACACGAATTGCAAGTGAGGTGGAGGGAGACCTAGGTATAAAAGTTCATCCAGAAACCGTGCAGAGAGAACTACGATGATCGCAGTACCATGGTAGAATGGCACGGCGAAAACTATTCATAAATGCAGTGAACCAGAAGAAACGTATGCAGTTTGCTAGGGAATACGCCGAATACGATCAGGCTTAGTGGAAACGGGTGATATTTTGCGATGAATGTAAATTTACATTATGGCAAAGCGACGGAAAGGAAAATGTGTGGCGAAAAACCAATGAAGAGCTGAATCCCAGGAACCTCAAACCAACAGTAAAGTTTGGAAGTGGGATTAACATGGTGTGGGGATGCATGTCCGGCAGTGGTGTGGGTGATTTAGTGTTCATTGATGATACGATGAACATGGAAGCGTATTTGAATATACTGCGAGGACATTTGAAGTAGAGTGCACGACATCTAGGTATTGCGAACAACTTTCATTTTTATCACCAGTCTATGGGACTTAACTACGGGGTCATCAGTCCCTAAACTTACAAACTACTTATGAACTAACTAAGACTAAGGACGGCAC
Source organism: Locusta migratoria (assembly GCA_026315105.1). Lineage (NCBI taxonomy): Eukaryota > Metazoa > Arthropoda > Insecta > Orthoptera > Acrididae > Locusta > Locusta migratoria. Next base: position 735,312,964 of record CM048744.1, on the reverse strand, counting down.
AAATATCCATGCCCGAGGGGGGATTGGAACCCCCGACCGTAGTGGCCGTGCAGACCGTGACTGAAGCGCCTCAGTCTCCTCGGCCACCGCGGCCGGCTCACCATAATGAACCCAAGCATACCGCACACATTGTACAAATGTGGTTGCTCTTCAACTGCCAGAAAGTATTGCACCTCTCTCCCTAATCACCAGACCTTAACCCAATCGAACATTTGTGGCATAAATTGAAACGGGCCCTCCGCGCTGACAACATCTATACGAAGGAGATCTTGAAAGAGTAACTCCGCCAAGAATGGGCAAATATAGGCTCAGATTTCACGAAAAACTCGTGGAAAGTATGCCTAGTAGGGTGGAGGAGGTATTGAAAATGAAAGGTGGGCCCAAAAGGTATTGACATTTTCGTCGTACAACTTATGAACATTTATTGCACAGTGTCCGAATACTTTTGTAGCAGCAGGGCGTGCAGGTTGTTTCATTTTTTTGTTATTTATGTTTTGGAAACGAAATAATACAATAATTCTTTTGTATTTAATGTTGTTACGCATATATATTGCTAAAAATATATTTGGGTTTCATAGTCAGTGTTTCTCGAGTACTCTCATTGTGAAACTTCCCACTGTCCGAATACTTTTGCGACTGAGTGTATATAGATACGGTTATACATTACGCGGCCTACCACACTTCCCTGTGCCAACTCCGACGATATCCTATCTCTGATGAACACTTGCCATCTAGGACAACGTACTGGGTTCAGTGGGGAGGGGGGGGGTGCCGGAGGGAGGGGGCGTGTCCCCGGGCGGGATATATATTTAGGGGCGGCAGGAAGCGGCCGAGCTGGGTTTTACTCGGCGGTAAGAAATATATTATCTACTAACAAGACTACAAAGACACTTACAGATGTGTCACGAAATTACAACGTGTGTTCATGATGTTGCATTCAGACATTTTAAGCTCCCATGATATATTTAATTGTGAAAAATACTACTTCTAAATAAGTCAATCCAGTTGAAATCAGTTCGCTTTAATATTCATTTTTGGTCAGAAATAATTAAAAAAAAAAAAAAAAAAAAAAGAAGGAATATATTTTCAGGGAGTCTTCACCGAGGTCATATCAGTTATTTACTCAGTTTGGTTAAAAAAAAAAAGTATGAGGTTTCTAGAATTTTATTTCGCAAATACAGATTGGAAAAATGTACACGACACGTTTGGTGTTAATTTCAAATGTCATATATTTGGTAAGGTAACCTAGTTCGGAATAAAAGTATTCCAAAACAAATAAATATCCTTCCATACTTTGCACGTATTAGTCAACGTACGGAAACGTAGTGACTGACTTATATACGGTCATTGTGGTACACACAAATTTCGGTCGGCTCTGGAAACGGGCTCATATTACAGAAAGTTACAAGGGGACCAATCATGAAAAGCGGGAAATCCTGGTTCGAGTCGCAGCTAGGCACAAATTTTCGTATGTTTCCACTGGGTAAAACATCTATACCTAATACAGGAGCTTTAAATTCTATATTGCGAGTAAACTTTTGAGTTAAATGATTTCAACCACTGTGTCAACATCGAGGATTAGGATGTAGTGAAGTTCTGAAACACATTACCATGTTTTCGCCACATTCGCGAGCTTGTCCGTTTCCTCGTCCCTGCGCTCCAGGTGAAGTGAGACGCGCACCACTTTGTTATGTAATCTTCGCTACATCACTATTGGTAAAGGAACCATTAATTTAGCTTTCATTGGTGGCTCTATAAATACTTGAAGGTTGGCCCTAATTCTGTAGACAAGGATATTTCGTCACAACTACTTCGCCTCTTTCCCCTAGCTACAGACAAATCTTTTTCTCTCAGTGAAAAACCTTTAGCTCTACAAACTATGGATACCCGCGAAAGATCTACTGTCAACCCAGAAAAATGAACTATGTCGCCAAAGGTTGTATTGTAGAACTTAATTTAGTTTGTTGAAACTGGGCTAAAATATATGAAACCGGTAAGCCTACAAAATTGAGTGTGTCTGTCTACATGCAGACTCATGTAGCGGACACCGAAGTCCTACTGACAACAAACTTTTATCGGGCTAATACATGTGAAAGTATGCACCCGATTTTATTCAGAATACCATAATTTACTGCCACGAAAGCTGTGCGGGCTCGTAAATTTTATGTTACAAAATATTTACTTCTCAGTGCAAGACTTTTTTTCAGTTAAAACTATCTTAAATTTGTGAAGCTTTTGTTTGCTGTCACAGATACCTCAGGCGTATAAGTCGGATAAATAATCATCAAATAGGATATGTCAGCATAACGTAGAAATAGAAGAAACAAAAATTATTTAGGGAAAATAAATTGCAGCGTCCATACTTTATTTTGATAAATACTGAAACAATATTGGTACTTATGGCCAAAGTCTCAATTTTTGTTGTTGTTCAGTACATATTTGGGTACCTACTCCATAAGCTCTTACCTTTCTTAGCAGTCTGTACTGCGGTACCGTGTCAAACGCCTTCCGAAAATAAAGTAATACGCTGTCTGCCTGTTGCCCTTCATCCATAGCACGCAAGATATCATGAGAGAAAAGGGCAAGCTGGGTTTCGCAAGATCGATGCTTCCTCAAGCCGTTTGAAGCTTTTCCGTCTCAAGAAAATTTACTATATTAGAATTGAGAATATCTACAAGAATTGTACAGAAAACTGGTGTTAATGATATAGATCTGTATTTTCTTGGGTCTGTTGTATTGGCTTTCTTATACACGGGGATTACCCGTGGCTTTTTCCAGTCTCTTGGTTCTTTTCGCTGGATCAAAGATTCGTGACAAATGCAGCTTATTCTGGGTTACAAAATAATTGCACAGAAACATGCAACAATGGCAGCCTAGTGTAAGAGAACAGACATACGGTGAATCTTTAGTCTGTTGTAAATAAATACGAGGAACATTTCTTGCCAGCAAACAGGCAGGAAGCAGTCGCGAGTGTGCAGCTGTGGAGGGAGCCCGTTTGATTTTCACGGACACCTGGACCTAGGAATCCCGTTGGTTAATCGACGATGCTCGACAATGGTTACGGCCGTTGTCAGGATATGCAGAGATGGCGGTCAATTTGGAGAATAAAACTGAGTTGAAAGATGGCCATAATTCCAAATTAAAAAATGCAATGACATGACAATTGACCCTATTGACCTATAGCAAATCCAAGTATACTAATGAAAGCAGAAAAATTAGGGGCATCTCATCAATTAACAATATTTTTAATATCTTGAAAACAACAACTGTTAATTTTCGTAGAACCCGAATGTAATGCGATTTAAACAAACTATGTCTTAGATGGCAGCTTATTATCTCATTTTGAAAGCAATACAATTTTAGCTGTTCACTAACAAGCCTGGCAAGACTTCGCAGTACCTAATGGAATATATACCTTAATCTCTTCCTCTCCATATGTCTATCCCTTACTCCCTCCTCTATTTCCCCATCGCCTTCTCCCCCCTTCCTTTGTCCATTTCCTCCTCCCCCTTTCTTTTTCCATCATCTTCACCCCAGTCCATCTTATCCAACACCATATTCACTGCCCCCTCCTCTCTGCGTGTATATCATCCCCCCTTTTTTAATCCATTTCATTCCGCCATTCTCTGCCACCTCCTCTCCCTCTCTCTGATCTTATTTATTGTTATTGCAGTCGGAACTCTCATTGGGATTAGAAGTCAGAATGCATGGGTAAATCAATTGGAAACAGGTTATAGAATGACCTTTCGAGCTGCTCTATGTGAGGTTAGTAGCTTTAATGGCAGTACTTTTAACGGTTTTATTATACGAACCGGTATGATTATAAATTTAGGCATAAAAACAATTTTCCTGTTTTATGTTATGACTGGGAAAAGGAAAACAAAACCGCACATTTTTACAGTACAGCTTAGAATGTTTTTCTCGTTGCGAGCAGCATAGAAATGCTTCTTATAACATGTTTATATCTTCTTGAGAGTTGTTGAATTGAAAAGGAAATGTTAGATCACAGGAGTGAAGTTCCTTTGGGCTTGGCTAGTATTTGGATGGGTAACCATCCGTGTCCACCGTCGCTGTTGGCAAGAGGGTTGCACTTAGCCCTTGTGCTGCAAATTGAGGAGCTACTTGATTGAGAAGTAGCAGGAGGACCTGTCTGATTAGCTGACGTGATTCCTCCGAGAGCTAGACTCTGTGCAACAAGCGGCTGCTTTGTCGGAACTTAAACGCTTGGCGGGACTATCTTTGCCCAAGTCTAACGAGTGCCGGTTTTGAACTATAACTTCTTCCTATTCCCATAGTCTACTATATACAGTCGCGACACTCAGACACTCACTGCTGTGAAAGTGTTACCAACTGACAGTTGCAACGACATTAGCGCTTCTAGTGGTGGGAAGCCACCGAAGGAGTGATGTTTGTTTGTAATTATATTTGTACGTAATTAACGAAGTAGTTAGTATAATTTTTGCGTTACAAGCATTAGTAAAATAAAAAGAGCCAAAAATAGCACGGATATTAAAGTAGAAACAGCCGAATTTAACTGATTCAGTGGTGTAAAGAACAACTTCGTCATGAACAAATACTTATGAATACGTGTATATTTGGAGCTTATTCCGCTGAAAGTAACTAGAATATAAACACAAGAGAAACAAAAACTACTATTATGGTCTGTTCTTGGTATGACAGGCAGTTTTTTGACGCGTGTCAGTTCGGTGTGGAGTCAAATGATTCCCATATTTTCACACCTCGCTAATCTTTCGTATTCGCGCCAATTCTTTTGAGTATAATTCCTCTAGCTTGAAAAGGCAACGTTTTGAAATTTCGTACTCTTTGTGGTTCAACTGTAACAATAAAATGTTCAAATATTTGTATAGCTTAAGAGTTATGGGACTTAATTACGGGGTCATCAGTCCCTAAACTTACAAAGTACTTACGAACTAGCTAACACTAAGGACGGCACAAATATCCATGCCCGACCGTAGTGGTCGTGCAGACCGTGACTGGAGCGCCTCAGTCCCCTCGGCCACCGCGGCCGGCTGTAACAACAATTGCGTCATTTGCTTCTTCTTTGTTGGAAAACAGTTTAATTGTTTTTGCCCTTTTATTGCCATGTCTGTGACGTTTAACCTTCAGCTAGAGCTGTAGGCGGTGATTTGGTACGTTAAATACTTTAGTTATTCCATTCTATGTATGTTTCCTAAGTTCCACTCTCACCAATTTTACTGCTACTTTACTTATACGTTCCTGAGTAGAAAGGACAGGTCTTCTAGTTTCTAGCCATTTGTTATTTTTAATAGAAAGTGAAATTATTAAGTAGCAGCCTGTAGGTTACAAGATAATATTGTGAATAAAGTGTCCTGTAATGAACCGTTTCGCACCTTGACAGGGATCTTAGGTAACCTAAGAAAGACAAATGTGAAGCTATTTTAAGTCATTGCATATTTTTATGGCACTGCATACGTTCGCTAAAAGTGTGTTGAAATCAATACGTACGAAACTATTCGCACTCATCCAATATCGTATTCATAAACGCAGCTTCCCGGCCGCTTGGAGCGCTACTGTCGCATTGTTTAACAAAAATCTGTGGTAGAGTCGTGACTGTAAATGTTAGATGTGCTATTCCATTTCGGACTTCCAACTGAACAGTGTATGTTAGGCCTTCCCAAAGTGTGATCAGCGGACTCCTTAGGGGTCCGCCGAATCTCTAAAAAAAACTTGTAAAGTAATGAGTGACATTATTAATTAACAAGGGGAGGCTGCCAATTGTGAAATTCAGATTCGATTCATACTGCGCATAATGAAAGCTCATGGCCAGAGGTGTAATTTGGCAAAGCACCAAGATGCACTTCTCAGCCGTTGTCGAGAAAATCGACAATTAAAAAAAGCCGTTGCGGTGAAATACTCTACGATTAGTAATATTGTACTGAGGCGTGGCGTAGCGGTAAGCGCTCGGGTTCGTAATCCGAAGGTCGCCGTATCGAATCCCGCGGCATGCAACTTTTTTATTATTTGTTTTTTGTAATTCAAAAGTATACACACACGCACACACACACACACACACACACACACACACACACACACACACACACATATATATATATATATATATATATATATATATATAGACGATTAATAACATTTGATGTTCGAAGTCGCCAGTTTTTCCACGACAAACGACTTTCAAATAATTTATTATATGCAACTGGCGACTTCGAACATCATTATGTTTTCCGCAAACATAGTTGTATTTCACAAATGTTTACCACTTATAGTTAACAGAAGAAGTGTAAACGATATTCCGAAACGAATACGTATAGTGCAAGTCAAACCTGACGAACGATTAGAACAGTTTTTCAGAATGTCAATCAGGTGTGTTTCCCAACAGATAATTTAATAAACAATTATTCTTGTAAAAACGCATCGTTTATCAGATGTGCGCGATGTCGTGCTGTTTTCTGCTTTCCATATTTCTTTGATAACTATCACTCTGGTTACATATGAATTACAAAAAACAAATAATAAAAAAATTGCATGCCGCGAGATTCGATCCGGCGACCTTCGGATTACGAACCCGAGCGCTTACCGCTACGCCATGCCTCTGTACAATATTACAGATCGTAGAGAGTATTTCACCACAACGGTTTTTTTTTCTTTTTATTGTCGATTTTCTCGACAACGGCTGAGAAGTGCATCTTGGTGCTTTGCCAAATTACACCTCTGGCCATGAGCTTTCATTATGCGCAGTATGAATCAAATCTGACTTTCACAAATGGCGGCCTCCCCCTGAAAATCAAATTCATCAATATTTTATTCATTTGAAAAATACGTTTATGTTTACATCAGGTCGTATTCCCAAACAGTGATTGTAATTTCCAAAAAATGGAAATGAGTGTATGGCTTTCTTGGCCCTTGCGGTTTCCAGATGAGGACGTGTACGTAGTCTGATCCCGCTGAAAGCAGCCCCTCCTCCCACTGTTCTGCATCAATCCGGAGGTCGAGTGCGCGCCGGCTCACGACGCTCAATGCGCAGCAACCTTCTGCGCATGATATACCGAAATGGTAGGAGCTCAGTCGACCAATCAGAGCGCTCGCTGCCATGTATGCGGTCCGAAACATCATTCAGTGTTAAACTTCTTTCATCCCTGATGAAGCGACCAGGTTTCCACCAACTTTACAGCAAGGAAAGCTCATGGCTTTTTACAAGGCTATGATGTCGAAAACCTAAAAGAAACCGTAACCGCAATTACTTTCTCTGTAACTGGTCAGTAACAGAAAACAACGAAAAAGACGGAATATGTTAGAAAGGATTCTTCATCCCTGAAGAAGCGACCAGGTTTTCCATCACCTGCACAGCAAGGGAAGCTCATGGCTCTTTACAAGGCTATGATGTCGAAAACCTAAAAGAAAGCGTGAACCGCAATTAATTTCTCTCTAACTGGTAAACGACAGAAAACAACAGAAAAGACGGTATGTCAGGATTAAAAAGAACCAACTTGTTGTTTGTTGATTTACTGAATAAAATAATAAACACGGATCCAAAAGATTTAACAAATTTTTCCGTATGATTTCAGAATCTTACGAAAAATTAGTAATGTTGATGTGACATCAAAGAGAGGAGTAAAAGTCGGAAATGGGAAAGACAATCAAGCTCGATGAGAAATTAAGTTTCATATAAATGCGATTACTGGGTAATTGGGAATGCAATATAAGCAAACAGTAAATTAGTAACGATGTTATTGAAACCTACTAAGACGCATTGTCAGTAAATTAACGCGAAATACTTGAATTTATTATGTTGTAACGTTTCTGCTATGTTGTACGTACCTGACAAAAAATCAGTTGCCAACATTACAACCACGAAATATCGTACACCTAAAATAAAACTTCGCTACCGAAAATGTATAATATCACATTTTCACGTTCAGTTTAACATACTATTAGTAAAATGCTTTTACGAAACAGTATGTTGATTTAAACATAACTTCGGCTGTCCTTTTACGTAATTTTCAATTTTTAATACTTTCGTAAATAATAGCTGCAAACACTAAAAATGCATTACACTTAGTTTCAGAAATTCCTGAACCTATAAAGATACTAATTTGTATAAAAACAACAATATTGCATGTTATATCTATTGCACAACATGATTACATATATACCTTTTGTTTAAATAAATTAGGGCAGACCATGTTGTATATATCACTGGATCCTAAATTAAATACTGATCATTTTTCATGCGCTAAAATTAATAATCCGTTTGGTACTAAGAAACTATCTTCGAAATTAACAAAACTACGACAACCATATACAAATCCGTATTAATAAAAAATTAGACCGCAAACTGAAGTACATTAAAATTCCATGTCACAATAATAGTACGCCTACACAATATTGGAAAAATAAATATGTGTGCACTTCGAAAACACAAATAATGTAAATAATTTGAGCACTGTAAACACTAGTCAAAGGATGACTTTAAATTTGTGTACCACATTAAATACAAATTTCATGAAACATGTACATGCATTGAGATAAATAGTTAAAGCTTAAATGTAATATTTTACTTTCTGTATTTTGGCATATTTAATGTAAAAGAATATTGGTTAATTGTGAATTATAAAACATTGTCATTAGCCTTATTACGCGGTTATGCTGCAAAAGTTTGAGTGCGAGCCATGCTCTAGCACTCGTTTGGTAGTCACAAAGCTGTAAACATCTATGTTATCTGAGGCTAAATGTTTCTAACATTATAATGTTGCACAACTAGATAAATTTATTTCCGTCATAATGGAACTATCATCAAGAATGTCTGTGATTATTTAACTGAATCTCCTGAAGCATATTCTACTATTTTGCTGAATGCTGAGCAACAACAAAGCAGATGTCCGTCTTCAAGAAGTAAAAGATAAGTAAAATATTTATGATCGATCTTCCCCATCTAAAGTGAAGTGGATTGCTATAAGACTGTTGAAATGAAATATGTGTCCAGTATTTAGGAAACTTCAATTTAAACAGTTAAAGCCACATTCCAAAAGAGATGGTTGTCGTTAGAATGTTGTCTTTAGGTTAGTTTAAGTAGTTTGTGAGGATAGGAACTGATGACCATAGCAATTTGGTCCAATAGATTTACAAACACCTGAACATATTTTCTTCGTATTTCACCAGATACAACAACAAAACACACATACACAGCAGTAGTAACGAAATATCCGCTTTCTTCTTAAACAACACTAGCCAAATAACTAAAGTGTACCGGCCATCTGTTGCGAGACTTATCAGCAGCGGCCAGTTAAAGCGTGACGTTTATCACTGAGTGGGGGAAAGCACCTTCAACGCGTGGTACTCTCAACTAACAAGTAAGTGTACTGAACAGTCGGAGTAAATCCAAAGAGCAAAGTATGATGATTTCAAGTTGTTTTCGTATTACATAAGTCATAGACTCTTGATTCTTCGTGGATTTAGTGGGAAAATGGCTCAGGCACAGGTAAGTTTTCAGTTCCTATGGGTTTCGTGCTGAGATGCAACAGCTACACTGTGCTTGACTTACAAGGGGTCCGCGGCGGACTTTCGGCTGAAAAAGGGGGCCACCAGCTAAAAAGATAAGGAAGCACTGATGTATGTGATTCTACCTGAGAATTAGCGAGTGTTGCTAAGTTATTTGTCGAACTAAAAATTGATCTTTTTTGAGTGACAATTATTTTGTATTGTGTGATCGCAAAATGGACTTAGTAACTAAGCACTGTCAATGATTAGTTAGTTGCGGATATGCTACCATTCTCATAATGCAGTTAAAGCATCGTTCTGAAAATCTTAAAAAGGTTTATTTCTAATTTATTAATTTTAATTGTGTAGGATGAATTCTAGTAGATAAATCTTGTGTTTAAATAAACATTATTCAACTCAGTTATCTGAAGTAACCTACATAATTTTCAAACGTTAGAATAACAGTTCTTTTATTAATTAATTATCATCTGTATTGTATATATCACTATTGTTTCACAAGTGTTAGCCTAAGCATAGTGTATTTGACTGCAGGTTTACAAGTAAAAGGCAATAATTACGGTTCGGCCTTTACTCTGCATCGAGCCATAATTCATTTACTGAGCCGTACATAGCCCAATACGTTTATGTTGTAAAATTCTTGAATATCAGTCTCCAGATCGCTTTTATTTGATCTGAAGATGGGCAGCTGTCCCGAAACCGGTCATGTTTTAGAAAATAAAAGCGATCTGGAAACTGATATTCAAGAATTTTATTCATATGTCGATCGCAGAAACTTCCTCGAGACCCGTAAGTCTTGCTTTGATAAACGTTTATGTCGCGTTTGACCATCGCAATGTGGTTAAAACGAGAAGGCACGTAAATTCGCACTAGGAAATTCGAAACGTATCTCAGAAGCCCCACGTCAGGGATGCTGTGCATCACTCGATATTTCGGCAGAGAGTTATTCTGCAAGTGTCAGGGAATCCAACTACAAATTGACACATCTTTGATGAGCTATACAAGGTGATGAAACCGTGTCAGACCACTCCAAATATATCGTCTAAGTTACAAGAAGAGCACCAAAAGAATATGGTCGAATGTCAGTGTAATATGGAACACGTACACACCTTGTCCGGAGTTACAATTCTCTCTTATAGGTAGAAGGACTACAAGAGAGTATTTCTTTTATTAATTTTGAATTTTTTCATCGAGTCTGGTGGGATATATTTTACTCTCAATCACCCTCTCTACCGCTCGAACAGATTTAGTAATAAGATAGTCCATCAAAACTGAAGAGGAAAGAAGGTGTACTTAGAAGCATGAGAAAGGAGACGAAGTAGAAACAGTGAACGGTGCAAGCTGAAGGTGTCCAACCAACTGAACTACTTGAGCATACTTCACGGCCCGACATCACAGCTTCACTTCCGCCACTACCTCGCCTTCTATCTTCCAAACTACACAAAACTTCTCCAGCGAACCTTGCAGATACGCCTGATTACATAACCGCGAGCCCGTGTCTCTTCCAGTTCACTCTTCGTTGTTCATCTCAAATTTTGCTTTGTTTCTCACAGCTCCATAAACCTTTATTCTGTTTTCACCCTTGTTCTGCCTTAAGTGTTTCACTCTCTATCCACAGGACATTGTATCGTACGACTAACTCTGAGAGGGTAGGGATGCGATTGTAAGTTTCGCTCGTGAGAGGACAAAGGTCATTGGATACCTCAGAATGCCATGTCTGGCCTATTTTTGCCCGGCGAAGTGAAGTAACGATATGTGGCATGGATTCGACAAGTCCTCTGTATTAATATTGAGTCATGGTGCCTCTATAGTCCCTATAATTGCGGAAGTCTTACCAGTGCAGCGTTTTGTGCGTGAATTGACCTCTCGGTAATGTCCTATAAACATTCTATGGAATTCATATAGGTGGAATTGTTCAGCATGTACTCGAAACGAAAGACGAACACTTGTGGCCTAGTGACATGCCTTATTGTCATCCGTAATAAAAACATCATTATTTGTCAACATTAAATGCATGAATGGCTGCAAATGTCATTGAAGAGGTCGACCATAATCATCTGCAGTCTTTCAGTCCAAATCATATATTGCAATCCATGTAAAAACAGACAACACCATCATGTAAAGCGCCTTGTGGTTAAGTTGGGGCCATGCCTTCGTTGAGTGTGCGCCACACCACACTCGATCATCAACTCATAGCTACTGAAATCGGGACACATCTGTTTCCAGTAGTCTAGGATCCAACCGATATGGTCACAAGTCAGAAGAAGTACTGCGGCTGATGTCATGCTGTCTGCTGCCACAGTTCATTAATATGCCAAATTGCGCCGTTTAGTTCGTCTTACGTTTATTATGTACCCGTTCATTGTCATGATATGAGTAGGACTCGGAAGTTGAAAACTTTCACCGAAGTAAAAATGAGGTCAATATAAGAAGTGTTAATTTTGTGTTCTTTTTTAAATTTAGGCGGTTTTCACTCGATATTTTAAGAATTTTTATTATTTTTTGTGTATTATTCAACAGTACAAAAAATAAAACCAAGTATGTAAGACGTCTAATTGGGGTTAGACAAGGCGATGGTTTATCAACTTTACTGTTTAATTGCGTTCTAGAAAAAATGGTAAGGATCTGTAATTCAGAGCTAAAATATCACAAAATTGAACCAATAACGCTTGGAAGGAAAATAAATGGAATTAAGGTAAAGTGCTTGGCTTTTGCGGATGATTTTGCAATACATTCAGAAAACATGACAGAAGCAGTTATTCAAATAAACCTTCTGGAAAAATAGCATAGAGAAATGGTCTAAAAATTTCAGCTGAAAAAATAAAATTCATGACAAATGAAGGGTACACGGAAAGAAGGAGCTCATCGAGATTTTCTCCAAAATGATGATCTCTCTACTACATGTTGCAGTTATTGTGTACTTCAGTAAGGATTATTTTTATTATGAGAAAAGGAATTACTTGCGCAGAAAATGACAAAAGAAAAAATCCCATACATGGAAAGAAGGGGTTCATCGATATTTTCCAGAGAAAAAACGGCCTCATTTTATTTTTCATCCAACAATAAAATAATAAAATTTGTAAGAGATTTTAAATAAAGAGACACAAATAGTTTGTAAAACACAGATTCTACATGGAATTAAATGTTTAAATTATTTTCCTTAATTTCTAAGATGTTGATGAGCCCCTTCTAGATGTATACACTTCAAATGCTTCTCCTGAAAATTTTCTAAAATGTCGATGAGTCCTTTCGTGTACCCTTCAAATGTAGAAAAATGCTCCAAAATTCATAAAAACACAAATAGGTAAAACAGAGCGGGTCAATAAATTTAAATATCTTGGAGAAACTATACAACAGAATGGACTAGAAAAATCTGCAATAGGTGTAAGAATTAACAAAATAGAAAAGTGTATTTGTTCGAATAAAAACATTTACAACAAGAAATTTATATCTTGGAAAACAAAACTAAAACACTTCGCCACAGTGGTACAACCAGAATGTTTGTATGGATCGGAATACCTAACTATGAACTGTAAGATTGATAAACTAGAGGTACTGGAAAGAAGGATTATTAGAAAAAATAATTGATGCAATAAAAACTGCAGATGGTTGGAAAATAAGAAGTAATGAGGAGATCCACAAAAATATCTGAACTATTGGCCAAACAAAGATTAACGTTTTTTGGACTCATCTACCGAATAGATGGAAATAGACTAACAAAATGAATACTCCTATATTTCTGGAAGAAGAAATCGACAATAGTATGGATTACAGATGTAAGGAAAGAACTAGAAAGAAACAACATCAAAGAATCAGAAATAGCAGGAAGAAACCGTTTAAAAAAATAAAATACGAAATTGGGAAGGCTTGCAAATCAAAAGAAATAAAAAGTCAGGAACAACATGTACAGAAGAAAGGAAGACAAGTCAAGGGGGAAAAATGATGGAATACTGGAAAAACAGGTAACAACAACAAAGGAAGAAGAGGAACTGAAGTTGTTAACGTGATCCTAGTTGGTCAATACGAAGTTGTAGACCCAACAGTAGCTCTGTTCTCGCTAAGTCTAGGAGTAGACGCATAGAGCTGAACGACTGCAGCTGCAGACTGTAATGTTGGCCTGGGAGAACTGTGGTCACGCAAGCACCAGAGTACAGAAATTTCCCATGGGAGAGAGTAACTTCCCAGGAGAGTGCGAAATCCAGCAAGGTAGCAGACATGCTAATTTGTAACACGAGCCACATCTCCCGCTATTACATGCTGGCTCGCAGCAAGAGCAAACAGCGAAAGGACGTGAAACCTGCAGTGTGGTGTATGAAGGTGAGATCAACTGTGGCTGTATTAAGTCGTCTTTACACTCAAGAAACTGTAGATGCTCATGTAGTTGGCGAGTGTGAGTTCACCATATTTTAAAACAAAGCAAACCATTGTAGCTCGTATTATGATAATGCTGGAAAATATTAGTTTATTTGTGAAGCAAGAACTGAAGTTAGTTTTTGATTATTCGTTTATTTATTGATGTTCATTGCGAGTATTCGTAGCAAAATTTTGAAATGGTCTACTCTAAATTATACAGTCAAGACTGGGTTTCCGTCAATTGAAGTTCAGTGGTGTGAAGGATAAATGAATTTTGAAAATTAAATAACGTACAGCGTACTCATAGAGCTTCTACCTAATACTCATATCATAACGGAAACCTGCCTTTAAGCCACTCCACATCATTCGCGTCATGTGTAAAATGTACTGTACATTGCTGGCCATCCAAAATGTAACACCAGGAAGGATCGGAGAGATCGCAGGAAAATTTATGTGGAAGACATCACGTTGTACAATGATCAAATGACCGAAAATACAGCCCCATGTGAAGTGTGTAAGATGATGAAATTGGTTTTGCTCTTTGTCGCTTTTGCTGGCTATAACCGCCACTACGTGCCTCGGCATAGCACCAAAGAGGCTCTGGATGAGCTGTTGGCGTAAAGCAATTAATGCTGTTTGCACAAAACTGTCAAAGTTGATTTGGTGTTGTATCATATCGTGGCTCCGGGGTCAGCCGTCCCGAAATCATCGACTACACGTTTTCGGTAGGCGTGAGATCAAAAGAACAAGGAGACTAAGCCAATAGTTCAGTGCGGGAGTTGAAAACATTCGTACCATGTTTGGTTGCGCATTATTCTGTCGCAAGCTCCGAAGGTACCGGAGGACAACAGCAGTAGCAGTAGCAGATCCGGAAGAAGGTGGAGGGGGGGGGGGGGGTAGAGCTGTAGAGCGTGTGCTTGAATGTGTGAGATCAACATGCCGAGTACAATGTCCGGCTCAACGCTCGGAGGCGGGGGCTATGTGGGAGTCATTGACATCCTAATGAAGTAGACAGTGTATTAGTGTTATTTCTTGGAAATTCTAAGGACAGTTTGATATTCTTTATTTTTATTTTTATTAATTTGTTGATTGAAAAGCAAATTTCATATTTATTTATTGTTGCAATAGATAAAAGTATCTATACTCCGTTCACCGAAACGAGAGACGCACTGTAAACACACTGAGGCACGTAACCAGGGATGGACAAAACAGGGACGCTCGCTCAAATTTCGCTGCACCCGTTTCAGGTGTAAGGTCGTTGTGTGTGTTGTTATATAGCAGTGATAACAGGTGTTGACTGTCGACTTCATCTTAAAGTACCAGTTGCTGAATACTAACGTAAGTATTAGTTTTTTGCAAATGATAAAGGAAGAAGGATATGAAAGAAACGATTGACAGTGGCTGCATTTGGGCATTGACATCATGCAATGGAGACAAGTGAAAATGTGGGCCGGACCGGAAATCGAACCCGGGTCTCCCGCTTCGAGCCAGCGGTCGCCTTAACCACTTGTCCACCCGTGCTCGCCTCCCGTCCGTCTCAAATTCTCACAAGACGCACGCTATGTTTGTAGCGCCCCTATCGTCCATGCCCTCTTACACTCGCCATTACGGATTCCCGTGCGAGGTTGGACGTATGACCGCATCTGCGGTGAAATAACTGAAGCTAACGCCGTCGTCGCGTTTAAATATTTATTGTATTGGTGTGGTGTCTGTTCTTTCGGACGTCTGAAAGAACAGACACCACACCAATACAATAAGTAAGTATTAGACGTATGCAGACGTATGCATGTTGCACAAAGTCGAGTGTGGCGAACATTGCATAAAGAAGGACTGTATCCATTCCATCGTCAAAAAGTACAACATCTACATCCTGACGATGAAGTACAAAGATTGGAGTTTTGTCATTGGTTACAACATAACCACAATGTCTTGCCATTTTTGTTATTTACAGATGAGGCAAAAATTCACACCTGATGGTATTAAACCACGGTGGAGTAGCCGAGAGGTCTAAAGCGCCTCGCTGCGGCGCGCGCGGTTGCTCGCCGTGGAGGTTCGAGTCCTCCCTGGGGCATGGGTGTGTGTGTTGTCCTTAGGTTAGTTTACCTAGGTTTAAGCTACGGACTGATGACCAAGCAGTTTGGTCCGATAGATTTACAAACATTTGAATTTGAAGTATTACTGTTTACAGTAACATTCAGAGTTCATAGTCTACGTGTCTCTTTATCGCTCTTTCTCGTATCATGCCATCATGTCATCCTTCAATTTGAGTCCGTCCAAGAAGCGTTCAATAAAAAAGTAATAGACTTCTTTAGAGAAACACATGGTTCCTAGTGTGTATAAGACGCAGCTCTTGTCTCCAAAACAGTCAGAGACTGATGTTCAAATGTTTGTAAATCTATCGGACCAAACTGCGTGGTCATCAGTCCGTAGCTTACAAACTACTTAAACCTAGGTAAACTAACCTAAGGACAAACACACACACCCATGCCCCAGGGAGGACTCGAACCTCCACAGAGAGACGCTTTAGACCGCTTGGCTACTCCATACTCCACCGTGGCAGTCTGTGACTTATGGAAACAGTCAACAGAAAGCCACACACTCTTTGAGGCCTACAAGGAAAAAACAAAAATACGAAAAGAAGGAAATACGACAGAAACTTTCAGAACGTTTTGGTGACTGGCTGAAATGCGATAGGAAGAAAAGTTCTTCGTAAGAAATTTGCAACACTTGACAAAGTGCTTGCTGTGGTGAGAAAAGATGCACATTTGGGAAATTTTCGGAGAAAATAACTTTTTACAAAGTAATAAAAGAAGTGAATTTTAAATGTTTGGCTTCTAATAGCACTGCTACATAACAAAACACAAAACGACCTTTTACATCTCAAGCGAACGAAACTGAGCGAGCGCCCGTTTTGTCCACCCCTGGTCACGCGCCTCAGTGTGTTTACAGTACTTCTCTCGTTTCGGTGAACGGAGTGTAAGGATTAATAGCGAGTATTTTAATTCGGGAGTGGATGAAAGTGTTGATGGAAAAGATTTCCACAAAGTGGATCACGTCGGGGTCAGCACTTTGTAGAAAGCCGCCTAAAAACCACATCCAGGCTCGCCAGCACTCCGGACCCCTTCGTTAATCCGCCGGGAGGATTCGAACCGGGGCTGGTACGCCTCCCCGACTCAGAAAGCGGTGCGTTAGACCACACGGCTAACAGAGCGGGTCCAGAAAGCAATCTCTACATCGTATAAAATAGACTGTATGTGTGTATGTATATATGTATGTTCCATATGTCCTCCTAAACTACTGAACCGATTTTAACCAAACGTGGTACATATGTTCCTTATTATCAGGCAGCAATCGTTGTCGGGACAAGAACTACTTACGACATTCGTAATGAGGTGTGACGTCATAAACAATGACAGTCATGAAAAACGGCCGCATCATGCGATAATATTCTTCATCTGCTCCTAAACTAATGGACCGATTTCAACCAAATTTGGTACAAATATTCTTTAAGATCAGGATTCATTTGCTATAGTTGCAAAAACCACCTACGATACACAGTCCATACGATATCACGTCATGAACAATGAAAACTGCCCCAACATGCGTGATTTCAACTACTTGACAATGAGAGCACTTAGCGGCTTGCAATAAATTTTGAACATAAATTCATATGAAGCTTCCTGGCAGATTAAAATTGTGTGCGGAACCGGGACTTTGCCTTTCGCGGGCAAGCGCACTACCGACTGTGCTATCCCGACACGACTCACGATGCCGCCCCACAACTTTACTTCTGCCAGTACCTCGCCTCCTACTTTCCAAACTTCACAGAAGCTCTCCTGCGAACCATGCAAGACTAGCACTCCCGAAAGAAAGGATATGGTGGAGACATGGCTTAGCCACAGCCTAAGGGATGTTTCCAGAATGAAACTTTCACTCTGCAGCGGAGTGTGCGCTGATATGAAACTTCCTGGCAGATTAAAATTGTGTGCCGGAACCGGGACTCGAACCTGTGACCTTTGCCTTTCGCGGGCAAGCGCACTACCGACTGTGCTATCCCGACACGACTCACGATGCCGCCCCACAACTTCCGCCAGTACCTCGCCTCCTACTTTCCAGACTTCACAGAAACTCTCCTGCGAACCATGCAAGACTAGCACTCCCGGAAAAAAGGTTATGGTGGAGACATGGCTTAGTCACAACCTAAGGGATGCAATTTTAATCTGGCAGGAAGTTTCATATCAGCGCACACTCCGCTGCAGAGTGAAAGTTTCATTCTGGAAACATCCCTTAGGCTGTGGCTAAGCCATGTCTCCACCATATCCTTTCTTCCGGGAATGCTAGTCTTGCATGGTTCGCAGGAGAGCTTCTGTGAAGTTTGGAAAATAGGAGGCGAGGTACTGGCGGAAGTAAAGTTGTGGGAGGGGGGGGGGGGGGCATCGGGAGTCGTGTCGGGATAGCACAGTCAGTAGTGCGCTTGCCCGCGAAAGGCAAAGGTCCCAGGTTCGAGTCCCGGTTCCGGCACACAATTTTAATCTGCTAGGAAGTTTCATATCAGCGCACACTCCGCTGCAGAGAGAAAGTTTCATTCTATAGATACATCTCTTTATGAAAATTTTTCTCGCTGACAACCCCAATAAAATGATGAAAGGAAAACAGTTTATCGCTTACTATTTTTCCGATGTTCATGATATATACCTACAGCATTTGGCATGACGTTATAATTATTACTTCTACACTGTAAATTCTATTAGCGAGACAATTCACAGACTATAACCGTACACACTACTGAATGTTCCTTCGATGCTATATCACAATCGGACATAAAGTTCATGAGATATGAAGTCATAAACAATTTGGTTCATGAAAACCCGCATCATCACGCATGAGGTTTAAATTTATTACTTCTTTACTGCTAACACCATTCACGACGTATTTTGCAGACATTAGGCACATATACCACTGAATGTACCTTTGAATTTACATCATAGTATGACACATATTTCAGTATATATGACGCTAAAAACAATGAAATTTCCAAATAACTGCTACATAATGCGCTATTTCTCCAAATATCCTCCTAAAATAATGGACCGATTTCAACTAAACTTGGCACACACATTGCTTACTATCAGACAACAATCACCGTGGGGTTAAAAACTACCTACGACACATAGTTCAGGACATATGACGTCGTAAACAATAAGTCACAAAAACTTTCCCATCACGCGACGCGTGATTTGCGAGACTTCATTCATCCACTATTTATTCATCGCAGACAGTTTCCTAACATTACTCTCTACAAATTTGGAAAATAATATGATTGAAGAACACATAGTCAAGGACATATGATGTCGTAAGTATTGAGGTGCATGAAAACGAAACTTAAATAGACAGATAGTAAGGTAGAAGGCGATGGACAGAAAGGGAAACACGAGATGCACTAAAATAAGAAAGGAATAAATACATTGATTTGATTTGATTTGATACATTTAGTTCATGAGATGTGACGACACAAACAATTAGGTTCATGCAAAACCACCACATGAGACATAACGTTTCGATTTATCATTACGTCCTTACCACTAACTCTGTTCGCGACATATTTTGCAGACAGAATGCAGATATACTGCTGAATATGCATTCGAAATTATATCATAATATATACATAGTTCAGGATACATGACGTTAAAAAGAATTAAGTGCATGAGAAATCGCCCCATGGCGCATGATTTTGTAATTTACTACACCTATATAGTACGAACTCCATTGGCAATACATTTCGGAGACAGTTTCCTATAAGTCAAAGAATAACGTTCATGGAAAACCGCTCCATCACGCACCAGGTTTTACTGTATCACTTCTCTATTACTAACAGAAGTGGCAACAGATTTCACAGAGGAACCTACATACAGCATTTATAATGATGAATATATACCTGCAAAATTATATCATTGTGCACTACAAAAATCAATAGATAAGACATAGTAAATAAATACTGCGAGAGGTAAAAACATGACATATCAAGCACGGCGTTTTAATACATTTCTTATTTACTACTAAGACACTACTGCATTCCAGTCAGCTTAATACTGGAGAAATGAATATGTACCCAGGCAATACCGGGTTTAGCAGCTAGTGATTAATAAGCACGAAGTTATACTCATGCCTACAGTGAATAAAAGTGCTCTCTGACCATAGTTCGACCCACGAACGATGGCGGGTTGCACATGTCTAGACAAATCGTTGCCAGTTTCAAGCGACAACTGAAGTATAAATATGCTCTGAGCTTGAAGAAACTTTCTACCAAATAACGACTCTCGCTTGGTTAGGAGAATTTGTTGCATGCAAACACCATCAGCGATGACGACTTGAAACAAAATTCTAAAATCAAGTTGCTACTTGCTAACATGTTACAATCAAGTTTAATTTTGGCAATACCTACGACAGTCGTAGCAGAGCATTCAGAACAATACTGAACGCACATTGGCTGTCGAAGAATGAGTGACGTAGATGAGCAGACCAAGCTTAAACTCGACCGCCGTCGTCCCTGGTTAGTAGAATAGTTCCTCAATATTCTGAGATGATTGTATTGCTACATAGCCTTTATTTTCAGAGATTAAGCATTTTTATTATCATCCTATATCTGCAGTGGAATATTCCTCATGTCTTGCCACCTCTATATACGATGTAGGCCTATCGTCAGCTGATGAACTCGACCACAAAATATACTCTTCAAATTGCGGTAGCAATTATCAGCCCACAGTTAGCGGAGAAAGCGAAATGTGAGTGATCCACGCAATAACAAATCCGGGACAGGGGGCACACCTGTAGGATTTGAACTCCACCGCTATAAGGGAAAAAGGAACCCATAGATGGAAATGAGCACAGGCACAGTTGAGCCACATCGGCGATCCACATCGATATCAAGGACCTGCCAGTTTCTCTGCTTATTTCCCAGTTTCTCTCCGCCAAATTCCTCATGGCTCTCTGCCCCTCACTCACCGCGATGAGTAAGGGGGCGCTCTCGCGGATGGCGCCGCAGCAGCCTAGCGACGCCACCAGGAAGATGATGACGCCGATGACGATGAGGACGACGGGCGTCGCGACCACGCTGCTCTCCAGGAAGTTGGAATAGCCGCCGACGTCCGCCACCACTTTGGCACCGGCCGCGATCAGCCCAATGCCCGATATCTGAAAAAGTAAGCCACTTGTTACCCGATGCTGCAGGCACACTACACTCTCACGCACACTACGCGACAAAGATAAAAGGTCACATTTTCAAAACCCCATAATCGTCTGCCATTGCGACGTGAGAATTTGACATGTAGCTTAAACACGGATCCTGTACTTTTGCAAAACCACGGCGCAACACACAGCGCAACACAACATCTACATCTACATAGATACTCTGCAAATGACATTTAAGTGCCTAGCAGAGGGTTCATTAACCACTTTCATAACCTTTCTCTACCGTTCCATACTCCAACAGCGCGTTCCGTTTTCGATCTGATTTGTTTTCTTGGGATGATTATGTCTCCCTATGTAGGCGGGTGTTAGCAAAATATTGTCACGTTCAGAAGTAAAAGTCGGTGATTGAAAATCCGCAAACAGATCTTGCCGTAACGAATAACGTCGTTTTTTAAAATGATTTCCACGTCAAATCGTGCAACATTTTAGTGACGCTTTCCCCCCCTGTAACGTAACAAAACAAAACGAGCTGACCTTCTCCGAACCTTCTCAATATCTTCCGTCAGTCCCACCTGGTGAGGGTCCCACGCCGCGGTGGAGTAGCCGAGCGGTCTAAAGCGTCTCGCTGCGGAGCGCGCGGTTGCTCGCCGTGGAGGTTCGAGTCCTCCCTAGGGTGTGTGTGTGTGTTGTCCTTAGGTTAGTTTACCTAGGTTTAAGTAGTTTGTAAGCTACGGACTGATGACCACGCAGTTTGGTCCAATAGAGTTACAAACATTTGAATATTTTGAGGGTCCCACATCGGGCAAAAGCTCCAGGAGAAGGCGCACAAATGTAATGTAGGCAGTCTCCTTGATGGAGCTGTTGCGTCTTCGAAGTGTTCTGCCAGTTTAACGTAACAGTCTGTTCTCCTTCCCATTTTCTCCAGTCTAAGTTGTACGTAATTGTAACTCCTAGGTATTTGGTACAATTTACAACCTTAAGGTTTGACTGATTTATCGTGTAATTGAAGTTCAGCGGATTTCTTTTACTGGTTATGTGTATTACATCACACTTTTCATTCTTTAGTGTTAACTGCCAATTTTTGAACCACGTAGAAATTTTGCCTACATTGCTTTGCAGTTGCTTTTGATCCTTTGTTGACTTCACTAACCGATAAACGATAGCATCATCCGCGAACAGTCTAAGAGAGCTATTCGGATTGTCTCCTAAATCGTGTATAAACACAAGAAAGAGTAGGGGACCTATAACGCTTCCCTTGGAAACGCCAGATATCACTTCCGTTTTACTCGATGACTTACCGTAAATTACAACGAACTGTGTCCTTTCTGATAGGAAATCGTGAATCCAATCGCACAATTGGGGCGATGTTCCATAAGCACGCAATTTTATTAGAAGCTGCTTGTGAGGTACAGTGTCAAAAGCCTTCCGGAAATCTAGAAATATGGAATCGATTTGAGATCCCTTGTCATGGCACTTATCACTTCATGTGAATAAAAGGCAAGCTGTGTTTCGCAAGAGGGACACTTCCTGAATCTGTGTTGATTATTGGTTAACAGGTCGTTCTCTTCGAGGTAGTTCATAATATTCGAACAGAGTATATTTTTCAAAGTCGTACTGCAAATCGACGTCAATGAGATGGGCCTGTAATTTTGGGGTTCACTCCTATTGCCTTTCTTGAATTTGGAGTGACCGTTTATATATCAGCCTCTTTTACTTAATTTGGAAATATAGGACTCCATCAGGCAGTTTGATATTTCAGATACGTTTATTTCTTTCTGTTTTTTTTTTCTTTACAACTAACATGATTACACATTTTTTGTGACATATTTCTTAATTTCTCTGTTTCTGTCTTTTACGCTTCATTTTGAGGCTCAACCAAAGATGCACAGGTCAGCAGTTTATTATTGCCAGTGCTTGTATAGTATCTGTCATTGGCATTAACTCTTTCAGTCCCACATTATGAAATCAGCTTTGGAAAAATTAAAATTCAGTGTTTTAGTGTTTTCTGTATTAATACAGTGCAGTAAACATCAAAAGATATGTTTTGATATTTTGGCGAACTACTGATTTTTCATGTCATGTATTTCATGCACAAAACAGACGTTTGTATCGAGGTATTTTATTACTTGGACGTGATTTTCTTGAAACACTGCCAGATCAATAATGCTAGCATAATCTTCGCCACAGCACCAAAGACAAGACAATTCACTGCTGGAATAAAGCAAAAGGAACCATGCTCTCACACTCTCAGCCACGTACAGACGGCAACGCAACGCAACTTTTAAGATGGGCAGATTAATGCCTCAGAAGTGGCTACACGCCGTACCAAGCGGCAAAATGTAGTACTAGAAGCGTGTTGTTCATCAACAAAAATGCAGCTTTAATGAGTGATGCACAAAATACGCTATAAATCAATTTTTAATACGTTGTTGTTCAGGAACACAACCAAGAACGGTGCCAATATGTAAGCAACGATAAACAGTATTTATATGACCATTTTTCTTACTGGCTATATATATTTCTTATCATTATATTTCTGTAACTTCATATTTAACTTTTTGTAAAAAATCTATGCTCTTGTTTTTTCCGATAATGTATAGCTGTTTTCTTGTAGGCATGTCTGAAGAAGTAGTTAATGGTTGCTGTTATTTTAAAAAGTAATTGAATAACAGTTGCAGCTGAACAAAATACTACATTTACTGTAATATGTTTTTTCTTGTAAGGACTCGTAGTAAACGTAAGATAGATGAACATGAGACTATATATATATTTGGTTAAAGGTTCTTCTGTTCGTGTGGATTTTAATAATGTTTGGAATGTAGCTCAAAGTTACACACAACCTTCTACTGCAAAAGCATGCGTCAGACAACAAGGAGTAGACACAGTAGACAGGCGACTCAGATGTTCTTCAAATGTCTTCGAGAAAATGACACTGTCATCTAAACAGCAAAGACACGGCGTCCACTTAAGGTGTCGAAGCAAGTTGGAATTACTTTGAATTTATAGAGACCATCAAGTGTAATAAAAGCCGTCTTCTCCCTGTCAGCTTCGTCAACCTCGATTTGCCAGTAACCTGTCTGCATGTCCATAGTTGAGAAGTATGTAGTTCCTTTCAAGCAGTCTAAGGTGTCGTCAATGCGAGGCAATGGGTAGACATCTTTCTTTGTGATTCTGTTCAGCCTCCAATAGTCGACACAGAATCGCCACGCGCCATCCTTCTTCTTTACGGGGAACACCGGAGACGACCAAGGACTCTCTGAAGGTTGAATAATGTCATTGTACAACATCTCCACTTCCTCCCCAATTATCCGTCTTTCAGCTGGCGACACTCTACACGAACGCTGGCTGATTGGTGGATGGTGCCCAGTATTGATACAGTGTCTTATCGTAGACCATTTCGCCTGACTATCACTGCTGAGGTTTGAATGCACCCGAAAATTGGCGTAGTATACCTAACACCCGCTGGCCTTGTTCCTTGATCAGTCCGGGCCCTATTGCCAGTTCCACGGTTGTTTCCTCCAGCATGTTATCTGTACTAACACTAGAGCATGGGTCTTCGTTGATGACGTTGATTGCTTGATTGCTGTCCCGATACACATTCCTTTGGGGATATGGTGTTACTGCTCGTGACAATTGGTGATCCAAATCTCTCCTCGGCCACCGGTAATGCTTATGATACCCGCTGGTATGTAAATTTCTTTGGTGAGCCTGATAAACATTTTACTATCAACAAGCACTTCACAGTTTAACCGGTCATCTATGTTTGTAACTGCAACTATTCTCATTGTCAACTTCGGGATCGTCACATTGTCAAAGGCATATAACTACCCAGAAAATTCTGTATTACGTGGACCCGTCGAACGACTTTCTCAATTTGCAGCTCACATCTTCCACAGTCAATGACAGCTCTGAATTCCTGAAGGAAGTCACATCCGAGGATGACATTATGACTACATTCCGTTAAAACGACAAATTCAAACGGTTTGGTCCTGTTGTTGATGGTTATTCTTGCGACACAAGTTCCTGCTGGCTGGACGTACTTTCCATTTGCTACTTTCAGCACAGTTGCCCCCGTATCACAGAACATTGTCTTCTTTAGTGCAGCGGTAATTATCCGACAATACAGAGAAAGAAGCACCTGAATCAACCAGTGCTCGGTCAGGTTGGTCGCCGATTATGACGTCGATGGGATTTCCCGACATCTTAACGACTGTCGTCCACGGAGAATTTTCATCTGCGGCGGCCTCAGCTCCATAGGTGGTCGCCTCGCTTAGTTTTCCTGTACGGCGACGATGAACGGCAGCGGCGTGTCGGAAAGCGACCTCGTCCAGGTTACGGCGATGGGCTTCTTCCCATAGGTCGACTGAACTCATCTGCAGGTGATTGCTTGTGATAAAACTGCTCTGACGACTGACGTCTTGCGGCAAAATAATCGTCGAATACTCGCCTTCTCTCTCTGCAGTAGCGTACGACATGTCCCGGGCGCCCACGGTGGAAACACATTGTCCTCCAGACGTCTGTTGTTCTGCGGGGTGTCATAGATGCCGGGGAATGGGTTGTGGCCGCGTCGGTAGGTTAATAGGCTGCCGTTCGGCGGTCGCAGCGTAAAGGACGACGCAATTCTTCACGTCGGGTGCGACTGGCGGGACAGACTGGAGGTAATGTCTGAAATACCACTTCCTCATCGGCATCGGCTCCCTCGTGACTTACAGGGCTTACATCCATGATCATAATCTGATGATCGCTCGGTCTAATAGTCCCGGCTGCCATAAATTGTTGTCATTCTTCTCTCTTGTTGTAATTTTTCGTATGAGAGAAACGAAGCCATGCTGGTCTTCCACAACGGCCATAGGGACTACATTCGGGAGTCAGTCATACTTATTTCGTCCAACCTTCCTTTGTTGCATCTCTTCAATACGCTGGCACCACTTGATGAACGCTTCCGTCGTAGCGACGTCTTTTATCAGAAGGGCTTGGTACATGTCTTCTGCTATACCCTTCATTAGGCGCGTGATTTTGTCGGCCTCAGCCATGTTCGGATTGACTATGTTACACAGGGCCAAAACATTCTGTATGTACGACTGTGTCGGCTCACCCTGTCGTTGGGCCCGGTTCTTCACTTGTTTTTCCGCCGAGCGGATTTGTCGCTGTAAGTATCCAAACGTCTTCTTAAGATCCGTCTGGAACGTTTGCCAGTCATTCAGCTTCTCTTAGTTGTTTTCAAACGTTGGCCAATCACGTTGTATGATCCCACCTGTTGTACTTGGCGACTCGTTCGAACCCTTTTAGCCATTTGTTGGGGGCCTGTCCAGCGTCTCCAGGGAACACCGACGGGTGTCTGATGTGCAGCTGGTTTACCGCTGGTTTCGTGTCCATGGTTTTTCTGATGATATGGATTTCGGATTTACGTTGCCTAATCGGAACCACGGCGATGCAGCTGTTTTACAGGATACCCGGCGCCTCCACCAAACAATGAAATGGAAGCAGGCTTGACTTCGAAGTCAGTGTTGTCGACTGAACACTTATACTGAAAGCAGCTTTATTGCGATCTGAAACGTACACGCAGCACTGACTGCCTCTCGGGCAGAGTTCTCTGCTATTTATACATAGACAGAATGTACAGAAATTAGGATAGTTAACATAAGAAACAAATAGAAATTACAAGTGAATAAGAGAGACGTAGAACACTCTGAAAATATTAATTACAGAGAAATAAATTTTTACCAGTGGGCGGGATTGAACCGGCGACCTTCAACACCGCAATCGATGACGCTACCTTTGCGCCACGCCCGTAGTCGGGTAACCTGGGGTCTCGCGGCAAAATTGAAGTGAGCAGGTAGTGCAATGCAAAAACAACGGGACTTATCAGAAGCTATGACACAGGAAGGTTGGAAGCTGGAAAGACACAGAGGGAGGTGGCTGCAGTTAATGGAGTGTAATTTCCAGGATCTGGACGCGTTAAAAGACGGCAACGCCGAGGTCATCCACGGGTGACATCAGCAAGAGATGACCTTTATTTCTATCTCAATCTTTCAGGCCCTGAACGCACAACTGTTCTGGTTTTGCACGCTTTATTTTTTTGTGTTTCACGCTACGAAGTTCGGGCCTGTATCACACGTGTTTTGGTTCCATGTTTCTCAAATGTTCAAATGTTTGTTAAGCTTATGGGACTTTACTACGGGGTCATCAGTCCCTAAACTTACAAACTATTTATGAACTACTTACGAACTAGGACGGCACAAATATCCATGCCCGAGGGGGGATTCGAACCCCCGACCGTAGTGGCCGTGCTGACCGTGACTGGAGCGCCTCAGCCACCTCGGCCACCGCGGCCGGCACCATGTTTCTACGATGGGTGACACCAGCACTCGGCAAACTTCCAGTACACTTACAATGGCCGCAGGAAAGACTTGTTGACAACGTGTTGATATCCATGTTTCGACATGTGAAGCTATCATATCGGACAGCCAGTTGATTTTATGTGATCCTGGCATGTTATTATATCATTTCTTTCAAAGGCACTGTAAGATGGTGCAGATCATAAAAATCTTTAGTGAATGCTCAAAACAGACAATTGTGTGGGTGCATATTTTTTTAAAAATTAATGTATTTTATTTTTTGAAATGTATTAATGTATATATCATGTATCTTAAACGTTCCTCTCTATATTAATGTCACATCACCTACAAACCTCAAGTCTGAAAGGATTAAATGTTCGTAAATCTAAACAAACACCCATGCCCGAGGGGAAACTCGAACCCCGATGGAGAACGGCCGTGCGCACCGCAGCACGGCGCCCCAATACGCACGGCTAATCCGCCGCGACTGAAAGGGTTAACAGCTCTTCGAGACAGGAGGCTAAATATAACTCAACAGCAACGCATCTTATAAGCACCAACAGAACGCGCGGTAACAACACAAACGTTCAGAAATTGCCTTCGGAAATGTGGCCTCTACGCACAGAAGTCTATGGTGTGTGTCCCATTGAAACCGCAGCACTGTTTATCCGGGCCGAGCGGTCTAAAGCGTCACGCTGCGGAAAGCGCGCTTGCTCGCCGTGGAGGTTCGAGTCCTCCCTGGGGCTTGGGTGTGTGTGTTTGTCCTTAGGTTAGTTTACCTAGTTTTAAGTAGTTTGTGATGACCACGCAGTTTGGTCCGATAGATTTACAAACATTGGAACATTTGTTTATCCGGCAGAAACTGAGCGGGGGAACATCAGGATTGGAATCTTAACGATGACGCCAGGTGCTGTTCACAGATGAGTCAAGATTTTGTGTTCAGTCGGGCAGTCGTCATTCGCTCATCTGGAGAGAACAATTCTGCTCATGTGCAGGAAACAACACTATATCATGGTGGTGGACAAATGTTGTGGGCGGGACTGAATATTGATGGAAGTACGGACCTCTATGTCGTTCAGAACTTGACTGCTTAGACTGCTTAGAAACGAGATCCTTGGCTCTTTTGTTTTGCCCTAGGCTGGTCCTTCTGGTGGACGATAACACTCGTCCCCCATGAGCTGCAACGTTGGACAACATGCTTGAAGCTGAGGAAACTGAACGAATGGAGTGACCAGCTTTTTCTTCGAACTTGAAAAAACAGCCAAACCTTAACAAAAGATCTTTCCGAGAACCCTAAAAAATTCTTATCCTACGTAAAGTCAATAAGCGGGTCAAAGCCCACTATCCAGTCACTCGTTGATCATTCCGTGGCAGTAATAGAAGAAAGCAAACGGAAAACTGAAGTTCTAAATTTAACCTTTAAGAAATCTTTCACGCTGGATGACCGTACAAACGTACCATCATTTGATCAACACACTAACACCCAGAAGAATGACACAGTAATAGGTATTTCCTGTTTAGAGAAGCAGCTGAGAGAGCTGAATAGAAAAAGGCCCCTTACGTAGTTTGAATTTATCGCGAATGTTTAATTCAGCGCAAAGTTCCTAGTGATTGGAAAAAGGCGCAGGTCACTCCCGTTTATAAGAAAGTTAAAATAACTGAGTCACATAATTACAGGCCAACATCGTTGACATCAGTTGCCTGTAGAATTTTGCAGCATATTCTCAGTTCGAATATAGTAAGACAAAGCTATGAATCAGCGCGGGTTTAGAAAACATCGTTTGTGTGATGCTCAGCTTGTTCTTTTCTGTGACATCTTGCGAGCCATGGCTGAAGGGCAACAGGCAGATTGTATTTTCCTTGATTTGAAAAAGGCATTTGACGTGGTGCCACACTGCAGACTCAGTAATAGAACGCAGTATGTAGCTCTCGACGACGAGTGTTCATCAGAGACGAGTGTATCGTCAGGGGTGCCCCAAGAGACTACCGCTATTATTTTCTATCTACATAATTGATCTGATGGACAGAGTAACTCGTAATTTGCGGCTGTTTGCTGATTATGCTATGGTGTATGGGAGCGTTTCGTCTTTAATTGAGTGTAATAGCATACAGGATAACTTTGACAAAATTTCTAGTTGGTGCGAAGAATAGCTCTCAATGTAGAACAATGTAAGGTGATGCGCATGAGTAGGAAAAACAATCTCATAATGTTCGAATACAGCATTAGCAGTGAACTTCTTGATGCAGTCACGTCGTTCAAATATCTAGGCGTAACATTATAGAGCGATATGAAATGGAGCGAACTTGTAAGGACAGTTGTGAGTTAGGCGGACAGCCGACTTCGGTTTATTGGGAACATTTTGGGAAGATGTACTTCATCTGTAAAGGAGACCGCGTATAAAACGCTTGTACTACCACGTCTTGAGTATTGCTCAAGTGTTTGGGACCCGCAGCAGATCAGTTTAAGAGTTGACACAAAAGCAGTTCAGAGGCGAGCGACTAGGTTCGTTACTGGTAGGTTCGACCATTGAGCTCCAGGAACACAAATGAGGATCGCTGGAGGAAATACGACTTTTTTTTTTTTCGAGAATTTCTGTTCAGAAAATTTAGAGGACCGGAATTTGGAGCTGAGTGTAGATCTTCCTGCCGCCTACTTACATTTCGCGTAATGATCATAAAGACAAGATAAGAGAAATTAGGGTTCGTACGGAGGCATATAGACATTCTTTTTTCACTCGTTGTATTTGGGAGTGGAATACGAAAGGAAATGCCTAGCATTGGTTTGGTGTACCCTCCGCCACGGACTTTACGGTGAATTGCAGAGTATATATGTAGATGTAGAGCATATCCGGGATGCACTCGGCAGCCACATTGCAGCCTGCCAGCACCTGCTACAATGGCTGCACAGCTGGGATATTGCACTCATGAAACAATGGGCAAATATCCCTCAAGAGCTGACTGATAGCCTCATACCGTCCATGTCAAGCAGGAGTGCAACTGTACTGGTCGTCTGAGGTGACCACACACCATATTAGAGGGCAAAGAGAATGTCTTTTACAATATTATTGTAGCGCCATGGTGGACGCTCACGTAAACGCAAGATAGAGCTCAAATAAAGAGATGAGACAGCAAAATATCGTACTGTATCACAGACAAATTTCAATTGTCACCAATATCTGAATAAATTACGATACTATTAATGTATATTGTGTATGATATTTCACTTGTTCCCCTAACTGTTTTGGGAAGTGTATAATGTCATCTTCTACTCTTGTATAGGATACCCCGTAGTGATTCTTCCACTTTGACGAAGAGATCGTAATTACAGACTCAAATCGGCGTTGAATACCATAGCGCCACTTCCCGTGCACTTGCGAAATTGTTATTCAGTGACTGTCTAAATTGATTTGTTTTCCTACGGGAATATGTTCTCTTTGTGTTGAAATCGTAATTACTGTTGTAAGGCCTTCTGGAACTTGTGTAATATGTACTTTACTGTTCTTGTCTAGGAAACTCATTATGAAAAAAAAATAATAATAATAAACAAGGTTTTGCCAAGTAACAGAATAGTTCCAGCCGCAGCTACATGCCAGTTTCGACTGTGCCGACACTACCGAGTGCACAAGTTAAGAGCAAAATTGTTACGAAATAGCTACCGGTATTTGAGAGCGGCAAGATCGTGATGCAGCCTATTATTTAACGTGTCACGAAACAGGACTTGCACTGGTCAGAGACCCGCTTCTGTCACGCGAGTATAGAATCGATGGATTCGGGATCTCCACGTTCCTACGAGGCTAGGCAGCCTAAAGCACAGACCTATTATTTGCTTGATCGTGCATGATCAGACAGTCAGGTTATAAACTACATCTAGTCATCTACATCTACATAGATACTCTGCAAATCACCTTTAAATGCCTGGCAGAGGGTTCAGTAACCACTTTCATAACCTTTCTCTATCGTTGCATTCTCTAATACCGTGAGGAAAGAAAGGACATCTAAATCGTTACGTTTTAAATCTGATTTCTCTTATTCTATAGGGATAGTCGTTTCTCCCCATGTAGATGGGTGCTAGCAAATTATTTTCAGATTCAGAAGTGAAAGTCTGAAATTTCGCAAATAGATCTCGCCGCAATAAATGACGTCGTTCTTTTTAATGATTTCCACCTAAAATCGTGAAACGCTTTCGTGACGCTTTCCCCCCTTGTGACGCGACAAAACAAAACGAGCTGCCCTTCTCTGAACCTTCTCAATGTCTTCTGTTAGGCCGGCCGAGGTGGCCGAGGGGACTGCGGCGTGTCAGTCACGGTCTGCACGGCCACTACGGTCGGGGGTTCGAATCCCCCCTCCGGCATGGATATTTGTGCCGTCCTTAGTATTAGCTAGTTTATAAGTAGTTTGTAAGTTTAGGGACTGGTGACCCCGTAGTTAAGTCCCATAAGCTCTACAAACATTTGAACATTTCGTCTTCCGTTAGACCCACCTGGTGAGGGTCCCACAATGGACAACAGTACTCCAGGAGAGGATGGACAAGTGGGATGTAGGCAATCTCTTTGGCGGAGCTTTTGCATCTTCGAAATGTTCTGCCAATGAAACGTAACCTTTGGTTCGCCTTCCCCACAATATTTTCTGTGTGTTCTCTTCAGTCTAAGTTGTTCGTAATTGTAACTCCTAGTTATTTGGTGGAATATACAACCTTAAAGTTTGACTGATTTATCATGTAATTGAAGTTCAGAGGATTTCTTTTAGGGGCCATGTGTATTGCTTTACACTTTTCATTATTTAGTGTTAATTACCAATTTTCGCACCATGTAGAAATTTTGTCTAAATCGCTTTGCAGTTGCTTTTGATCCTCTGTTGTCTTCACTAACCGATACACGACAGCATCATCTGCGAACAGTCTAAGAGAGCTATTCAGATTGTCTCCTAAATCGTTTATAAACACAGGGAAGAGTAGGGGACCTATAACGCTTCCCTGGGGAACGCCAGATGTAACTCGATGACTTACCGTCAATTACTACGAACTGTGTCCTTTCTGACAGGAAATCGTGAATCCAATCGCACCATTGGGGCGATATTCCATAAGCTCGCAATTTCATTAGGAGCCGCTTGTGAGGAACGGTGTCAAAAGCCTCCCGGAAATCCAGAAATATGGAATCGATTTGAGATCCCTTGTCGTTGGCACTTATCACTTCATGTGAATAAAGGGCAAGCTGTGTTTCGCAACAGCGATACTTTCTGAATCCGTGTTGAACATTGGTTAGCAGTTTATAAATAATGTTAGAACAAAGTATATGTTCTAAAATCCTACTGCAAATCGACGTTAATGAGATGGGGATCACTCCTATTGCCTTTCTTGAATATTTGAGTGACTTGGGCAACTTTCCAGTCTTTGGGTACGGATCATTCACTGAGTGATCGGTTGTATATGATAGCTAAGTATGGAGCTATTTCATCAGAATACTCTGAGAGGCATCTAGTTGGTAAACAATCTGGTCCGGAAGATTTGTTTTTGATTAGTGACTTAAAAATACTCCAGGAACATCTGCTTCTAAATTTCGCTTGCTGGCGGCTGTTCTTGGTTCGAATTCTGGAGTGTTCACTTCATCTTCTTTGCTTTAGCAGCACTGTCATCGGTAGTATTACCATTGCTATCGCGTAGTGATTTGTATTTTGCCTCTAGTGTACTTCACATATGACCAGAATTTCCTTGGATTTTCTGCCAGATTACGAGACAGAATTTCGTTGTGGAAACTATGAGTCAAGAAATTGAGTTTTTTGCAGGAATAGAAATAGTCTCTCTAATAGGGTGTGGCTAGCAATCGTGTACCCGACATGGTAACTTCTCGTACCTCTCGTCGGTTATTTAGACGGCAGGCGTATGTCTCAGATACTTTAAGGATGGTGCCAACTTCGAAGTCATCGTGATATGTCTACAAGATAACGCTTGTTGCGTAGGTGTTCGACTGTTTTCTAGTCACTAGGTTCTCTAATAAGTTTTCTTCCAAGCTCATAGGATGAGTTCAGGTCCATTCTGACCAATCTGTATGATGAGAATGCTGTTGGGTCAAATGTTCGAATGCTTGTAAATCTATGGGATTCAAACTACTTAAACTAAGATAAAATAAGCTAATGACAACATAAACCCTTGCCCGAGTGAGTACTCGAACCCGCGACGACGAAAGGCCGCGCGCACCACAGCACGGCGCCTCAGTGCACACGGATATTCCCCTTCGGCTGCTATTGGTGCCCTTATGTTTCAAGACAACATCAGAATTTATCAGGCTGGAAAAATATGTGACTGATTTTCCATATATTCCCCACCCCAATTCACGGTCTGGGTTTCTGTAATTATGTCATAGTTCATGAACCATGGGCATCGTACGAGTGGCCAAGTAAGTTGCCCTGACAGTTGGAATATCAGTTACTTTGGAATAAGGTTTGGGATCTAGGATATATTCTGAGTCGTGGCCACATTTGTGCTCACACGGCAAAGGCTACCAAATCTACCAGTTAATCCCTCAACAGTTGGGGGTTAAACCCAATGGAACCCTGGGCAACTAAGTTTAGCAACCTGCTTCGCAGTGACTTCGATCTGATGCTGTCAAAAATCACAGCAGACTGCCTCGGACATTTGGAGGTGATGAAACCCCACCTCTGATTGACAGATCAGATACTATTTTGCAAACAATCTGGAATGAGATGGTGGGCTACTATTATCAATGGGGGCTACACTGGGAAGAAGGTAGAGCTAGCAGAGGCTGCAACTAAGACGAGGTTAGATATTTTAGCTCATAGTCACATTCGGGTAAGGGGAGAGAAGACAAAATGGGGAATACAAGGTTTACCTATCAAGTCGAAGCAGGAAGAGCAAAGTGCGGTGTAGGGTCTTACATAAGGAACATATCGAACCCAGCTTACATGCAATAAGGTATGTTAACGAATGACTGGTGTAGATAGATTTGGCACTTTCCAGCAAGAAAATTAGGCTTGTGTCAGTGTATTCGCCATGTGAAGGGACAGATCAAGATGAGATGGACATTTTATGACGCATTCAGTGATGTAGTAGCTAAAGGGCAGGGCAGTGTTTTGCTTATGGGTTACTCCAATGCCAGGATATGAAATCGAAGAGCAGGATATGAAAAAAGAGTATGGGTAAGTTTGGAGAGGATATAAAGGCCAACTGAAATGGAAAATAGTGGTTAGTTATCACAAACTCATTTTTTAAGAATAAGTACGTTCACCGGTATACTTGGAAAGGCACGGGAGCTGGTTATTGACCATATAATAACAGATCAGGAATTCAGAAAGGTAGTCAGTGACATACGTGTTTTCAGATGATTCTTTGATAACACTGATCATTATTTAATCTGGAGGGAATTTCGTATTGTGAGGCCAGGAGTGCGGAAAGTCAGGTACATATGTAGAAGGAAATGAGTGGAGAAACTTCAGGAAAAGGAGATCAGCCACAAATAATAACAATGATCTCAGAGACGTACCAGTTAGTTAAATGTAGTCAATCATTGGTAGAAGAATGGACAAGGTACACACTACTAGTAATGGCAAAAGAATGTCTTGGGAGAGTAGTGTGTAAAGGCAGGAAGAGGCAGTCAGTTTGGTGGAATGAAGTCAAGGCAGTCTGTAAAAGGAAAAAGTGGGCGTTTTAACAATGGCCTCATACTAAAACTCAGACTGGTAGAGAAGAAAGAGGCAATGCCAAACAGATAATTGCACATCCAATCAGAAATCATCAATGCCATTGGAAATAGGAACTTGAGTCAAGCCGCGGGAAAACCATTCTGGATCGTAATAAGCAGTCTACGAAAAGGGAGGAAAGAATGAATTGACAGGTGTTTTGGACAGGTCAGAAAAGCTGCTAGTGGATTCTGTGGATGACTTGGGAAGATGGAGAGGACTTTTGAAGAGTTGCTCAATATAGGTGAAACGTCGAATGATGTGTCAGATTTTGAGATACAGTGGGATAGGAATGATTACGGAAACGATCACATTTGAGGACGTGGAGAGAATAGTCAGTAGATTGCAGTGCAATAAAGCGGCTGGGGTAGATGAAATTAAGTCGGAACTCATAAAATATATAGGAATGTTAGGTCTCAGTGGTTACACAGGATAACGGAAATGGCGTAAGAATCGAGAAAAGTTCCGTCTGACCGGATGAAAGCAGTTATCACGCCAATTTTCAAGAATTGAAAGAGAAAGCAACTATAGAGGTATTTCTTTAATTATCGTTGTGTGCAAAATATGAGTGAGAGTATTAGTTGAAGACAAGTTGGATGAAAATCAGTGCAGGTTTAGGCCTGTTCGAGGCTGTGAGGACCAGGTCTTAGACTTGCAGCAGATAATGGAGAAGTGCTACGAGTGAAACAGGGAATAGCATCTGTGTTTTATGTATGTAGAAAAGAGTCATGACCGTGTTCCTAGAAGGAAGCTATTGTCAGTTCTACAAGGATATGGAATAGGAGGCAAACTTCTGAAGGCTATTAAAGGTCTATAAAAGTAGATTGTCAGGCAGCGGTTAAAGTTGACGGTAAATTATCATGGTTCACTGTAGTTTTAGAGGCAAGACAAGGCTGTAACTTGTCACCACTCTTGTTCATACTATTTATGAATCGTATGTTGAAAACAATAGCTTGGCACGGGGAAAATTTAAGCATGTGAATAGAAATTAAGCACTCTCACATATGCGGAAGACGTACTTGTGATGGCAGATTCGACTGAAAGGTTGCAATCTAACAATTCCGAGATAGATCTGAGGTGTAAGGAGTATAGTTTGAAGAACAGAATCTTCAAATGTTCAAATGTTTGTAAATCTATCGGACCAAACTGCGTGGTCATCAGTCCGTAGCTTACAAACTAATTAAACCTAGGTAAACTAACCTACGGACAAACACACACACCCATGCCCCAGGGAGGACTCGAACCTCCACGGCGAGCAACCGCGCGCTCCGCAGCGAGACGCTTTAGACCGCTCGGCTACTCCACCGCGGCACAGAATCTTCAAAACGAAAATAATGTCTATGGGAAAGAGATTTAAGTACATAGAAGGAACAAAGAACAGGTGAACATTTTCAATTTCTTAGGATGTATTTATTTACAGGATGGCAACATAGTGAAAGAGCTGGAATCAAGGCGTAGCAAAACTAATTCAGTGAATGCTCAGCTACAATCTACTCTTTTCTGCAAGAATGAAGTCAGTGCCAAGACTCAGTTAGCAATGCAGCGTTCAATCTTTCGACCAATTTTGTTGTATGCGAATTAAACCTGGGTGGATGCAGGCTACATTATTAATTAGGTAACCTGCATCCATCCAGTTGATTGCAGGTACTAACAGAGGGGAACAATTGTAGGAGGTGGTCCAGAATAGGAAATCGAAGAAAAACCTGGGAATGAACACCATAGATGAAGTAATTAGAGTGAACAGGGTAAGATGATGGTGTCACGTTATACGCATGGAAGAGGCAATGTTACCTAACAGGCTCATGGTTACGGCAGTGAAGAGGAGACGAGGTAGACCATGAAGAAAGTACTTGTCTCTTGTCAAAAGTGGTTTTGAAGTAACAAGTTTAACATCAGATGAGGCATCAATCTTAGCATTGAATAGGTGCTCATGGAGGAATTTTATTAGAGGAACCGTGCTCCACACTGAACGATGAAGGGTATAATCAATCTCTAATGATGATGATGATTACGGTTCGACCGCCGTCAAAATCATCTGACTTGCATTTCAAAGAAAAACTGTGGGACATGTTAGAACAGTGGGCAAAATACTAAAACCAGCAACTCTATTATTTGGTGGAAATGCGTTATCAAACCCTCAGCCTGAAACACGTCCACTGAATGTGTATTCGTGTTCAATTTTGGTTTATTCATTAACCTAAAGTGTTTCTACACCATTAATGTTATCTGTCTGTGTGTTAATTATTTTATTCCTTTTATTAACGATCAATGTCCCATGCTTATGTATGTTTGCACCATATTTATAAATGTTTCCACCCGTGTGATTGAACTTGTGTGTCCATGTGAATGTGAATGTGTGCTCTTAATATTGACTGACTGCCGCGCAATGGCTTACAGTCGCCGCCTCCCGCTTTAGGTCTCGTTTTGCTGTAGTTAAGAACGCATGGCTTCGTTCGTCGTCTGCGCGTCTGGCGTCTGCTGGCTAGGCAGAGACAAGCTTACTTGGCAAGGTGGCGAGGTGGCCGTGTTCTTAGTGTCGTATCAACGTAATCTTGGAAGAAAGAGGTGACAGGAGACCTCTCTGGGAGCGGTTGAAGAGGGAATTGTCTTGGCCAGGTAGCAAGGCTTGGTAAACACTAGTCACTAAACGCACTTTGCGTCGCTTTTAGCACGCTTTACATCAGGTGTATGGCAGGGGAAGGTTTTTACGAGGCCTTAGAACTTCAATCTTCATTCTGGTTCTGACGACTGTGGAAGTACTCCGCCGAATCATGCTGAGGGGAAGGCATCCTGTTAAGAGTTTGATTTAGTTGTGATCAGGTAGTTTTGGTTTTTCAGTGATAGTTATTTTGAGTAATTCTTTCGCTATGAGAGGCGAAGTGTTTCTTAATTTACAGAAACGAGCAAATTCAGTGTAAATTTATTATTTGCATTTTCATTCTAGTGATGATTGTGTCTCCGGTTTTGCTCAAGTTAGAATACACGTGTATGGCCTTCAGCCTTTGTGTAAAC
Source organism: Locusta migratoria (assembly GCA_026315105.1). Lineage (NCBI taxonomy): Eukaryota > Metazoa > Arthropoda > Insecta > Orthoptera > Acrididae > Locusta > Locusta migratoria. The sequence continues at coordinate 735,274,886 of CM048744.1, read as the reverse complement.
TTAGTGTGTTTCAATTTCCTTGTGTTTTTAACTAACGTTTTCGTGTCGTTTCTGTATCTGCGAGTATGCTAAATATTTCTCAGATTTTCTTGTTTGATTCCGTCTTTTCTGTATTGTATGACCTATTGCGCCATGTGCTTTCGTAACGATCGTTACTTGGGCCTTCAGCCATGCTTTTGTTAATACTAGTTTTCTTCTATACGAACTCTCGCATGTGCTTTACTCGCTTATTCTAAGTTAATTTATGTTTGTAAATGCTATGAAATTCGGCATGGTCGCACATCACGTGGTACTTAAGAATAGTGAACTGCTGCCTCCCCACACACGTTTCAGCGAACAGTATATTTAAAAATTTGTGATCAAGACACCTGCCATCTCGTCAAGACGCTGCCGACGCTTTGTTTCGCCGCTGCTTTCAAGTGTTCCTGCAGAGTGATGTACTGCTAAGCATTAAGTGCATGTCTGTGAATGAATGAATGTGCTTTCAGCTACCCATTATGTGTTTGCAAATTTTCTCCCACATATTCATAAAGGGCAGAAACAATTTTAATACAGGCAGTAGTTATATGATTTAATTCACTTTTGTACAAGGTGTGTGCTTAATTTGGTCTCCTCACATTTATTTGCTAGTTATTTTTCTGAATAGATTATGATTTTGAAGTATCAAACCTCTGCTTTATGATTTCATGTTCCCTGTCCCATGTTTAATTATCTATTCATTTATTTTTTAACTTTGATGTTGTGTTTGTTAAAACATTGGCTGCTCCCTTAACGAGTGAGCAGTTAGTTAAATTTCCGTTGCACCTGTACTGTGGCCAGTCATAAAGTAATTTAGAGCAGCAGTGAGCGTTTTAACTTACATTTGCAGATCTCAACTGCCAAAGATCTGGCTAATTTTAATAACAGGCTACCTTCAAGTCAAAGGACTGACCTGGATGCGACGTACCTGCACAACCCTGTGTACTACTTCCTAACAGAATCCGGCGCTTTTCAAGTCCAGGGGCGAAATATCACGCTATTAACGGTGCTCGTAAGTAATGATTTCTATAGTGGTGACTAATCTTAGACCCGGTATAAGGATGGCGCAGGATAGAACCATGTATCCACACGTATTTATCCTGCAAGCTAAGTTCAACTGGATGTCCACTAGCGTTATGGGATACATCCCAATATCGTATCGGACCTGCCTTTTCCCTACTAAATTCAGGAACTCGACCTAGCATGGACACAAGTTGTTAGAAGACGCTACAGAAGTATCAAGTCAAACTGCCTCTATAGCCGTCCATAATTACGAATTGCCGGCCGCGGTGGCCGACGTGGCTGAGGCGCTCCAGTCACGGTCAGCACGGCCACTACGGTCGGGGGTTCGAATCCCCCCTCGGGCATGGATATTTGTGCCGTCCTAGTTCGTAAGTAGTTCATAAGTAGTTTGTAAGTTTAGGGACTGATGACCCCGTAGTTAAGTCCCATAAGCTTAACAAACATTTGAACATTTTTTTGAATTACGAATTGCAGGTGAAGGACATCTCGTAAATGTCGCATAAATATTCGATGGGATTCATGCTGGGTGATCTAGATAGCCAAATCATCCGCTAGAACTTTCCATAATGTTCTTCAAAACAATTACAAACAGCTGTGACTCGGTGACATGAAGCATTATCTAATACAAAAAAAATTAATGTTTCTTTGTGTGCGTATTTTGTCAATCACCATACCGTACATCCGATTGCAATAAAACTTTGTTAACTCGTTTCATGCATTCACGCGAAGGTTACAGGTATACTAAAATTAACTTCGTATTGTACATGGTGAAGGGTGCTTTACAATTAGTTACCTCGTTTCTTTCGCTTTCACGCTGAAATAGCTAGATGGACATAAATGAAATTTGGAACAGAGGTGGCTTATACCCTACTTTAATACACGGGCTACTTTGCGTAAGCTACCGTACGGTGCGTGACGGAGGGTAACTTACAATGGGTTAATACGTTTGTTTCTCTTCACGCTGAAACAGCTGCACGGATTTTAATGAAATTTGGAATTCAGTTAGGTTATACCCTGAATTAGTGCATGAGCTACTTTTAGGAAGCCATCGTATGGTGCATGGCGGAGAATACGTACTGTTTGTTAACACGTTTGTTACTCTTCACGCTGAAACGGCTGGACGGGAATGAAATGTGAAATGAAGATAGCTTATACACCGATGTAATACTTGGACTATATTTCGTAAGCCTCCGTAGGAGTATGGCGGAGGGTATACAACAAGCATTCAAGCATTGGTCACCATGAAAGTCAGCACATAAAAGCATGTTCTCATGAAGTAGATTTTTATAATCTGGTAGCCAACGAATTTAGCATGGCGAAGGGCACCTTGTGACTTTGATACCGTTTTACCAGTCATGATGAAACTTGGCGCATATATGTATGTTTTCTTATATAGAAGGGAAAGGAGTAGTTGGAGAAGGAGACGGCTGAAAGGGAAGGGAGGAGACGGACAGAGAGAGGGCAGAGGAGGAGAATGAGAAAGGGGAAATGGTGACAGAGAGGTGAAAGAATAGAGGGAGGGAAGGAGGAAATTGACAGAGAAAGGGACAGGAGGAGACGGGAAAAGGAGCAGGTAAACAGAGAGAAGGGAAAGGAGGAGGACCAATGGAAGACTGGAAACCTCATTATATTTGTACGTTTTTTATTCCTATCATTCGTAATTAACAAGGTAATACTTTCAAATTATAGGTAAAGGTAAAGCAGTCAACAATCCGAAGATTGATTTGAACACCACAGTGCTTTACTAGGATGGTCCTGTTTGGAGGTGGTATGCCGTTGCCTTCCTCCGACGTTCGAACTGACTACCCAGCCAGTTACAGGGGGGACCTACAGTTTAACGTGGGTTCCGAACCACGGTGCTACTCAATATTTTTCACACTGCCAGACGTGAAATATATGGAAAGTGACAGATAAAAATCCTAGGACCTAGCGGGGATCGAACCCGCGACCTTTGGATTTGTAGTATGGCACACTGCCTCTGTGCTACCGAGCCACAACTTTCAAATTACAAACGTTATTTGTACAATTATTTCTTCTGCGGCAGCTAACCAGCTAACCAGGTAATTTCTTATTCTCCCATATATATATATATATAACGTTTTACGAAAAGAGAAGATAAAGAAAAGGGATAGAAGAAGTACTAACTCGTGGCTAGAATAAGTAAATAAATACCCGGGCAACGCTGAGTTTTCAGCTAGTGAAATATATTAAAAATGGACGTCTGTTTGTACGTTTGTTCGCGTATCATGTGCTGCTTTACCATTCATCCCATTGCGATGAAACTTTATTAACACATTGCTTGTACTTTCGGGAAGGTTATCGGCAGCATTATACGATACATGGTTCAGGAGATACGACGTCGTGAACACTGTGATGGGTAAAAACTGGCATATTACGAATGACGTTTAAGTTTATTACTTCTTTGGTTCTAAATGCATTCATAACATATTTTACAAACAGTATCCTTTTATGTCAATAATTGTACTTCACAAAAGTATTTTATTGTGCGACTTATAGCTTACGAGGTATGACGTCATAAACTTTGGGGCATGTGGGGGAACCGTCACATTATGATTGTATTTTATGCGCTGCCACACCGTTCATCAGATTATGATGAAACTTTGCACACTTGATCTTAGAAACAAGAGGAAAGTCACTGACCACGTGAAATTTTGTGTGGTGAAAGGTGATGCGTGGTAGACTGTACTTTATCAACGAACTTCGAAAAAATCTACGGTTTTATTCCGATATTGGTGAAATTTTGCACACAGAACAAAAGAAACATCACCGTCTACCTAACATTTCATATGGTGCATAGTGGAAGATAACTTGCAATAAAATTAAGACACCACTTTACTGATCACCACGAAAGTTAAGAGATTTATAAAAATTTTCACAGATGACAATGGACTGAGTATGTGGAGGTCGAGGAGGAGTTCGGCAGGAAGGTGATGAGGTGATAGAGAAAGGGGGAAGTTGGTAATAGGCAGAGAGAGGGGTAGGAGGAGGTGAACAGAGAAAGGCGAGATGATGACAGAGAGAGAAGGCGGACACAGAAATTAAAGGAAGGAGAGAGGAACTAACTTACGACTGGAATAAATAAGTGCCAGGGTGACGCCGGCTTGTTCAGGAGAATGAAGTCCTTGAATGGCAGCAAATGGTTTTCATGTCGCCGAGCGCAAACCTTTCCCGCTCAGTTGGACCAGAGGACATGGTTCATTCTGTCAAGTCAGGAGCCCAGGAGAGGCGCTGTCGTGCTTTTAAGAAAGGCACTCGAGTCGGTTGTCTCATGCCATACCCCAACAATGCCAAATTTCACCACCTAACAGATACATTCGTCACACATCGTACATTAATTTCTAAGGGTATTTCACGAAGTGTGGCTCATGTGTGCGCTGTAAACTACACCGTACCGCACAACAGCTCTCTTTTACCGTCTCCCATTGGAGCTGTGTGAGCATTTTCGCGATATTTTTGAACTTACTAATGAAGCATGCAACGAAACCAATAGCTCCGTCTTGATTGAACAATCCTTTCTGAGGGTTGCACAATGATTTTGGTTTTGGTAGGTGGTTTTTAAACGATTAATTTTATGTGGTCGTTCCAGTAGATAGTTAATTGATGTGTTTCTTTTCAGTGACTGATCACTTATCAGGTAGAAAACTATAATGAATCTGACTGTTGGAAGTTTTCATACCTGCTGCGTGATAAACTTTTCACAATATGCTACCGGGAGATATTATTTTATTTTACAGTAACTGAACTGCGGAGGCACCTGACACTGATTAGCGCGGAGGTGAAAAACAGTTAATGTAACAACAAGAGGCTGCTGCAATTTACAACATGACAACAGATTTTTTAATAAATGGAAATAAAATCGTTGCCGACTCGAAACACGTCTAGTAATCACTTGTATGTTTATTCCTCGTGTCAAATATCGTGTTTTGCAAAGTTTTCACCATGCAAAACACTGTTTAGCAGTCTCAGGAAGAATATTTTGTACTAGGAAACACAATCCACAAGTAGGTAGATGAAATAAAAACAAGCTACGAAAAATCATGGTCATAGTATTATCTAATAAAGTAAGCATTTCACAGGAGACAAAAAAAAGTTTGGAGAATAATATTTCTTTCATTCTAGAATCGTCTTTACTTTTTAACAGTGCGTAATATATTTATTAATTTGTTGTTTTTTATCAGAATAAACCACTGTCTTTGAACACGTTAAGAAAATATTCTGTACACAGAAACGAAAGCCAACATGCATGTAATTTTAATTGAATGTTCCGTCTGTGCTTGACAGAATATGATAATATTATCATGAATGTAATTCTCTCCCCTCAAATCACACGAGTAGATTTCGTATAAGAAGACATTAATTCATAAATTGTAAACACAGAACAGAAATACATTGTAATATCGACGAGTATACTAATTTTCTTTTATGTATTCGCCTGCTGTGAAAAGCTTCTAAAACATGTTGGAAGCGGGATTTTTCGAGTCAAACTCTAAAATGATGTTCCTAAATCCTCGGAAAATCATGTATAGGAATAAAAACGAATTATAAAATAAAAACAGAGTAAAATAAAATAAACACATGACCTTCCTCATTCACATGTTTCTGTCACAAAAATGTTTATTAGCTTAACATCATATTTAGGGTGTATCAAAAAAGAAATTATTTACACTGACCGTAAACAATAGGTTGAAGAAGAAGAGAAGGTATTTTATGAGTTCCATTCCACAGGACCGCATGTTGGCGCGCTGTCCGGAGTATGTTCACTGCAGAAACCGAGATATACAACTGGGTTTAGCGGCCGCGAGGCGAGCATTTGCCCAGGCTTCGATCGCGCCCTGTTTCAAATGATATTATCTCTCCTGCTGTGCGCCCATTGGCTGCATCGAGTTAGCGTGGGCACTCTGGTTGGTTGGTTCGTGCTACGCCCTGGTTGTCAGGGCAACGAGCGAAGCAAAGTAGGCGCGCAGAACTGCAAACATACACCGGCCGACGCTCTTGCGTGGCACAATACCTGTCGAAGCCCACGCTATGGAAAATGACTTGTGAATTAATCTTTAAAAGAAAAGAAAACCTCTTTCTTTCAAAAGATATGCAATCCTCCTAAGTACTGCATTATATCAGACACGTTGGAATGATTAGTAAATAAATAGTTAATTAGATATTACAACAATTTTTCTCTAAATTGCACTGAAGAACACCATTTTTCTCTACAGTAAAAAGTTCCTACAGTCTATAGACATTATGGATGGTTAACAGCTAATATATGACAATTAAGTTTTCTTTGTATGTTTGTTCGTATTTCATGCGCTGCCGTGCCGTTCGTCCTATTGCGATTTGGCAGCATATTGATTGCTCATTTGCTAGTATTCTAAGCATCATTATATCACTGTACTACAAATAGTTCAGGAGATAAATTATCGTGACGACTGTCTACATAAAATTTCGTATGTTGCATGGCGGAGGGCATGAAGTTAATAGATATACATAATATTTCATTGTCAGGGGTAGCAGGCGTTGGACTCAGGAGGCGAAAGTGAAGATAAAAAGAGAGAGGTAGATGAACAGAGAAGGTAGGAGAAGAGCTCAGGTAGGAGGACGAGTTGTAGAGGATTAGATGGACAGAGAGAGAAGGAAATAGTGGAAGTACTCAATCAAGACTGGAATAAATAAATACCCAGCCAACGAAGAATTTTCGATTACTTAAAAATATTACTCTTACACTAATATAGACTCCAATACACAGAAGTGACAAACGTGTCGTGGATTTTTGATGTATCATTTTAAAACTATAAAACCCTTTTCGCATTCACTGTGAAGACGACGCTATCGTATCTTATTCGAAATTGTGAAATGCTAATAACTTTCGCGTGTTTGCCCAAATTACTCATTGCATATGGGAAAGAAACGGTTGTTTCAGCTTCACAGGCGACTTGTGCGAAACACCCATTTGCAGCGAACTCGCCGTCGATAGGACGTTGAACTGTGACCTTTAGTGTAGTTTCTCCGTAGGAGGCGTTAGATGAACGATAAGAAGTTTATTACTTCTTTTACGGTGATATATGTGCTTTGCTGCTGGTTCGATTTATTGACAGTGTTGAACACGCCTTACACCAATTTCATTATGACCTATTCAAAATATTAATTATTATTCGGTAAAAACACTGCAATTTATACTCAGTTTTTATGTACATGACAACAGAAAACAATACAAACAGTTTATATAACAATATAAGAGTTCGTCATCAATCAACAACATTACTCATGTTTCTTTCTCCCTGATCTTCGATATCTTTCATTACTTTCCAGAAGTGCGAGGAATATACAGTAAAAACCGGTTGTTTTATGAACTCAACTACAGTAAGAAAGTCGTTCTGAAGATCTATTATATTATTTTATAACCGAAAGCGATAAGTTGTACTGTACACACCAGAAATAAGATAATTCACATGAAGGAATTCATTTCCTCCTGTATATTAAATCTCTCTCACTCACTCTCTCTCTCTCTCTCTGTGTGTGTGTGTGTGCTGCTGTAGTTTTAGCTCCGAACCCTGGTTTCATGCAATCTTCAACGCTAGTGTATTCTGCTCAATCCTCTTCATCTCTGCATGTCTGCTGCGATCAACGTCTACTAGAACTTGGTAGCAGTAGTAAAGTCTTGCTTCCTCTGCTCAGTTTTTTATTTATTTTTCCTACGGTACATTCGCACCACATGATATGTTCTCTCAGCCGGACCATTCTTTTAGCAAAACAGTCAGATACATAATTCTATTCAGTATGTCCTCACTGGTCAAGCAGTTTACGCATCGAATCTTTAGCATTCTTCTTTAGTACTACATTTCAAAAGCTTCTATTTCCTTCTTCTCTTGTCTGAATTTCTTCTCATCTGCATTTACTACCATACAAGGCTACACTCAAGACGCCTCAGAAAAGATTTCCTAAGGTTTAAATTTTATGTTACAGTTTAACATGCTCCACTTTTTCAGAAATGCTTTTCGTTCTACAGCCGATCTGCTTTTTATATCTTACCTTCTTCGGCGTTTGCCCACGTAGCAAAACTGTTGATCCCCGCTGCGTCCTATGATTTTTATCTGTCACTTTCCACTTCTTTAACCTCTGTCAGTGTTGCTGATGTGAAAAATATCGAGTAGCTCCGTGATTCGGAACACACATTAAACTGTAGGTCCCCCTATAACTGGCTGGGTAAGTCAATTCGAAGGTCGGAGGAAGGCAACAGCATATCACCTCCAAACAGGACCATGCCTAGTAAAGCACTGTAGTGTTCAAACCAATCTTCGGATTGTTGACTGCTTTACCCTTTTTTTTAATCAGTCACGTGACATCTCTCTCTTTTGCGTTCACTATTTTGCTTTCTCTACTTGACGATTTGCTTATTATAACTCAAGCGTTGTCATTTCAAAGCAATGGCGCACTGAAAATTATCAAAAACACGTCGTTCTTAGGACAATAAATTATAATCTAATGTTAGTAAGTTAAACATTTGCCATAGATAGTACGAGAATTACGGATTACTCTTGCAGCAGTTCGTCATAGCATAATGGGCGAGGAATTAGTTTGTGATGTACGAACATGTTAGACGGTGGTTCGAAACTTATTAAGGCGCGGTGGCTCAGCGCTTTCGATCAGAGGGTAGCTCGACGCCCTTTGTAACGAGAAAACTGTGAGATCGACACAGCGATCAAAATAGAACAAAACAAACCCCCTGGTCACGGATCAAACCAAAGAACCAATGAAAGAGAGAAATAGAAAGAGGGTTCAACTAACACCGTCTGAATAGAAGAACTGTGCGCTCCTGTTCCACGTCACGCAGAGTATGTCGCGATTGCGTAGCTCACTGGCTGGCTGTGCCCCATCATCCATAACGATTTACTCTGCATGACGTGTCGCGGCACGGCAGTGCACAGACCTCTGCAGGCGGTGTTGGTTCAACGCCATCTGTAATAAAAAACTGAGTAAAATTCTCAATGAACAACCCAGAACGAACATGAACAAACAACCGCAAAGCATCAATCTCCCTGAAGAAAACCAGCTGCGTCCAAATCAATTTAAACTACATTTCTAGTTTGGGAGCTACAACCCTTCAATGTTTCAGGGGCAGATACCACACGCTGTACATAATACATGGCTGTGTGGTGGGTGATGGATGTTATGGAGGTGGGAAGTTGATTTACATGAGATGTTCAAATGTGTGTCCATGTTCCTCAATGCATAATGCAATGCGCCGTCGAAAGGATCTGCGGACGATATGTAACATCGCCGGTATGACGGAGCGACATGCGTCCTCGATGCGCCGTTTTAGATCATCTGGTAATGTGGGCTCAGTGACATAAACACGATCCTTTAGATATCCCCACAAAAGAAGTCTACTGGTGTTAAATCGGGCGACCTTGCGGGCCATGAATGAGGACCAAGGCGCCCCAACCCCACCACACAGCCATGTATTATATACAGCATGTGGTATCTGCCCCTGAAACTTTGAAGGGTTGTAGTTCCCAAACTAACAGTGATAGGAATGTAGTTTAAATTGATTTGGACGCAGCTGGTTTCAACGAATCCAATGCACGATAGAAAAAAAACTATTGTTTCATTTAAAAAACTATATCTTTGTGCTGTAACTCTTTGGAAAATGATACAATAAACTGTGTTCATAGCTCCGCAGAAAGTGTAACATTTCTTGTGTTGACCTACCGCATTAAAATTTCCCGTCACCTATTATTTTCTAAGTTACAGAGGCAAACACACCTAGTGAAACACCCTATTGACAGTTTTTCACTCTTGCTTCCTAAAAGATTTTCGCACACTCGTGTTAACTGAACACAACTATATTCTGCAATATTCCGAGTTGTTCAAACGTGATAGTGCTTTCTCTGAAAAGTGTATTTGTTCTTTTTCGAGAACATGCCACGAAATACATACCAACGAATTGTAAGCATGTACGTAAAGTGGGGAAATACTGTTACAATGACTTTTGTAAATGACATAATAATGGTACTAACTCCGTATATATAGGTTGGGTCATAATGGAGGAAACATATTTCGTGTAAATTGTCACACAGTGAGCTACAAACATAAATTCGTTATCTGCATTTTTCTGTGTCAATAAATGACATTGCAATTCAATGGTAAAAATCTGGAAATATGTGGACTTTTGGTTGTTAATGTGCACTGACATTGGCCAAGGGGACAAATCGTCAATAGGGTATCAGGACACAAGTTCCTTTCCCTATTCAAACCAGCTAAGATACATAATATCGGCCAGCGAAAAAGGTACGAGATAGATGTGAGCGCTGTCGTTGCTTGCAGTGTCACGCAGATCGTCGCATGATGCCACATGCCTCGCCTTCTTGTGAGTGGCTAGACTACCTAGAACACTCGTATGTTGTGCCCTGTTGCCGATCTGTGTTGGCCAATGTCGTTGCACAGTAACACCCGAAAGTCCACTTCATATTTCCAGATTTTTACCATTCAATTGCATTGTCATTTATTGACATAGGAAAATGCGGAAAACTAATTTGAATTTGTAGCTCAGTATGTGACAATTTGCACGAAATATTATTTCTCATTTATGACTCACCATTTATGTGGAATTCAGTATTACCACACTTATTCCATTTGTGAATTTTAGCTCTAAAAGAAAACGTAATCATGGTTTGAAATAGAATATTTGCTCTTTATTTTAGTGCAGAACAAAGTAAAATGAACGAAGTCATATCTGAAGTACAGGAAAGGTAATACCATCTACATTAAAAACGTCCATAGCAACCATGTCAAAGACAAACATTTTAGTAGATGCACTGATTCTAATTAATGACTTTCAATATATTCCATAAATAGTGAATAATTACTGAGAAAAAATAAACAAGTTAATCTGTTGCAATGTATACAAGACCCTTCCGTTACATTAAGGAACTACACTTGCCACAGAAATCTAGGACTTCCTTTATATACGAAACTACCTGTATCAGCACGCTGTTCAGAATGTTCATTGTTACAGTACCCTCCCAGTTTATGTGCATATGCTTCAGAAAACCAGTGTTCATTTCTTTGTTACGTATTTCACGGCATGTTCACGAAATAGAACGAACATGAAATTTACAGGGAGCATTCTTACCAACTCTAAATATTGTGAATATAGCTATATTTAGTTAATAAGAAGTCCAGAAACCCTTTTGGGAAAAAAGGGGTAAACAGTTTTTGGTAGTGGCAGGTTCTGAACCACTGACAATGTGTATTAAATATCCAACGCGCTGTCCACTACACTATGGCGAACAATTACAAAACTCGTCCTTTAATCTCGTACAATTGACGGCAGTTGTTAACGGATGCTAATATGGCATTTTTAGACACTACATTATCATTTATCGTACGAAGAACGACGTGTTTTTGTTAATTCTTCAGTGCGCCATTGCTTTGAAATGACAACGTGTAAGTTATAATAGGAAAATCATCAAATACGAAACGGCAAGATGGCGTATGCAAGAGAGGGTTCTGGGCGTGGAATGTCACGTGACATCTCCGTATGGTTGGTTTTCGTAAACTCAATGGACGGTCTTAAATCGCATTTATTTTTGCAAATATCTCTCAAACGATACGAGATATGAAAAAATCATAACAGAGCAAAGTTGTAGAGAATATTCTCCTCTACAAATTCTGTTATTCAATTTTCGTGTCAGATGAACGGTTCTTTGCAATTACAATTACATTACAAATGGCATTTTTAAGTGTTACTAACGTAGTTTTTCTCCGAATAATTTGAAAAAGGGAGATTCTGGTCTTTGGCGGCCTATAATTATCTCTGTAAAATTTGGTGCTGATCAGTTGAACGGTTCGTCTTAAAAGTGGGAACACGTTGCGGACAGGCAGACGGACAGGCAGACATCGTAAAATCGCCGTTATTTTTGCAAATATCTGTTAAGCGATGCGATATACGAAAAAAAAAGAGAACATAACAGAGCAAAGTTGTAGAGAAATTTCTCCTCTAGTAATTCATGTATTGAGTTTGCGTGTCAGATGAACGGTCAAGGCGTTCTTTCATTTAAATTTCGAGCTGTCAAAAGGCGATCGCAAAGGTCCACTTTTAGTGTGGGCCAAAATTTGCAATTTTCGCTAACACTCCTGTAACACACGTGTAGCTTCTTCTTCCTCATGTCGTGTAACGTCGCCAGAGCTTCAGGCAATGGCAGAGCGTTATCGATCACTTGACCTAATCTTGAAATTTAACGATTTTTAAACTTTAATTTCAGACAAATAACAGATGATTTGTTGGAATAATGAACGAAGTGCTATCACAATGTAACATACACAGTCGCAACACTCACTCCTGTGAAATTTGTTACCAAATGCCAGGTTGCAACGATTCTTAGAGCTCCTGGTGCTGGGCAACGTGCCGTAAGAGCAACGTTTGTTTATAATTAGTTTTCTACGTAATTAACCAAATAATTTCTGTAATTTTTGCGTTTCAAGCGTTAGAAAAATATCTAGACATATGTAATCTTGAAACAAATGTAAAAATAACCGAATTTCACAGGTTGACTGATATAAATAATAACTTATTCATGAAGCAATGTTTACGTAAATATGCATATTTGCAGCTTATTCCAGACCATTTCATTTGAAGACATACTCTTTTGAGTGTAATTACTTTTGCTTATAAAACGAATGTCTTGAAGATTCTTTCCAATTGTAGTTCAGATGTAGCAACAATTTGTTTCTGCTTTGTTGGAAAACTTTTTTTTTTTCGATGTTTTATTGTCACGTTCCTGAGGTTTTCCTTCTGTTACAGTTGTGGTGGCTGATCTGGTACATTAAATAATGTAGGTATTGCATTCTACATAAGTTTATTACGTATAACGCTTACGAATTGACTGTAATTATAGCGAAGAAACCTTGACATCTCTGAATAGAAAACCGATTTCTATCCGAAAAGGATAGGGTATTCTGTTGTTTATTAGCTATTTTAGTTCTTAATAGATAATGAAATTCTTCATTAAAAAGTCGTGGATTTCAAGAGAATTTGTAAAAAAAAACTACCTTGCAAAGTACTTTTTCATACATTCAAATGGTTCTTAGGACACATAATAAAGATAAATTTGGAGTTATTTTGTCGCTATTGCCGATTTTATGACTCTACATACTACATGTTGTAAAAGATAAGTTAAAATCAATTTAAGCTGTCCATTCACACTCATTCGATATCGAATTCAGAAATATACCTTGCCGGCCGCTTGGAGCGCTGCTGTCGTGGCGTATAACAAACGTTAGTGGCAGTGTCGTGACTGTATATGTTAGACTGTGGAGCTATTGTAACTTTATAATCATTCAGAACAATGACAATTCGAACCCTGCGCAGTGGTGCCAACGTGCAACAAGATGTAATATACCGCATGCTGCTCATATTATTTTATTGACCCATTCTATAACTCACGAAAACACCGGGAAGGTAAAATAGGGAGAATCAGAGGTTTGTAAGCAATAACGGGTTTCAACTGTGGCTACTCCGCTGTAACGAAGAACTAATCGGTATTACAGACGCTATCGCCCACTGCGGTGGCGCTGCAGTCTGCTGTTTTAATGCTTCAAGCATCAGAGTCAGACACGGTAGGAACACGGCTATCGAGAACTGCTGAGTGGGGCGGGAACTCAACCCTCCGGCAGGCGCGGCTGTTCATGTGCAATTGTCCCGAGGGCAATGAGTCAGCACCTGCCGCAAAATGGGAGGTGGTGACTCAGTTCTAAATCAATTATTTCCAAGTACAGCACTGTTGTTGTTATAGTCTTCAGTCCGGAGACTGGTTTGATGCAGCTCTCCACCCTACTCTATCCTGAGCAAGACTTTTCATCTCCTCATAAGAACGGCAACCCACATCCACTTTAATCTGCTAACTATATGCGTCTCTTGGTCTCCCTCTGCGATTTTCACCCCACACACTTCCCTCCAGTGCTAAATTTACGATTCCTTGATGTCTAAGAATGTTATTTTAAATGTGTTTATTTCCGTCAACAGTTCCCATATAATTGTTTAATTACATGTGCGATCACTTGGATCATCTTCAGATCTAAAAAACAAAAGTAAAATAGAAATGTACAATTTGATAAACTTACTAAGGGTTAATTGAACAATAGTTAATGTATGCATAACTGGAGAGATTTTTCTTTACCTTATAATTGCGTTCGCAACTCGTCTCGCTGAGTACTAATTGGTAGTGAGTTTTACAGTTTGATGTAGGTACTTATAAGTTGGTTGCAGGTGGTGGTGGGGAGGGAAAGAGTAGATGGAGGAGGGGAGGGATTGGAGTGGATAGCTTGAGCCCTAATAAACTAGGGTCTTATACCGCACAATTGTTTATTATATAAATATTTTCCTAAAAGTGGGCTTCTTGAATATATCCAGACATAAAAATTATGAAACTGTATGTGATATAAGTATAAAATATGGTAAGGTAATTAAAACATGCATACGGTGTTTTAAAACATTGAAGGTGTAAAACAGAGACGTATAAAATTACAAATGTCATACTTTAAAATTTCTTTTAAACGTCAGTTTGTTAAAATTGTCATTAAAATGTATAAACATTTATATAAAACAGCATGGTATGGGCGTTAATTGCCTCTGTCCCTACTTGGTGGCGTTGTGCGGCGCGCAGTTTTCTCGTACGTTCGGAAGCCAGTCTGCACGCCGACCTGCTGCTAGGGCGGTGTCCGGGCCGACGCGCCGCCGCCGCCAGCCACCGGAAAGTGGGGCCGCCGCTCCAAGGCGCGGAGGTTGCAAGAGGCCTTCAAAGTTTTTAAAAAATGCGCTGTTATTAAAATCATTTTGTTGGTTGAGGGTATTTACAGGTTCTTGAAGCCGGAGTATGAAAATTTCTATTTTTTCAAATCAAATGTTTGTAAGGCTTATTGGACTTAACTACGGGGTCATCAGTCCCTAAACTTACAAACTACTTATGAACTACTTACGAACTAGGACGGCACAAATATCCATGCCCGAGGGGGGATTCGAACCCCCGACCGTAGTGGCCGTGAAGACCGTAACTGAAGCGCCTCAGTCTCCTCGGCCACCGCGGCCGGCTTCTATTTTTTTTTTTTTTTTTTTGTAGTGTCGTTAGGAGGCGTCCTTTTGGTTCCCTATGTAGCACTTGTAAATGCGTATTAATTGTTCCGACCGTGTGCTTTTCTGTCACTAAATGCTCTCCAAATGCTGTTTTACTATTATGAAGAGAGCAATGCTCTTTAAAACGTGTTTCGAACGTTCTGCCTGTCTGGCCTACGTAGGCCATGCCCTTTCACTTTGGTTTCTGTTAGGCCCACTACGTTAACGTCAAGGCGCTTTATTTCTTCAAGAACTTCACGCTTCTTCGTGGAAATTATTTAATTTATTCGCATTCGTTCCTGCAGACTGGTAGCTATCGAATTAAACGTGTTATCACCAATTTAAGAACAGGGTGAGTCAAAAGTCGCATATATCCTTTTCTTTCAAAAAGTTGCATGAACCCCTTGACTATGATGCCATTTCAAGAAAATCGCCGCGGTGGAGTGACCGAGCGATCTAAGGCGCCTCGCTGCGGAGCGCGCGGATGCTCGCCATCGGAGGTTCGAGTCCTCCCTCGGGCATGTGTGTGTGTGTGTGTGTGTGTGTGTGTGTGTGTGTGTGTATGTGTGTGTGTGTTTGTCCTTAGGTTAGTTTACCTTAGTTTCAGTAGTTTGTAAGCTACAGACTAATGACCACGCAGTTTGGTCCGAACATTTTTTGAAAGAAAATAGTATATGCAGAGCAAATAAGAAAGTCACCGCCTAGAGCAATGCACTGAAGAAGCGTGTGCAAATGTTACTACGGAAATCGTAGTTCGAGTGGACAGCGATAGGATACAGCACATTCAAATGTGCATTGCCCAAGAGATACGACATGTTGAATATATTAAATTAGTGCTGTTTGCGACGTATAGTGCAGTCCGTACCTGCAAACAAAATATGTTGTAACATTTTCAAACAATAACAGCTTTGTCGAATCCCTTTGCAGGAATGAACATGTCAGAAGATACACTCCTGGCCAATAAAATTGCTACACCACGAAGATGACGTGCTACGGACGCGAAATTTAACCGACAGGAAGAAGATGCTGTGATATGCAAATGATTAGCTTTTCAGAGCATTCACACAAGGTTTGAGCCGGTGGCGATACCTACAACATGCTGACATGAGGAAAAGTGTGCAACCGATTTCTCACACACAAACATCAGTTGACCTGCGTTGCCTGGTCGTTACATTTCAGATGTGTTACGACCCATGGCTCTACCCTTCATTCGATCCCTGCGAAACCCCACATTTTAGCAGGATTGTGTTCAAAAATGTTCAAATGTTTGTAAATCTATCGGACCAAACTGCGTGGTCATCAGTCCGTAGCTTACAAACTACTTAAACCTAGGTAAACTAACCTAAGGACAACACACACACCCAAGCCCCAGGGAGGACTCGAACCTCCACGGCGAGCAACCGTGCGCTTCGCAGCTAGACGGTTTAGACCGCTCGGCTACTCCACCGCGGCAGCCGGATTGTGCACGACCTCGTGTTGGAGGTCCTGTACGGGCCATTCTGCATACGGAAAATGTTAGACTGCTGCCCTGGCCAGCACATTTTCCAGATCTCTCACCATTTGAAAACGTCTGGTCAATGGTGGCCGAGTAACTGGCTCGTCACAATATGCCAGTCTCGACTTTTGATGAACTGTGGTATCGTTTTGAAGCTGCATGGGCATCTGTACCTGTACACGCCATCCAAGCTCTGTTGACTCAATGCCCAGACGCATCAAGGCCGTTATAACGGCCAGAGGTGGTTGTTCTGTGTACTCATTTCTCACGATCTGTGCACCCAAATTGCGTGAAAACGTAATCACTTGTCAGTTCTAGTATAATATATTTGTCCAATGAATACCCGTTTATCATCTGTATTTCTTCTTGGTGTAGCAATTTTAATGGCCAGTTGTGTATATTACGCTGCTGCCTCTTTTCAATTAAAAGAAGTGACTTAGATTCAAGATAATGGTGCCCATGTTTGGTACATACTGCACAAAACAGTCCCACTCCCACTTTACTACAATATTTAGGTTTCCCGATTTTTGCAGAGTTTTGAAATAAAATGGTGTGCACAGGGCAATGGCTGAGTTTTGAATCGAGTTAATATTTCTCTCAGAAAACTTGCTTCTAGTTTGTGCTTCAGTAGACAACATGTTTCCGTTTCCTATGAAGTTGCTGGCGCCATTTCTTCGAGAGTGCGTGAACGGGGGCGAACTCTTTCTGAGAAGCCGTCACATTAGTTGTCAGGGACCGGCGTCGCGTGCCGCACGCCATGTTGCACCTGCCATTCAACAGGTACTGAACCTGCGACGTGGCAATCTGCATTACATGCTTGTGTCGCCCGCAACGCCTTCGCATGTTTCCTACTAAACCCGAAGATGACGTGAGTGTAATTTTCATGAACCACTTTTTGTCTTGTGTACGAAATCATTCATTCATTCTTTTCTTAGAACCTGTACGTTTTTAGTCGCATGACTAATGCGAGTCGATTTACCGTGTGATCAAAAAGACAGTATAAATTTGAGAACTTAATAAATCACGGAATAATGTAGATAGAGAGGTAAAAATTGACACACATGCTTGGAATGACATGGGGTTTTATTAGAACGCACACACACACACACACACACACACACACACACACACACACATATATATATATATATATATATATATATATATATATATATATATATATATATTGCTAGACTCTTGAAAGATCTCTTGCGCGCGTCGTTGATCGTGTGTTCAGCCGCCATTTCGTCATGCTTGGCCTCCCCCAGATCTCAGTCAGTGCGAGTATTAGCTTTGGGGTTACCTGAAGTCGCAAGTGTACCGTGATCGACCGACATCTCTAGGGATGCTGAAAGACAACATCCGACGCCAATGCCTCACCATATCTCCGCCGGACATGCCCTAAAGTGCTGTTCACAACATTATTCCTTGACTACAGCTATTGTTGAGGAAAGATGGTGTTCCTGTAAAGAACATCATTGCTTTGTCTTCATTTGTTATGCTAATTATTGCTTTTCTGATCAGATGAAGCGCCATCTGTCGGACATCTTTTGAACTCATGGTTTTTTTTTTTTTTTTTTTTTTTTTTTTCCTTATAAAACCCCTTGTCATTTCAAGCACATGTGTCAATTTTTACCTCTTTATCTATATTATTCCGTGCTTAAGTTTTCAAATTTATACTGACTTTTTGATCACCCGGTATTTTATGCTGAAATGTTATCAAATAAATCGAATAAATACTTATTTATAATTGCACTTTTAATTTTGAATATCATGACCAAAGTCCATTTTCTAGTGTTCTGATACAACACAGGAAGACTCAGTCGTGTTTGTTACCCATCAGTATCCAACCAGATATCAAGCTGAAGCCGACATTAAACTTCCTCTAGTTCTTACTCTTTCCTTTCATTATTATTAGGCTTCACTTGGACTAACCATTTAAAATCTGTTTGAATCAATTTATATTATCGTTTCGTGTTTGCTTGCATCATTTGTGTGCACGTCTGAAAGTGTTCAAAGCTAATATACGAAACAATCTCTAACAACGGAAATAATTACGTACTCATGGTGTAGTACCATGAGGTCACGCCGATGCTACGTAAACTCTCAGATGCGTGCTATTGGTTTCTGTCTTCACTGCACCCATTCAGAGCTATAGTCTGAACACAGTTTCTATGCTGAACACCTTTTTCTATTCTCGCGGTTTATATTTGTCGAAGTCAGTAAATATTTTCTTTTTTCACGGAAAACCTTTATGTCTTCTAAAGTATTTTCTATTATAATACGTTGCTTGTAGTGGCCATTTGAGCAGCAGCTGAATACTGTGTATTTTCACTGTAGTATTGGCCCTCTTTAGCTTACGGTAGTTACACTAAAAGTGGGCCTTTGCGATCGTTTTTTGACAGCTCGAAATTTAAATGAAAATAACGGTTAAACCATTCATCTGACACGAAAATTGAATAACCGAATTTGTAGAGGAGAAAATTCTCTACAACTTTGCTCTGTTATGTTTTATGCGTATCTCGTATCGTTTCAGAGATATTTGCAAAAATAACGACGATTTTGGGATGTCTGTCTGTCTGTCCGTAACGTGTTCCCTGTTTTTAAGACGAACCGTTCAACCGATCAGCTCCAAATTTTACAGACATAATTGTCGGCTACCAGAGACCTGAACCTCGCTTTTTCAAACATTTCGGACAAGAAATACGTTAGTAATACCAAAACAAAGTCGTTTAATGTAATTTTGATTGCAAATAAACCGTTCATCTGACGCGAAAATTGAATAAACGAAAATTCTCTACAACTATGTTCCCTTATTTCTTTTTTTCATATCTCATAACGTTTGAGAGATATTTGCAAAAATAACGGAGTGTTGACACCCTCCATTGCATTAACGAAAACCAGCCGTTCGCAGATGTCACATGACATTCGTCGGCCAGAACTCTCTGTGGCATACGCCATCTTGCGTTGCGTATTTGATGATTTTCTTATTGTAACTTACACGTTGTCATTTCAAAGCAATGGCTCACTGAAGAATAAAGAAAAACATGTCGTTCTTCGTACGATAAATGATAATCTAGTGTCTACAAATGCCATATTAGCATCAGTTAACAACGACCATCAATAGTGTAAGATTAAAGAACACAACTCCGAACTGTTATCCGGAGCGTAGTAGGTAGTGCGTTGGACTGTGGCGCTGCAGGTGGTTTGGAACCCACCACTACCTAATTTTTTTTCCTAAAAGGGTTTCAGAGACTCTTATTAATAATTTTTTATTATTTTGAGTGTTATTTTGGCCCAAAATGTTTGCAAAAACTTAGAAAACTACTAATCTAAAGTGGGCTGTAAAACACGTCAGTGCGATTTTTCTTTTTAAAAAACGTCTTTTGTTACTGTACATAATGAGTTTTTATTTTTGAAATTCACCCATACGCGTTTCGCTTTTTTCACAAGGCATCATCAGTGGGTGTCAGCTACTCTATATATCCCTCTTTCTGGCAACCAGGTCGAAAAGTTCCACTATTTCCCGAAAAACTTCGCATTTTCAGAGTTCCACTGCCATCTACTGTCATAACGCGTATGGGTGAACTGCAAAACCCTTCATTTGCAGTAGCAAAAGGCGTTTGCTTAAAAAAAAATACTATAGTGAAAATACATAATTTATTATACTTTCTTGCTTCTGTCTACAAGTTTACTATTTCCATGATAGCAAAATTCATCCACCTCCAAAACAGTCTTCTGTTCGAGCTAGAGATTCAAGCATCTTGCTTATCTGCTGGTGAAACTTCCAAAGGTCCCGAGTTCGTCTCGGTCCAGCACACTTTTAATATTCCTGGAGGTTTCATATCTGCGCACCAGCAAATTTCAGTATGGAAACACCCTCACTGTGACTAATCCACATCTCAAAAGTATCCTTTCTTTCCCAAAGTGCTGCCCCTGCAAGGTCTGCAAAAGAACTTGGGAGGGAGGTAAGGTACTAGAGAAAGCAACGCTTTGAGGACGGCTCGTGAATCGTGATAGTTATCTCAGTCGGTAAGCTAGCACCCTCTGTAACAATAATTTAAAAAATTAGCAATTATCTCATCGCTAATCAACGATTACACATGACATCCCGACCGGAAAGAAAAAAAAAAAAAAAAAGGTCAAAGTAAAACGAAAAACACAAAACTAAATGTAGAGTTTTGCTAGCGAAAGACAAAGGTCAAGAGTTCGGATCTCGGTCCATTACCCAGTTTTAATCTACCGGGAAGTTTTGTTTACCACATAAACCTACCTGAAGGAAAATCAGATGCAAGGCTGAATATTCTTTGGAAGAATGGGAAGATAAAGCAAGTCATCCACTAAAGACCAGTTTACAAAACGCTTGTAAGACTAATTCTTGAGCATTGGTAATCAGTCTGGCCCATTTATTAATTGAACTAATAGAAGAAATAGTGAAGATCCAAAGAGATACGGCACGTTAAGTAACGAATATTTTTACTTACTGCGAAAGTGTTACGAAGATGCTCATCAGACGTCAGTGGCAGATGCTGAGTCGATATCCAGAGAGGTTTATTAAAGAAATACCGAGAGGAAACCTTCCGAGACAAATTTTCTACCCTAAAACAGTATAACCGCCCTAACTGTCTTTTTTTCCATAACTGGTTGTGTGTTAGGGATCAGATTGGAGTTTTGCAAACTTTTTCTTATGGGTAGCTCTCATTTTTACTGCCACCTTATTTGTTCGAATTTCAACGTGTTGGGAGAAAACAGCAATTTATTGATTCTGAAATGCCTCTAACGTACACCTTGAGAAGGATGGATTCTGTGATTTTATTATTGACATGTAAATTTTATTTGCGTGACACATCAATATGGATGTATACCAATGTGCTATATTAGAAATTGTTGTTATAGCAGTGATGTAAAAAATTACGACAGGTCTGAAGATGGCGTCTAGCACGCCGAATCCGGTCATATAATTAAAAGAAGAAAACGATATTAGCTGAAAACCTCTTATTAATAAATACAAAATCTGTTGGTGGTAACGCAGGAGTAGGTCTGATAATGAATAAGAAACTAAGAATACGGGTAAGTTACTATGAACAGCATAGTGAACACATTATTGTAGTAAAGATAGACACGAAGCCAACACCGACCACAGTAGTGCAAGTTTATATGCCAACTAGCACGGCCGATGAGGATATCGAAAAAAATGTGTGAGGGGATAAAAGAAATCATTCAGAAAGTTAAGTGAGACGAAAACTTGATTGTGTTCGGGGACTGGAACTCAGTAGTAGGAAAGGAAAGAGAAGGAAATGTAGTAGGTGAATATGGACTGTGAAAAAGAATGGTAGAATTTTGCGCAGAGCACAATTTAATAATCACCAACACTTGGTTTAATCATCATAAAAGAAGGCTGTATACGTGGAAGAGATCAGGAGACACTGGAAGGTACCAGATTGACTTTGTAATGGTAAGAAATAGATTTAGAAACCATGTTCTAAACTGTAAGACATATCCTGGGGCAGATATAGACTCTGACCATAACTTATTGGTTATTAACTGCAAATTAATACTCAAGAGACTGCAGAAAGATAGAAAGGTTAGGAGATGGAACCTGAACAAATTAAAGCAACCAGAGGTGCTTGAGAGGGAGCATTAGGCAAGGATTGGCTGAAACTGGGGAAACTAATAAAGTAGAAGAAGAATGGATAGCTCTGAGAGATAGGGTAGTGAAGGCAGCAGAGGACCATATAGGCAGAAGGACAAGGCCTAATAGAAATCTCTGGATAACACACGATATACTGAATTGATGAGAGGAGAAAAAAGAATCAGATTACGGTAGAGAGCTGTTTTTAACAATGTTGTTGAATAAATTTAGAAGTCACAATCTGGTTTTTCAATTCCAGGATGTTTGATAAATTCAGAGAAAATGTCATCTAGACCTGCAACTTTCCCAGTCTTCGTGTCAGAGCCATCCTCTATTTCAACGCCATTACGGTCACAGAGTGCCTGGACATATGCTTTAGACACGTTTACCGACCTGACGTAGGACCATAATTTCTTGGGATATCCTATCAGGTCGGCACACAGAACATTGCTTTTGAAGTCGTTGAAACTTCCTGCATCGTCCTTGGCTCTTGGACTACGTTTATGTTTGCAATGTAGTTCTGCTTGCTTTCTTGCAGTTTTCTGAGTAGACGTAGAAGACATAACAGTTGTAGAAGGCGGTATATTGTACAGCATCGTCTGCGGAAAAGACTAAAAGCAAATAGGGCAACATGTAATCATATTGTGTTAAACTTGATAGAGTATTGAGATACGTTCTGGACTCGCTGATGAAGCATTGAGGATATTGCTTTCTTTTTTTTTTTTTTTTTTTTTTTTTTTTTGGCCATGTGCAGCCAGTAACACGAATCGACCGACAAGGGAACAAGTTGCGTCACGCGAACCATTAGTTAGGAGGAGGCGGGCGGGGGCGGAGCGACACGCGTCCCCATAGGAGGCCGCTG
The DNA here is from genome assembly GCA_026315105.1 of Locusta migratoria. Lineage (NCBI taxonomy): Eukaryota > Metazoa > Arthropoda > Insecta > Orthoptera > Acrididae > Locusta > Locusta migratoria. The sequence goes on along the minus strand of CM048744.1, from coordinate 735,251,731 downwards.
TGGCAGGTGTCGGTCGGGATCGATGCCTCCCCACCAGCTGACCCACACAGCCTGCTGCCTGCCCACTTTTCACAAGCCGTGCAGTAGTTGCCACCGATTTAGGCAGACTATGTTTCTATAGGAATCCCAGCAGTGACGCAGCCACGGTTGGTGGAGGGCGGGGGGAGGGAGGGCTAATGGGACTGAAGCCCCTTCCCCAGCACCTCCCAAAGTTTCTTTCTTTTTTCTCCTTTTCCAAAAAAAAATAATAATAATTATTTATATATATATATGCCGCAACCGACATTTGAAATAGTACACATGTAATAAATCACAACGTAACTATAATTTTCCAAGCACAAGTTAACGAGTTTGACCTATAGGCAGCTTCGACACCATCTGCAGATCATCTGTCTTCGAGTGATGAGAAGTGTGAGGACGTTGGTAATAATAGTGGAAGTAAAATTAGAGAGTCAGTGAAGTGCAGTGTAGATCACAATTTCCCAGCCAATACAACTAATGTTTCTAGGGTCTCTGAGCGTACCAAGAATATTATTCAATTTTATGCAGGCGAAATCTATAAATGTGAATGTCTGTTCGGTGTACGTTTATCACGTCTGAACCACAAGACATAAAGAGCTAAAAATTTGTACAGTTACTAATGTCTACCCGGGGAAGGCTTTAGGCACGGTTTTACGACGATCGGATAGCTTCTGGACGCATCGCTTTAGGCTGCAGAGCTACAGGAAGGTACTACGACGAATTCAACGGAGTGTACCGGTGCCTTTCGCTCTACACATTTTAATGGTTTGCTGTTGATTCTAAAGATATGTCCATTGGGTATCGTGATGCGTTACAGAGCAGCAATTTACTGGTTAGGGCGTGAGCAATATGATCGTGTGTATGAGATCACAGGAGTTCGTGTTACAGATAAGACACTTACAAGAGTCGGCCGCGGTGGCCGAGGGGACTAAGGCGCTCCAGTCACGGTCTGCACGGCCACTACAGTCGGGGGTTCGAATCTCCCCTCGGGCATGGATATTTGTGCCGTCCTAGTTCGTAAGTAGTTCATAAGTAGTTTGTAAGTTTAGGGACTGATGACCCCGTAGTTACGTCCCATAGACTATACAAACATTTGAATTTTCACTTACAAGGCTGGAAATTAGATGAGTGGCAGTCTGATTTGGACTCTATAATCACTGCAAGTCGGGTATACAGTACATTCCCAGACAAACATACTCATATTGCTGTACATTGCTCCTACTCGAGGTATGGCTCACCTTTTAACAGGTCATAGACCATATGCGAAATATTTACATTGCTTTAAATGTAGTAACACACCAATCTGTGAATGTGGAGATGAGTATATTTCTGATCATGTCGTTCTAAGTTGCCCGCGTTTCCAGGAAGAGAGGGAATGCAGACAATTGGACTGCGATCTGCAAACAGTCGTAAGGGACCAAAACGTTTGGGTTACAGTTAATGCTGTTGCACACCTGCTTAACTTTATGTCTATAACTTCACAGCGAAGATCCTGAAGGAAAAATTCTTTGTAGGTCAAATTAGATATAAACACAATAAGCCAACAAGTTAAAAAAAAAAATAAATAAATAAAATAAAATAAAATAAACTGTAAAATAAAAAAAAAAAAAAAACTGTTTAGCTAGTCACACGGATATGCGCAGACTCGAGGATTTTTGCCGAGTCACGCATTTGCCTGTGGGGATACTGCAGAATAGTGTAGTTAGAGTAGGTCCATTAGTAGTTATTGCCCTTATTAGTTGGCAAACCTCGAGTTCTACCGAGACTGCCAGTACCATATTTTGGCAATTAGTTTGGAAGACTTTCACGCCAGCCAAGGAACAATTTAATGTATTTCAAAACTAATTTTTTTCTCTTTTTTTCTGTAAATTTCCGATACTTTTAAATTTCTTTTTAATTTTATTTACATTAGTATTGTAAATGATTGCAGTTAACATAAATAATAACTACATTTACATTTATAAAACAGTGTATGGGACATTGTAAAATGATTATGTACGACTTGTTTAGAGTTTCAAGGTAACAGATCTAAATATTTTGGCAAAAAATTGAATTGAATTAAAATACTAATATTAATCGAAACATCTTGAGTTTTTAGGTATGACTTTGCTGCATGAGGAGGATATCTTGAACACCATAAACGTTTGCAAATAGACAATTATCATTAGGTATACCATTTCTTCTTGAAAAGAACTTCAATCCGAAATCAGAAAAGTACAATAAAAAAAGACTAATCGCTGGACATTTTCTTACAGATTACAGCCTCGATACTGAAGTACGGAAATCTTGGAGAATATAGAACAATTTATAAATAGGGTTTGTCGTTCTATCAATTGACTTTGTGAAAATGTAAAATGAAATTAACGTTAATTTTAAAAAGAAAATTGGTCATGCTGACCGCTGGCCCGAAGCGGTCAATAAGAGCAATGAACTGTGAATTGGGACCGTTTCAATAGGCTTTCAAAGTAGTTGATTTCATATCTTTTTCTGAGTGAAACAAAATTCATGAGCGGAAAAAGTATGTTACGAGTATAAGATTACATAATTCAATATCTTAGTCGATTTCGAGAAAAAGTCAAATAATTATAACGATGTCTGTATCTTTATTAGGCTTTCTCAGATTTTTTTGAATTAGAAACAACGAGGTGATGAATATAAAAAGTACAAGGACGTCCATTGCTGCGACGAGATGCAGGCTTTTTTCCAGCTGTTAATAAGTAGAGATAAGTTTATTTTGAATTGAATATTAGATACTGACATTTTGACTTTAAACGTTAATTTGGTTAGAATGGCTGGTGAATTTATTCATTTATTTTGATACACTGTATCCATTCAAAAGACTTATCAGACGAGAGAATACGCAAATTACTTAAAGTAAATGATGATGAAGTCTATAAAGACTTCAGAGCTGGAGGAAAGCGATGTAGATTTGTGTGATGAAACCATTGAATATGAGAGCCATAGCTGAAATCTGAAGTTAAAGGTGAGGATGGTGTTATCGAAGAAACAGAAGATATGCGGGAGTTCGTTATTTGAAAAGCCAAAGCTACATTTGCACATAAACATGAGTGTGCAAAAACATAGTGAACCAGCGAAAACATATTGCAAAAAAATCTATGGCCGCCAAACAGGATTGTATTAGACGTAATTGTTGAGGGTAGTGTTCTTTTTTCGAAAATAAATGGTCTTAATATTACTGGCGAAATGGACATGAGACACCATTAATTCTTGAGTGAAAGAAAAAAATAAAGCAATATCAGGATACGAATCAATGGCTGCGTTGAGGATTCAACTTTTTATCAGAACAAGAAAACATCGTGCTAATATGGAACTTTTTCTGGTACTTTCTTTCTGGTACTCGGATACTGTGGAATTGTTACATTGTTCGAATCAAATTTTCCCATACCTATATCAACCTGCCTTCCAATTTCGTCAACGCATATTCCTCCAGACTCACAGTCCACCTTGTGCACGTCTCCTCCTCAGTAGAGCCTAGCATAGCCTTAAACTTGAGGCTGCTGTAGAAGACAGGCTGCACACAAATACGACTAATCCGGTATGTGACGTTCTTCGCATACGATAAATGCTCTGATGACTACAGTTTGTCGATGTCGTGCCTCTTTGTCATCTTTTGTTCGGTACCATGGGTGTGAGAATCAATTTAGGGTTGTTATTATTGACCGAGATAGTTTTTCACAGACTTTACATCTCTGGTTTTGTTCTGAGCAGCTCTTAGGCGCTGCACGCATAGAGCAAGAGAACGTTTTACAGCGCTTGGACGTGCTATTGGACGTGCAAATACCCGCCCGTTTGTGTAGACTTTTGATTTAATTACGTTGTGCCCTAGTGTGCCATCAGTTATTCTTTATATAACTAGAGATGGAATTGTGCTATTCTTCTTTAGTTCTAATGTGAACAATAATACACTATGTGATCAAAAGTACGTGGACACCTGTCTGAAAATGACATACAGCTTCGTGACACCCTTCATCGGCAATGCTGGAATTCAATATAGTGTTGGCCCAGCCTTAGCCTTGATGATAGTTTCCACTATCGCAGATATACATTCAATCAGGGGCAGAAATATTGCCGCGAGAGACCACGAACACTAACTGCCGGCGTGGCGCAGGGGATAGCGTCACGGACTGCGGAGCAGAAGGTCGCCGGTTCAATCCCGCCCACCGGCAAAAAATTTATATCTTTGTAATTTACAATTCCAGAAGGTTCAACATCTTTCTTATGTTCACTTGTAAATTCTACTCGTTTCTTATGTTAACTGTTCTTCTAATTTCTGGTAAATTCTGTCTGTGTATAAATAGCAGAGCAATCTGCCTGAGAGGCAGTCAGTGCTGCGTGTATGTTGAGTTCGTAATAAACGTGCTTTCAGTATAAGTGCTGTGTTTAGTTGCCTTCGAAGTCAAGTCTACTTCCATTGCAACGTGACATTGTTTGGTGGAGGCGCCGGGTACACTGTGCAACAGCTGCATCACCGTGGCTCCGATTAGGCAACGTAAAAGCCGTCGCTTACACGGACTGGAACCGGAATACAAGGGATACACCGAGTACGTCCTTCCTAAAGTCCGTATTATTAAAAGAACGATGGAGACGAAACCAGCAATAAGCCAGCTGCACATCAGACACCCGTCGGTGTTCTCTGGAGCTGCTGGACAGGACCCCAACAAATGGCTAAAAGGATTCGACCGAGTCGCCAAGTACAACAGGTGGGATCATACGATGTGCTTGGCCAACGTTTATTTCTACCTGGATGGAACAGCCCAGCAATGGTTCGAAAACAACGAAGACAAGTTGAATGACTGGGAGACGTTCCAGGAGGAACTTAAGAAGACGTTTGGAGACCGCCAGCGACAAATCCGCTCGGCGGAAGAACAACTGAAGAACCGGGCCCAACGACATGGTGAGCCGACACAATACTACATACAGAGTGTTTTGGCCCTGTGTAACGTAGTCAATCCTAACATGACTGAAGCGGACAAAATCACGCACCTGATGAAGGGGATTGCAGAAGATATGTACCAAGCTCTTCTGATAAAAGACGTCGCTAAGACAGAAGAGTTCATCAAGTGGTGCCAGCGTATTGAAGAGATGCAACAAAGGAGGGTTGGACGCAAGAAGTATGACAGACTCCCAAATGTAGTCCCTATGGCCATTGTGGAAGACCAGCAGGACTTGGCTTCTCTCATACGACAAATCCTGAGAGAATTACAACAGTGCATGGCAGCCGGGACTATTAGGCCGAGCGAGCATCAGATTATGGCCATGGATGTGAGCCCTGTAAGTCACGAGGTAGCCGACGCCGCTGAGGACGAGGTATTTCAAACATTAGCTCCTGTCTGCCCCATCAATCGCACCCGACGTAAAGAATGGCGTCGCACTACTATGACTTACGCTGCAGCCGCCAAACGGCAGCCCATGAACCGACCGACGCGACCACAGCCAACTCCCCCGGTAACTATGACGCCCCGCAGAAGAACAGACGTCTGGAGGACAGAAGACAACATACCACTGTGTTTCCACTGTGGACGCCCTGGACATGTCGTACACTACTGCAGAGAGTGGAGACGAGTATTCGATGATTATTTTGCCGCAAGACGTCAGCCGTCGGAGCAGTTCTATCCAAGGCAGTCACCTGCTGATGAGTTCAGTCGACCTATGGGAAGAAGCCCATCGCCGTACCCTAGACGAGGTCGCTCCCCGACGCGCCGCAGCCGTTCGCCGTCGCCGTACAGAGCTACCAGCCGCTCCCCTAGTCGCCGCGCCCAGGAAAACTAAGCGAGGCGACCATCTACGGAGGTGAGGCCGCCGCAGATGAAAATCCTCCATGGACGACAGTCGCCAAGGTGTCGGGAAATCTCATCGACGTCATAATCGACGGCAAACCTGTCCGGGCACTTGTTGATTCAGGAGCCTCTTTTTCTGTATTATCTGATAACTACCGCCGCACACTAAAGAAGACAATGTTTTGTGATACGGGAGCAACTGTGCTGAAGATCGCGAATGGAAAGTACGTCCATCCAGCAGGAACTTGTGTCGCAAGAATAACCATCAACAACAGGACGCAGCCGTTTGATTTGTCGTGTTAACAGAATGTAGTCACAGTGTCATCCTCGGATGGGACTTCCTTCAGGCATCCCAAGCTATCATTGACTGTGGAAGACCTGAGTTGCAAATTGAAGAAGTTGTTCCGCCAGATACACGTAATACAGAATTTTCTGGGAAGTTATTCGTCGTTGACAATGTGACGATACCGCCGTTGACAATGAGAAGAGTTGCAATTACAAACACAGATGACTGGTTAAATTGTGAAGTTCTTGTTGATAGTAAAAAGTTTATCAGGCTCACAAAAGAAATTTACATACCAGCGGCTGTCATAAGCATTACCGGTGGTAAGGAGATATTTGGATCACAAATTGTCACGAGCAGTCACAACTTATCCCCAAGGAAATGTGTATCGGGACAGCTGAACCAATCCAGGACGGTGAGCTCAACGTCATCAATGAAGACCCATGCCCTGCTATTAGTACAGACAACACGCTGGAGGAAACAAACGTGGAACTGCCAATAGGGCCTGGACTGACCAAGGAACAACCCAGCGAGTGTTAGGTATACTACCCAATTTTCGGGTGCATTCACACCTCAGCAGGGGAAAAGTCTGACGAAACATCCCACGATAATGCACCGTATCAATACTGGGGACCATCCGCCAATTAGCCAGCGTCGCCAGCTGAAAGAAGGATAATTCGGGAGGAAGTGGAGAAGATGTTGCGAGATGACATTATTCAACCTTCGGAGAGTCCTTGGTCGTCTCCGGTGGTCCTCGTAAAGAAGAAGGATGGCACGTGGCGATTCTGTGTCGACTATCGGCGGCTGAACAGTATCACAAAGAAAGATGTCTACCCATTGCCGCGTATTTATGACACCTTAGACTGCTTGAAATGAGCTACATACTTCTCAACTATGGACATGCAGACAGGTTACTGGCAAATCGAAGTTGACGAGGCTGACAGGGAGAAGACGGCTTTTATTACACCTGACGGTCTCTATGAATTTAAAGTAATGCCATTTGGATTATGTAATGCTCCAGCCACATTCGAACGCATGATGGACAACTTGCTTCGACACCTAAAGTGGACGACGTGTCCCTGCTATTTAGATGACATTGTCGTTTTCTCGAAAACATTTGAAGAACATCTGAGTCGCCTGTCAACTGTGTTGAAGTGTGTTCAGGCTGCAGGTCTCCGCCTCAATCCAAAGAAGTGTCTCTTCGTCGCCAAAGAGATAAAAATCCTGGGGCACCTAGTCAACGGAGATGGTGTCCGTCCTGATCCAGATAAAGTAAGGGCAGTCACAGAATTTCCAACTCCCCAGCACATTCGTGATGTGAGAAGTTTTCTCGGGCTGTGCTCATACTACCGACGTTTCATAAAAGGATTTTGTAACAAGGCACGTCCATTACAAGAACTTCTGCAGGGAGACGCCAAATTTTACTGGGATGCCACAAAAGAAAGAGCTTTCCGAGCACTTAAGGAGGCTCTAACTTCCGCACCAGTGCTAGCCTTGTACGACGAGAATGCAGAAAAGGAACTGCATACAGACGCCCGTGGCTATGGGATTGGTGCAGTGCTTGTACAAGTTCAGGAAGGCGCCGAAAAAGTGATAGCCTATGCGTCAAGAATACTCTCAAAGTCCGAGATAAACTACTCTATAACTGAAAAAGAATGTCTCGCGGTTATCTGGGCTATCAACAAGTTCCGGCCGTATTTATTCGGCAAACCATTCACCGTCGTGACAGACCACCATTCTTTGTGTTGGCTGACCAGCTTGAAGGATCCATCAGGTCGACTAGCAAGATGGGCACTAAGACTCCAAGAGTACGATGTCACAGTGGTATTCAAGAACGGGCGCAAACACAAGGATGCCGACTGCCTTTCGAAGAATCCATTAGTGGAACACAACAGTATTAATGAAATTTCAGCTCTCACTGAATCAGATGACGTTACAGCTGAACAGAGGGAAGATCCAACACTATTAAAACTGATAGAGGCCTTGGAGAAAGGAGAACCAACCAATGGAGAGTTCCAACTTATAAACGGAACATTGTACAAGAGCAACTACGATCCACTGGGCCCCAAATGGCTACTCGTTGTTCCAGCTCATCTCCAGCCAGCTATTCTCAAATATTTCCATGATGCTCCAATATCCGGTCATCTGGGACTCGTGAAGACCCTAGACAGAATCAGACGCAGGTATTACTGGAAAGGTCTCTCTCTACCGATCTGTCAAGCACTATGTGAGTCACTGTAAAGACTGCCAGCGACGGAAGCATGTGCCGCAATTACCTCCAGGACATCTCGTACCGATTCCGCCGGCAGCAGCTCCATTCCACCGAGTTGGGATCGATCTTTTAGGGAGGTTCCCGAGGTCGTCAACCGGTAACCGTTGGATAATAGTCTGCACTGACTACCTCACACGCTACGCTGTCACCAAACCTGTGCCGACTGCAGAAGCTCCAGAGATCGCAAAATTCCTTGTAGAAGACATTATTTTGAAGCATGGAGCACCATGTGTCATGATATCTGATCGTGGAAAAGTATTCCAGTCAAAACTAGTATCAGAGGCAATGTCACGGTGCAACATTGTCCACAGAATGACAACTGCATACCATCCTCAGACAAATGGTCTTACGGAACATTTTAACAAAACGTTAGCCGACATGCTGTCGATGTACGTCGATGTTGAGCAGAAGGATTGGGATACAATTCTGCCAGTCCTGACATTTGCTTACAATACCGCAAGACAAGACACCACAGGCTTCACTCCGTTTTTCCTGCTCCATGGCCGTGAAGCTGAGACGACAATGGATACACTGTTCCCGTTACAACCGGACGACACTCAGGATGACTATGTTAAACAGCTCATCACCAAGGTCGAAGAAGCAAGACAGCTGGCTCGCATACGGACACTGGACGCCCAGGAGAAAGACCGTCAGCGGTATAACGAGAAGCACCGACCTGTTGTGTACAGCCCAGGAGATCTGGTATGGATTTTCACCCCTGTACGGAAGGTTGGACTGTCAGAAAAGTTATTGAAGCGATACTTTGGTCCGTATCATGTCATACGCCACCTGTCAGACGTTACATACGAAGTTGAGGATTATGAGCCGTCGTCGAAACGTCAAAAACGAAGAGACATTGTTCACGTCCTGCGCATGAAGTCTTACTACGATCCTGAAGAGCAGGTAGACGACAATGGCTTCTTGTTCAAGGACTTTAAGGACGGTAATGTTCCTGATGAAGCCACGGCAGGAACGTCTGTCGTCGATAATCGCGGAGAAGGGAAGGATTCTCTTGAACTGTCATACAGAGGATCCATGACACGGTCAAGATCCAGGACATTGCAGCTGGCTCCAGAGGGATCATAACACCGGGTCGCTGTTTCTCCAGGAGAGGGAGCAATGCCGCGAGAGACCACGAACACCAACTGCCGGCATGGCGCAGGGGGTAGCGTCACGGACTGCGGAGCAGAAGGTCGCCGGTTCAATCCCGCCCACCGGCAAAAAATTTATATCTTTGTAATTTACAATTCCAGAAGGTTCAACATCTTTCTTATGTTCACTTGTAAATTCTACTTGTTTCTTATGTTAACTGTTCTTCTAATTTCTGGTAAATTCTGTCTGTGTATAAATAGCAGAGCACTCTGCCTGAGAGGCAGTCAGTGCTGCGTGTATGTTGAGTTCGTAATAAACGTGTTTTCAGTATAGGTGCTGTGTTTAGTTGCCTTCGAAGTCAAGCCTACTTCCATTGCAACGTGACAATATTTCTTGGGGAATGCAGACCAGTCTTCACGCAGTGCCGCACTGAGGAGAGGTATCAATGTAGCTCGGTCAGGCGTGACATGAAGTTGGCGTTCCAAAAAACATCCCAAAGGTGTTCTATAGGATTTAGGTCAGGACCCTGTGAAAGCCAGCCATTACAGGGATGTTATTGTCGTGTAACCACTCCGCCACAGGCCGCGCGTTATAAAGAGATGCTCGATCGATCGTGTTGAAAGATGCAATCGCCATCCCCGAATTGCACGTCAACTGTGGGAAGTCAGAAGGTGCTTAAAACATCAATGTAGGCCTGTGCTGTGATAGTACAAAGCAAAACAAGGGGTGCATGCTCCGTCCATGTATAACACGACGAAACCATAACACCATCGTTGGCAGTTTGGAATTCCCGTGTCATGGTATATACAACCCTATTCAACTGTCGACGGTCTGTCAGTCGAGGTCGGCCTAAATGCTTTCGTGCTGAACGTGTCCCTTCATGTTTCCACTTCACTATCACATCAGAAACAGTGGACCTAGCGATGTCCAGGAGTGTGGAAATCTCGCGTACAGACTCCTGACACAAGTGACACCCAATCACCTGGCCATGTACGAAGTCCAAGAGTTACGCGGAACACCCCATTCTGCTCTCTCAAGATGTCTACTGAGGTCGCTGATATGGAGTACTTTTGAGCACATAGTGTTTCTTCCGGAACGCATTTTTCTCAAATATTCGTGAAAAGTATGTAGTACCATCTCATCTAGTGTAGCGGACGAGTCAACTACCTATTCTAACGAACATCGTGAGGGTTCAAGGAGCGGAACAAAGTGCTATAGTATCAAATACCGCTATGAATCTATGTTATTAATAAAACTGTAAAACCGTCGAGTCTGTCGTAATCAGATTGCGTGGTTATGGTATATCGCCCCAAATTTGTGACTGGATAGGGGTTTTCTGTCAGAAAGGACACAGTTTGTAGTAATCGATGGTAAGGCATCGACTAAAACAAAGGTGTTATCGGGCGTCCCATAGGGTAGTGTTATTGGTCCTCTGCTGTTCCTTATTTACATTCACGATTTTGGAAAAAATCTAAGTAGTTCTCTTAGGTTGTTTGCATATGACGCCGTCATATATCGTCTAGTAAAGTAATTTAAAAAAGAAATGTTCAAATGTTTTTAGACCTTATGGGACTTAACTATGGGGTCATCAGTCCCTAAACTTACAAACTACTTATGAAGTAGCTAATACTAAAGACGGCACAAATATCCATGCCCGAGGGGGAATTCGAACTCCCGACCGTAGTGGCCGTGCAGACCGTGACTAGCGCGCCGCAGACCGCTTGGCCACCGCGGCCAGCTAGTAGTGAAATCAACTGAAGATCAAAACCAACTGTGGAACGATCTAAGAAGATATCACTATAGTGTAAAAATGGGCAATTGACTCTAAATAATGACAAGTATGATGTCGTCCACATGAGTACGAAAAGAAATCCGTTAAACTTTGTCTACAAGATAAATCAATCAAAATTGAAGGTCGTAAACTGCACAAAATACCTAGGAATTACTATTACTTCAGGCTTAAACTGGAAAGAACACGTAGATAATGTTCTGGGAAAGACGAACCAGAGACTGTGTTTTATTGGCAGAACCCTTAAAAGATGCAACAGAACTACTAAAGAGACTGCATACACTACGTTTGTCCGTCCTTTTTTGGAGTATTGCTGCCCAGTGTGGGATCCTTATCAGGTGGGTTTGACGGAGGACATCGAAAGAGTCCAAAGAAAGGTAGCTCGTTTTGTATTGTCACGATACAGGGGAGACAGCCTTTCGGAAATCATACAGAATCTGGGATGGAAATCATTACAACAACGGAGCTTATTGCTGCGGCGTGGACTACTTACGAAACTCCAATCGCCAACATTCTCCTCCGAATGCAAAAATATATTGTTGACTGCCACTTACTTAGGTAGAAAAGACCATCAGAATAAAATACGAGAAATCAGAGCTCGAACGGAGATATTCAGGTGTTCTTTCTTCCCGCGCACTATTCGAGAATGGAATGGGAGATAAATAGTTTAAAGGTGGTTCTATGAACCCTCTGCCAGACACTTAAATGTCATTTGCAGAGTATCCCATGAAGATGTAGATGTAGTTTGCTTGAACATACTTGAAACCGAAACTAACTGACAAATTTCCATGAGCTGATCATAGGTAACTTGAAGCAACATGTAGACATTCTTTCATCAAAATTGGACAATGGAAAGAAAATGTATTTCTTTAGCTCAATGACAAGTATTTTCGGAAGTTTACATCAACGCTGCATTCTTATCTTTACCAACACAACCGAACATTGAACCTCCTTGTCTAGGATAAAGAGATTTATTGATTTCGGTTTGTGTATTAAAAATTTTTCGATATTTCTTTGCATCTTTCGATAGATTTTATTTACTTTTGATATAACGACGAGGAAAATCGTATTTATTGACTAAGGCTTCCGTTTTTACTGATTGTGGTACTGAATCCTGAAAGCGAGAGTCTGCAAAGTTCCATTGCAAAGCACGTCCACAATTTATCAGTCGCCGTTCCAACGTAAGCTACCCAATAACTTGAACCGTAGCAAGTTTTCTTTACCTTTAGTTTCATGTTTTAGACGACTTTAGTATTTTACCCCAGCTACGAAAATAAGAAAAGAGTGCATTTGTGCATTCTTCTGAGGAGGGCATTCGATACGTTATGAGGAGTGTAATTGCCACGTTATAACAAGATAAATTTATTAAGACATTTACCTCCTTTGCGTTCTGGGAATGTTCTATAAGGGCAGTAACCTTCCTGTGTCCACAAAGATTGCGGCAACACATCTGACCCCGTTCACAACACTAGCAAGCCCAGGGCAAAGACCTCTTGCGTGCCGCACCCTCTTCAGCCCGCAATCGATGACCTGAGGCAGTCTGTGTGGTCAGCAACAACAGTGTCGTCCCAGAAAATGCACTTCGCATTACAAGCAGTCTTCAAGCCAAAATGTACTGTCAACTTTGGTAGTAACATCTTTATGAGTTACCGACTAATCCCCAGAGAGATTTCATGTTTTTTGGGTAAAAAACTGGAAGGGCTTTCAGATATCTAGAACTGGGCAGAACATAATTGACCAGAATGAAAAATGCTCCCATCACAGCACATCAAAAGGCGAATATGTATCAATTATATAAAAGAGGACAACAAGGCCTGTCCTCTCAACTTACGTGGAAGTTTCAAGAGCATTTAAATTAATGGATCTTGACTTTTTAGAGCATACTTGAAGTAACACGATACGGCACGTGGCATAATATCATCAAACGTAGCATTTCTCACGTCATCCAGTATGAGACTATATCCCATTGAAGTTTAGGCATCTCCACTCAGGATACTTGCTATTACAGATGCAGCGCCGGCAGCGGTGGCCGAGGGGACTGAGGCGCTCCAGTCACGGTCTGCACGGCCACTACGGTCGGGGGTTCGAATCCCCCCTCGGGCATGGATATTTGTGCCGTCCTAGTTCGTAAGTAGTTCATAAGTAGTTTGTAAGTTTAGGGACTGATGACCCCGTAGTTAAGTTCAAATGTTTGTAAAGCTTATGGGACTTAACTACGGGGTTATCAGTCCCTAAACTTACAAACTACTTATGAACTACTTACGAACTAGGACGGCACACATATCCATGCCCGAGGGGGGATTCGAACTCCCGACAGTAATGGCCGGGCAGACCGTGACTGAAGCGCCTCAGTCTCCTCGGCCACCGCGGCCGGCCGTAGTTAAGTCCCATAGACTATACAAACATTTGAAACAGATGCAGCTCCCTCAACAGTTCACTGCGCTGGGATATTAGAGCTAACTCGTAAGAAAGCACGATCAAGACTTTTTATTTAACTGTTTTTCAAGCTGCCAACTTAAAACGAGAAGCTAGTTCTCGACTTTTACAACATTGACTCTGGGCAGGGCATATCGCATTTTGATGGTCTATTCCACCATCGGTGTTTAGCTGTCGTACTGGACAGGGATTGTGAATTAGAAGGTTTAAAAATTTTTTCACGGAGAATTAAACAAACCTACTTAAACGTTGCAATTAACGTTGTTGTTATTGTTCACCACAAAGACTGTTTTGAAGCAGCTCTCTACGCTATTCTGTGCTCTTAATCTCCGAATAATTACGGCAATTCACATACATCTGAACCTGTTTGCTGTATTCGTCTCTTGCTCTCCCTCTCAGATTCCTCCAATAGTAAATTGAGGATTCCTTGATGGCCAAGAATGTGTCTTATCAATCGATCCCTTTTCAAGGTACACCAGGAATTTCTTTTCTCCTCAGTTCTGTTCAGTACCTCCTCATTAGTTACTCGTGTAAACATCTCATTTTCAGTATTAGCATGTAGCACCACACTTCAAAAGATGCGAAATTCTTCTTGTCTTAACTATTTATCGCTCACGTTTCACTCTCGTACAAGGAGACTCTCCAGACAAATGCCTTCCAACACGTAAATTAATGTAAACAAAAATTCATAAAACCTGAGATAGTTTTTCGTCTCGAACATGTCAAAGAATTAAAGATAAAGGTGAAGCAATGAATTAAAATTTGTGATGCGACCGGGAAACGAACCCGGACCTCCATGCTTACTAGGCAGACGTCTCACCAGTTTTTTTTTTTTTTTTTTTTTTTTTTTTTTTTTTTTTAAGATAGATAGATCTTTGGTTTGCAGTCAATGATTCAGTTTGTTCTTGGTTGTTCGTTGAATATTTGGCTCAGCTTTTTTATTACAGAGGGAGTTTAGCCCCCTGACTGGGCATGCTGGGCCACAACAACCACTAGACCACCACATCACAAGTGGTAAGACGTCTGTCTAGTAAGCATGGTAATCCGCATTCGATTCCCGGCCACATCACAAATTTGACATAAATTAATATACAGTATTACAATTTTTTTTTCAAACCGCTGTTCTTCCCATTGTCATTATGCATTTTATATCTTGCATATGCATATGCCCTATAGCCACTCCTGCTTAGCCATGTTGCATTTCCTATCAATCTCATTTCCTAGTCATCTGTACTCCATTTTACCTGCTTTATCTGCTGCAGTATTATATTTTCCCTTTCTTCAATTAAATTCAGTATTTCCTGTTATATCAGGGATGTTTTTAGGTCCTGTCTTTGTACCTATTTGCACCTCTGCTGCCTTCACTTTTTTGTCTCTCAAAGCTTCCCATGCATCTTCTATTGCATTAACCCCCCCCCCCCCCCCCCCCATTTCATTCAACTGTTGCCTAATGCTCCCTCTGAAACTCTCAAGAACTTCTGGCTCCTTCCATTTATCCAGGTCCCATCTTTATAGTTCCCTACCTTTCTGCAGTTTCTTCAGTTTCAATCTACAGTTCATAACCAATAAGATACAGTTAGGCTAATCTGCCCCTGGGTATGTCTTACAGTATAAAACCTGGTTATGAAATCTGTCTTACCATTGTAAAATCTACCTGGTACCTGGTGTGTCCTGGTCTCTTTCAACTGTCTTTCATGTTTATTACACCAAGTGCTCATTGTGATTAAATTATGTTCTGTGAAATATTATACCAGATGGCTTCCTCTTTCGTTCCTTTCCCCAGTGCATATTCACCTACAATTTTTCTTTCTCTTCCTTTTCCTACTACTGAATTCCAGTCCCTCGTCACAATTAAATTTTCCTTTCCTTTAACTGTTGGAATAAATTCTCTACCTCCTCACACATTTCTTTGATCTCCTCATCATCAGTGGAGCTATTTGGCATACAAACTTGTAATACCGTGATCAGTGTTAACTTCATGCTGTACTGTCACCACTGTCTTCAATATCTTTCAGTGTGATTAATCCTTTGTTATGAATATACAGATGTTAAGATGTTCCTTTCACAAGGACTGGCTAGTCCATGCCTTTTTATGAAGAAAATAATATTTGAAGATCAGACTCATCACCAAAGTTGTCTTCATGAAGTTATTAGAACATCTGGAAATTTACTTCATGGTTTTACTGATAAAAGACGAACACTTCTTTGAGATTATACATAACTTTATTACATTCATAACTAGCTACTACATTAGCTTGATTTTATTCATTCTGATGTAATTCAGATGGAATATTCATTAATAATAACTATAACTAGTACATATAAAACAAATGACAATTAATCACAGAGGTTATAGAGCTTCTTTCTTCTTTGGTGCTGTGCAGTCCTTTTACTCCATAAAAGTGAATACATATTCGAACACCAAAACCTGTAGAAATAAATTCCATCTGGCTGTATTTGCACACACAGTGACAAATCACTTATAAAATAAACTACCGTATTTGAATATTTTTGGTTGAGCTTGGAACCAGTAGTGTAATATGTTACACTACAGTATCTTCTTGACTACGATACTGTGATCACCGCACACCTCATAGTAGTTTACCTGTATTACTATTTTATTATGCATTATTAAACTGATTCCTGAAATACCCCGAACTGATTTGATATTTATAATCCTGTGTTCACCTGGCCAGACATGCTGTTCCTCTTTCCAGCAAACTTCACTAATCATCAGTATATCTAACTTTAACCTATCCATTTTTCTTTTTAAATCTTCTGATCTTCCTACCTAATTATGGGAGCTAACATTCCGCACTCTGATCCATACAATGCCAGTGTTGTCTTTCCTGATAACAATATCCTCCTGAGTAGTCCTCGCCCAGAGATCCGAATGGGGAACTATTTTACCTCTGGAATATTTTATCCCAGAGGATGCCATCATCATATATTCATATAGTAGAGCTGCATCTCCTCGGGATAAGTAATGCTTTCAGTTCGCAGTAACTGTATGGCAAAGACACGTTAGCTGATGTTACAAGGCCAGCTCAGTCAATCATCTCGACTGTTGTCCCTGTGATTGCTGAAAAGGCTGCTGCCCTCTTCTAGAACCATACCTCTGTCTGGCCTCTGCCCTAATACCTGTCTGCTGTGGTACAGGTATCTGTATCATTGCGACATGCAAGCCACCCCACCTCAGCAATGTCTGTGGTTCATGGGGTAGATATCTTGCCCAACTAACTTGTTATTTTGTCAAACTAACGAAAATCCAAACTGAAGCTTTTGAAACTGAATCCACATCCTTGTTTTCTCATTCATTCTGCTGCTAGTTGAAGCGATAACTAACATTTATTATTATGCAACGTGGGGCTAGTTACTTCATTTAGCAACCTATTTGAGCCACACTTAAAAATTCTTCTACTGTATCTTACGAAAGACGAATAATGAAATTTTTTTTCTCCACTGATGCTATAATAATGAATTCAATGTTTGATGATCATTGTTTTATAGAGAAGACATCAGGGGCATATACTGGATTTGGGTCAAGCATGCTTAGCAGGGTAACTCACTGTTAAATATCAATGAAGCTTAATAGCTATCTTATTATTATTATTATTATTGTCATATTAGCTATTTTCAGTTATTCAAACATAATAATTAAACTGTACTAGAGTAGATTGCACAGCCATCACCATGGAATACAGTCGATGATGTATTCAGAGGTGACAATGGTGTGAGTAGCTGGTGCTTACTGGAAAGGAAATGCTGTTCATGTAATACACAGAGAATTTCATTAAATTATCAACTGGGGTGGTTTGTTTACAAGCAAGCTTAGTCAATTCCCATCAAGTGTATTCACTCCTTCTGGCACTTGACAACACAGCAGTTGTTGGCCAGAATTGGGTGATAACTGTCACGCTATTCTTCTTAACGCCAAAAAAGAATGTTTCACTGTTGCAGTTGAAACAGATATTGACAATATTAAGGAGGCCAGTTTGTAGGTGCTGCCCATAATTTTGTGAATATTGTTGGCGTTCATATATGGTCCCAGTTTATGCATAGGCTTGTTTTCAAATTCTGTTGATGAATAGAATGTGATCAACTAATTTTTTAACTTTACAAAATAGGAAAGTTCAGAATACGGACTGTTGTTAAGCTTATCTAGTAAACGGTCTGGAAAATTTTGACTGTGAGACAAATATTTCTCTTCGCTTAGAAGAGTCATGAACTGCAACTTGATAAGAGACCCAAACCTGCCGGATGTTCAATTGGATATGTTGTCTATAATCTTAAATTACATTTGTTTTACTTTGTTTTTGTCAATACAAGTTCTCTTGGTGGACAAATTATTTCTGTGTTGTATGTCATTTTTTCCCATAGTGCATCAAAATCATTTCTCTGCGTAACAAACAAAAGCTGAAACGTTTCAATCTCTTTATTAGAATATGTTATATCTAGTGTCTTCTTTTGTAGTGTATCAAAAAGTATATTTGTGTGACAAAATATCCTTGAGAAAACTTCAAGAAGAAAGCAGTTCTTGTACTCAGACAGAAATGAAATGAATCCATAAGCCTGTGCTACACACACAGCATCCCAACCATCACAGTTCTCCGTTATGTCTTCGAAAAACTTAATTAACTCATTTCTTGAACTGTGTTAACAAGTCTTGAACAAAAGTTCCACTGTGTAGGTGCGACTTTAGGAATCTTCTTTTCCAAAAATTGTTTCAATGCATGAGTTCTTTTTGGAGAAGTGGAAAAAAAGGCAGACAACCCAGACATTGACTTTAAAAACACACGGCAGTCCTTATTAGCACTAGCAGACTGTTGTAAAACTAAATGTAAGATATGGCTATAGCAATGAGTGAATGTAGCCCGTGGATACTTTTCCTGTACATGTTACTGCAGCCCAGTCATTTGGCCTGTCATAACTGCCGCTCTGTCGGAAGTCAGAGCAACTAATTTTGATTCCAAATTAAATTCTTCTACAGTTTGGACAACATGTCTGTACGAAACTTCAGCAGAGTGATCTGCACTTACAGCAGAAAAACCTATGAATACTTCCTGGGCCTCTCCTCTATCATTTACATATCTCAGGGATGTAGATAACAGAGACTTATTGACGGAATCTGTCGTTACATCTAGTAGAATGGAAACAAATTGAGAATTGGCTGTTTCTTCTTTCAGTGCATGAAGAAGAAATTTTGAAATACATATTATAAGTTCAATTTGAATAGTAGGGGACGTTCCATGGAGAACTTTACTTTCTTTCATGTGGTTAGGAAGTCATTTGCTAATGATGTTTACCAGTTCAACGTAATTCCCTCTGTTTAGAGACTCAGCCAATTCATTATGACCTCTGAATGGCAGCTCTTGATTGGCTAAGAAACATACACAGTCTATAAGCCACTTTAAAATTCCTCTGTTTGTTACAGCCTCATTGTGAAGTAGCACAGAAGTTCTCATTTGTTGATTGAACTGATCTATTCTTGTTCAACCAAATGTTACAAGCTCTAGACTTGTTCTAATGTGTCCAAGGGTTTTTCCCTGTCTTGAAATTGACACTGACAACACTATCAGATTACTGAATGCTTCCATAGTCCACACGTTTCTTCTACGAGCACCATACAAGAGACAAGGCCAGCAGAACAACCTTTGCTTAACGTCACAACCACTTAACCAACTAGTTTTTTTTATACTGTACTTTTTGAAAATGCTATATGTATTCTTACTTCTTATCTTTATGTCTAGTAGAAAGTCCAGTCACAGCAGGGCAAGGTCTTCCTTTAACAACTATTTCCTTTTTTGCTAAAAATGATCTTGAACTAAATGGTTCTCTAATTCCTGTATTACAGAATTTTCAGTCATTTCGAAATCTGAAAAAGGAAGGAAGTCCACTGAGTCCTAACGACAGTCTTCATTCAATACTAAGATCATTAAAAAATAAATGAAAATTAACAAAATATAAGTGAATCATATAACTAAGAAGCAACGCAAAGTCTGGGAGCAGAATCGTAACCACTGACGTAACACAGAATAAAGCTCAGTTGTGCGTCGGTCCGTTCCAACTATCTGTCTCACGCACGCAGGTAGCTGGCTTGCTATAGCTTATCCGAATGCACTCCTGGCTTAGACGGTGTGCAGTTCCGGGCAAAGGAGGGTGTGAGGCAGGTGTACAGGCATCCTCCTGGCAATGTGAAAGTCGCAAAGGCGATGCGGTGGAGTGGCAGCATGCCACCACGCAGTGCCAGGGTGGGAGTAGGCGCAGGTGGGGGTGCCATTTGGTGTCGAATGTAGCGGCCTGTCGACAGCAAGCAGACGCACTGGGCGAGGGACGGAGTGTCACAATGGAGGTTGGGGGTTGAGAGTGGCGAGCTGATGCGGCTCTTCCTCCGCATGCAGAGTAGTCAGTGCGGACAGAACTTGCTGCGCTTACTGTAAGAAAGTAATTTTTCTTCTATGGTTGTAACTGATAGGCATGCGCCGCATGCATCACATGAATGGAGATGACACCTCTGGAAGAAATGTCTATAACCTAATGGAAGTATTCAATATGTATAACTCCTTTCACTAATTGTTTCATTCTTATTTTCAGGTATGTATTGGAAAAGAATAGAAGTTTATTCTATAGTAATTTAGTAATCCATTTGTTATTACCTCTATTCTGCAGGTGCATTTGATATTATATGGCTGACACTGTGGATCTGTCTTAAAGGACAGCATACCACCAGCCTGTCAGGAACCACCCCATCAACAGCCATCTCCACTGACTACTCAGTTCTTTAGTATCTACTGGTCACAAAACAGTATATGAGAGTTGGGCCAAAAGTCATGACAACTATGTTTTCTTCCTTGCAGATACCAGTCGGGTTGGATAATGTGACATATATACGTGAAAGGACAAGGAATTAACTACATGTGTGGACAATGAATAGCCTTTGAAATGTTGTAACACACTAATTTATTATGGTAGTATACAGGGCAATAAAGCCTTCAAGATGCAAAAGAATGGCAACACACTACAAATACATTTGACATGACAAACTTGGCGCTACAGAGCCTCAAAGTAGTCCTCTGCTACCTTACTACTGTCACCACATGCTGCCAATGATACAGGAGGCACAAAACACCATCTGCCTCATCATTTGCTGCAACATGTCTGAATCGGGTCATCTGTTCGTGCACAGCATTAGCAATGTACAATCGTGTTGAAAACTGCATTTCTCGATGCAACTAGCCCTTTCTACCTCCAGTAGCATCCGTCATCTGTCTTCATCAAGGCACACCGACAGGTTGTTTAAAATGGTGCTCATCATTGGTTGACACACATCCTTGCTGAAACTTTCATACCCACTGTGCTACCTTACAGTATGGTAGGGCATTATTACCAAAGGCTTCCATTAATTCACTGTGACATTCCATCATATTTCTCCCTCAGAGAATGGCTATTATGTTGTTACTAGCTACCTCAGAGCCTTCTGTTGTTCTGAATCCACACATGAACATAACTATATATTGTAGTGTAAACCGCTGCTGTGAGGTACCTGTCATGACCATGTAAGCTAGGCCAGAGACCACTAGAGAAAGCATGTGCCAAAGGACTTGAAATTTTTACCGCAGTGACTACAGTTTCAAAAATCTTTGTTAAAATACAATATTAACAGTTTATAAACAGTCTTAAACAATAGGAGACAGGGCAGGAGGAAATAGATGAGAGCTTGGAGGAGATGGAGAGAGACAGTGAGAAGTGTAGATAGGTAAAAGTGGGAAGGAGGAGATGTGCAGAGTAGTAAAGAGAAAGTGAGAGAAGATATGGGCAGAGGGGGGGAGAAGGAGATTAACAGAAGTGTGGACAAAATAAAAATCATATTTCATTCTTTATGGTAATTTGATAATGGGCAAGTCATCCTAACCTAGTGTTTAATAAATCAATAAAGCATTTAACACTTACTGCATTCACATAAAAGTACAAACCTATTTCAACTGCAACATACTGGAGGTTACAGTGACACAGACTAAATGTGTATACAGAAATACTCAATACCCAACTTTGAAAGTATATATGTTTTGTTTTTAGAAATGTCACCATTTACAATGAAAATATCACATGTTAACCTTACAGTTCTGTCATATGTCACCTAATGACACAGACTTTTGTTTAATGTAAAACCCACTTCATAACATAGGAAACAGGTACTAAATGTGAATATGCATGTTTAATGTGATGTACTAAATGTACTAAAATAGGATAATAATGCACCTTTTCAGATACCCAATGTTGTTGTTGTTGTTGTTGTTCTTCTTCTTCTTCTTCTTCTTCTTCTTGTGGTCTTGGTCTGGAGAGTGGTTTTGATGCAGCTCTCCTCCCTACTCCTGAGAAAGCCTCTTCATCACTTCCTAAGAACAGCAAAACACATCCATCTGAATCTTTCCTGATGATGACATACTCCTGAGTAGACCACACCCATAGATCTGAATGGGGGACTATTTTACCTCCATAATATTTTATTAGAGAGGATGCCATCATCATATAATACAGTAGAGCTGCCTGTTCTCAGGGAAAGCAGTAACTGTATGGCAAAGCCACATTAGCTGATGTTACAAGGTTAGCTCAGTCAATCATCCAGACTGCCGCCCTTGCAACTATTGTAAAGGTTTATGCCCCTCTTTGGGAACCAGATGTTTGTCTGGCCCCTCCACAGATACTCCCCACTGCAGTTGCACATACAGTATGGCTTGCTGTATCATTAAGAGACTCGAGCCACCCCTCGTCAGCAATGTCTGTGAGTCTCAGGGGTTGATCCAATGTTAAAAATATTAAAATGAAGCAAATTATTCCATGCACTTCAAACTCTATATTAATTCCAAAATCACTTAATATCTACTCTAATTCACGTGTATATTTGTTTATTCACACTTTTTCTTAAATGTAAATAACAACCACAGGACTAAGTGCAAATACTTTTATGTATTTTTATTCAAAACACTTTATTTAAATAGATCACTTGCAATATTAATGTCATGTCTCAAGCACATATGTGAACAACTTTGTTTAAACCAAATATGCACAACTGATAATGAAGTATTTATTTATAATATTCAGTCTCAAATTTCATATATGTTACCTCTTATTTTGGTGCTTCTATAAAACTACTGACGATGAGCTCACGAGTTTGTCATTGTTTGGGTATGTGCTGTGATGCATGAAAGCTTTGTTTAGAAAATCAGCTGGTGGAGACTGTGTCTTGTTTTCAAGGAAAATTGGCTGCCATTTAATATTGTGTACTATGTCAAAGTGTTTGATCGAAGTGTTAAAAGATGAATAAATTATGTTTATTAAAAAATTTCTGAAATGCAACCCTTGTTAACTGACTGATGGAAGACTAGGCCCTTTATTTACATGTAAAATAATCCCTATAGACAACAAGACCAGAGAGCTGAAACTTCAAGATTAATGTGCTACGTGGAACTGTAATGTTTCCCTTGTAACTTCATTATGTATCCTCTGCTGCTCACTTAACTCAAATGCTACTTTCTTATTGGTAAGCAGGAAAAAAGCATTGAGTCATTAATCTTGAAAAAAGGTTATATTAGAGCAGATAATAGGTAACATTACGTGGTTCACAAGTATACAAGGTGATCCAAAAAGATGCCACATCTTAAAACTGGAAAACTCTGTTTAATGAACCCCTGAAGTTTTTCTTTCTTTTCTCATTTGGACACTAGGAGTGCTGTTGGTCCATCCACAACAAGGTTTATTTTACTGAGTAGCCTACGGCAGAAATGAATCAATGACAGTCGTTCAGAACAGGCCTGTACTCAGAGTATTGTTTTCTTCTTTCGGGAGGTTGGGGGTAGGCAGAGGTTTTCAGACAATAGAGCACAACTGTAAATCATGACTTAGAACTTGTAAAGCATTACAATGTAATTTTGTGGGACGGAGGGGAATTGATCTCCTTCATACCCCACTGATTAAACATGTATTTCAAACCAATTATGGTATTCAACCTCCTGATAATTGGCATATCTCATGTTGGTATAAACGGTTCACAGAGAAAGAAAGTATTGGTGTGAAGGTAAAAGTTCCAGAAGACCATGCATGAGTGAAGAACGTGTTGACCACATTCGGGAAGCATTTGCTCACACTCCAAAAAAATGTACCAACAGAGTTAGCAGAGAGCTACAAAATTGGAAGCATCCTAAGGTAAATGTTCATGACGAAACCTTATCATCTGTAATTGGATCAAGCCCTTTTCAAAGCCAGTAAGATGAAAAGTCTCAAGTTTCTAAAAGTTTGTTCTTGAGAAAATTGAAACATTTGACTTGTTTAATTTGAACCTAGTGAAGCTACTCTTCACACAAATGTAAACATCATTCAGCACAATGACTGTTTATGAGACACTGAGAATCCACAGGAAAAAATTCAGCATGAGCATGATTCACCCAAGGTAAATGTTTTTGGTGACATTGCAGCCAATCAAGTTTTTGATCCTTTTTATCTGAAGGTACAACTATAACTGGACAAACCTTTCTGGAAATGTTGCCATATTGGCTGTTCCTTCAACTCAAAGAAAATTCATATTCCAGAGTGAAGACCACCCCACTGGCACTTACCATTTATATCGGTGCCTGTTTAAATGTTAGGTACCCAAAAGGAAGAAGGAAGATTGGGTTTTAACATCCCATTGATAGTGCTCACTCTCACATGTTTTGGAAGGATGTGGAAGGAAATCATAGGAACCATTGCAGAATTTGCCTGTGGTAATTTAAGGAAATTGCAAAAGATGCCCAAACCAATGGATTGACTGCCAGGCTAGCCGGCCGCGGTGGCCGAGGTGACTGAGGCGCTCCAGTCACGGTCAGCACGGCCACTACGGTCGGGGGTTCGAATCTCCCCTCAGGCATGGATATTTGTGCCGTCCTAGTTTGTAAGTAGTTTGTAAGTTTAGGGACTGATGACCCCGTAGTTAAGTCCCATAAGCTTAACAAACATTTTAACATTTGACTGCCAGGCAGCTCATGACAGATCACATTATCATTGGCCTTCAAGGAGTTATGGGCTTACTCCCTGTGATTTTTTGTTCTATGGTGGCATATGGTGTTCCTACATTTAGTGTGGAATGAGTTTGAGTACTGGGTTGGGTGTTTTCCATCATGTCTCTTTGATTAAATATAGATTTTTCAGATTTGTGGTATTTTTTTAAATGACACTACATTTTTATAAATTAAAAAGTGTAGCGCAAGCTAAAACAATTTTCTTATTGTTTGTCGAATGTTAACATGTGTAGTAACATCATTAAAAATTTTAGAATTATTGTAGGAATATGGAGTTAAATTATTGTTTGGAGTTTAGATCTTAATGATGCATTATGTGTATCATATTTTTATGGAATTTGGTGATGACAAAAAAAGAAAACTATGAACTGCAAAATGAATGTAATGCTATGCTGGTTTCAATGCAGTAGATTAACACTAAATATTGAAAAAACTTGCAACTCAGCAAGAAAATGAAGTATTCCACATGAAGTATTTTAACAAAAATACATTACATTGTGGATGTTCTAAGCTCTTGGGCATTCTGATTGATGGGTGGTAAAACTGACCTGAATATGTTCAAGATCTTTATAAAAGACTTAGCTGTACTATGGAAAATACTCCTGTTGGTGATATAGATGTCATGGACGCTGCTAATTTGGATTATTCACACTCTATCATGCCACATGGCGAAATATTTTGGGATATTCAACCTTAGCCAGAAAGGTATTTACTGCACAAATGAGAGCATTTAGAATTAAGAGTGATGTTCATCCTAGCCAGTCTTGTAGAAACCTTGTCTGTAAATTACAAATACATGGTCCAGCAATTAAACTTCCCATATTTGATGTAGCCGACATGTGAGTTGTAG
This sequence comes from Locusta migratoria, assembly GCA_026315105.1. Taxonomy (NCBI): domain Eukaryota; kingdom Metazoa; phylum Arthropoda; class Insecta; order Orthoptera; family Acrididae; genus Locusta; species Locusta migratoria. Next base: position 735,226,136 of record CM048744.1, on the reverse strand, counting down.
TGAGGATACGGATGTGGAGTGTGTTTTCTTTGAAAGCAGTGTAAGTGCCATTTTCAATGTACACCTTGGTGTGGCTTTGTGAGTATTGTGTGTTTGTAGTAGAGAAATTTATTAGTAACTGTGGTTCTGTGGTTAGTAATCAGGGAATGTCTTTGAGATGATTTGAACTTGCAGACATGATTGTGTCCCGATAGAAAGGATACCCAACTGTGGGTGTCACACTTTCAAACTTTAGAAAGACGGATTCAGCACTTCAAAGAAAACCCCCTGGCCGTCCTCGGACTGCAGCAGTGTCGGAAAATGTGGCTTATGTGCAAGTGACTGTGCAACAATCACCAATGTGTTCAGCGCTTAAACATGCAGCTGTCATGGAATTATCTGACAGGTGTGTAAGAAGAATTCTTCACAGAGGACTTCATATACACCCCATCAAAATGGTGGTTACTCAGGAATTTAGGGAAAGCAATTTGGAAATTTGCAGAGTTGCAAGTGCAGAAATTCTTCAAAACATTCCTGGCACTGTTTATTTCTTTGTATGGCGTGCATTTCCATTTATCAGGAACTGTAAACAAACAGAATTTCCACTACTGGGCCTTAGAAAACACTCATGAAATTTATCAGCAACCACTATAAGGCCTTCATTTGACAGTTTGGTGCACCATTGCTGTATGTTTTATGTGGGAACATATATTTGCAAAGAATATGGTCACACAGTAACAATTAATGTAAACCATCACATGTTAAGACCTTACTCCAACCTAGGCTAAACCAGTTATTTCAGATCATGAAGATCAAGAAATGTGCTTCCAGCAAGATGGAGAAACATCTCACATCTCTCAGTGTTCAATGGATATGTTGCTTGAGTCGGTTCCTAGTCATCTTGTCTCTCTGTGAGCAGACACTGTGTGGCCCTGAAGGTTGCCTGATTTATTGCTTCATGATTTTCTTCTGTGGGGACACTTACAGGCTCTAGTGTACAAACATCGCCCCACAACACTACAAGCACTTAGAGGGTCCATTACCCAAGAAATGGCAGCCATTCCAAGATAAGTGACTTGAAAATTCGTGGAGAACTTTTGAAATAGACTTTGTCAATATATCAACAATGGAGGATGTCATTTAGCAGATATAATTTTAAAACCAAGTAATCTAAAATGGCAAAGTATGTATTTTTCATAAATAAAAATAATTTTTTATTATCATATTAATATTAGTGAGGTTTTATTGTTGGATTCTGTATTAGCCCTTATTTTTCTTTCATCACTTTTGTCCCTAATTAGCAGTCTCTTTTTAAATCTAATAACACATATCATGATCACAATATTACATCTAAATTGATTTACATAGGAATCTTAAACATTGAAGTCTTTGTACAAAAGGTATTCCTTATTCTGCCACAATATTTTAACTGTCTTCCATCTGATACTAAAACTGTCATATAAATGTCATACCTACATGTAACATACATTAAGAAAATACCAATGGAAAAATCCCTGTAACTTACTCTCATTAGTGCACGAAGAAAAACCAGTGATGGTCTTTGTAAATTTGTAGTGCTATTGGTATTTATGTTATAATACTTTTTATTTTAATGATTTGAGCTGTCACTAATCTCACTTGTCTAAGATGGACAATGTATGATTGTTCTTTCTCAGTAAGTTTATTACGTTACTTTTACTTTCAAGTTTATTACCCACATTATGGTGCATTTTTGTTTTTGTACATATTTTATTGTGCCTCTATGCCCCCCCCCCCCCATGCCTTGTAAACATGCCTCATTCATCACCCTTGTGATTTATCCCAGTATGAAATAATGAAACTCATGATAGATACATAAAATTTTTTAAAAATTAAAATAAAATTGTGGTTAATTTGACAGTAAAATTAAGATCGTTCCTTTGGCAAAACATTGGAAACACAAAAAGTCATGAAGTGTATGTACAGACTTGTAGAAGTTGATATGGCCATGTAAATATTAATATGGCAATGGGATGTACAGTATTTATTCATTGTATTTTTTGCATGGAGCCACCAACTGATGATTTTTGAAAACATCATAATATTTTTACAGACAAGTGTGAATGGTTACAAGTACATGATACAAATATCAGTATTCTCAATAGGTTAATACAACAGAAATGTTGTTTCTTAATCTTTATTGGAAAAGCTGGTAGAAGCCGACTTCGGGGAAGATCAGTTTGAATTCAGCAGAAATGTAGGAACACGGGAGGCAATACTCACTTTACGGCTTATCCTAGAAGATAGATTAAGAAAAGGCAAACCTACATATCTATCTTTTGTAGATTTGGAGCAGGCTTTTGACAATGTTGATTGGAATAAACCCTTTCAAGTTCTGAAGCAAGCAGGAGTAAAATATATGGAGCGTAAGGTTATTTACAACTTGTACAAAAACCAGACAGCGGTTGTCAGAGTTGAAGGGCATGAAAGGGATGCAGTGGTTGGAAAGGGAGTAAGACAAGGTTGTAGCCTTTCTCCAGTGTTATTCAATTTGTACATTGAGAAAGCTATAAAGAAAAACAAGGAGAAATTTGGAGAAAGAATTGAAGTTCAGGGTGAAGAATTAAAAACACTGCATTTTGCCAACGACATAGTAATTCTGTCAGAGACAGCAAAGGACTTGGAAGAGCAGTTGAACAGAATGGACAGTATGCTGAAAGGTGCATATAAGATGAATATTAACAAGACAAAAACTAGAGTAATGGAGTGCAGTCTAAGAAAATCAGGTGATGCTCAAGGAATTAGATTAGGTAACAAAGCAATAAAGGAGGTAAATGAGTTTTGTTACTTGGGCAGTAAAACAACAAATGATGGTCGCAGTACAGAGGATATAAAACGCAGAATGGCAATGTATAGAAAAGCGTTCTTGAAAAAGAGAAATTTTTTAACATCGAATATTGATTTAAGCTTAAGGAAGTCCTTTCTGATGGCATTCGTGTGGAGTGTTGCCTTGTATGGGAGTGAAACGTGGATGATAAACAGTGCGGACAGGAATAGGCTAGAGGCTTTTGAAATGTAGTGCTACAGAAGAATGCTGAAGATTAGGTGGGTGGATCGTGTAACTAATAAGGAGGTACTGAACAGAACTGGGGAGAAAAGGAATTTCTGGCATACTTTGACTAAGGGATTGATTGGTAGGACACTTTCTTAGATGTCAATGAATTGTGAATTTAGCTTTGGAGGGAAATGTGTGAGGTAAAACCACAGAAGAAGACCAAGAGATGGATACAGTAAGCAGATTCAGACAAATGCAGGTTGCCGTTCTTATGTGGAGTTAAAGGGGCTTGCTCTGGATAGGGTATTGTGGAGAGCTGCATCAAACCAGTCTCCGGACTGAATGGAGGGAAATGTGTGAGGTAAAACCCCAGAAGAAGACCAAGAGATGGATACAGTAAGCAGATTCAGACAGATGCAGGTTGCCGTTCTTATGTGGAGTTAAAGGGGCTTGCTCTGGATAGGGTATTGTGGAGAGCTGCATCAAACCAGTCTCCGGACTGAAGACCACAACAACAACAACAACCAGAAGTTACACAAAAATACAGATACATATTAGTTTGTTTCAAGTTAATATTCATTTAAGGAGTATAGGCACTTTTCAATCAGGCATGATTTCAGTTTCATTTTGAATGTATTCCCTTTGTGGCTCCTCATGGAGCTTGGCAGTTTGTTGTAGCATATTAGGCCATTTATATATGGGCTATGGTCTGTTGTTTTTAGTTTGCTTTGTTCTCTATAATAGCATTCATTATTTCTTGTATTATGAATCTGAATATCAGAGCATTTGTTTGCTTTATTTTGCTGTGCCACAAAAATGAAATTAATTTATAAGGAAACAGTGAGTAGACAGTCAGGTATTTATGTTGTACAAATATTTCTCTGCATGGGTGTCTATATCCAATTCTTTGGATAATTCTTACTGCACTTTTCTGCAGGGTTAATATGCTGTCCATACGAATACTTGCAGCAAAGCCCCATGTTTATATTCCATAATTCATGTGACGAAATATTGTCCCATAATAAATGGTTTTTAATATCTGATTTAAGACTATTTTTGACAATTGGCTAATTAGATATAGTGCACAACTGATTTTATTACATATATAATCGATGTGGTTAACCCAGTGAGAATTTGTATCTAGGTAGATACCTAGAATTCTACAGTCTTCTGCGTCTACTACTTCAATTCCACCTATATTATGGACAGCGATTTGGTGTGATTATGCAAGTTTAAGTGGCATTAACTGTGATTATTTAATGTTGACCTTCAAACCTAGATCCTGAATGTAATTTGTTATTTGGCCTAGTCCTTCCATTGAAACCAATGTTAGTTCATCAGTTTGCTTGCCAACAAATAACAGTGAGGTATTATCTGCATTTGAATAGATGTCACATTTAGGTTGTATGACTCAAGTTTACTTGAAACTAACTCATGGTTTACTAAATTGAAGGTTATAGTGAGGTCTAGAAATATACCTGCTGTTTGCATTCCTTGATCAAGGTCATTACACACTTCATGGAGAAACTCTGTAATTGTGTGATCCTTTTGGAAGCCACACTGAGTCTCTGTCAGTAAGTTATTTTTAGAAAAATATTCATTAAGTTTTGTTAGCAGCAACAATTCAAATACTTTGCTGAAGACTGGTATTGACTATATAGGCCTGAAGTTAGAAACCTCATCCTTAGAACCTTTTCTATGCACTGGTTTCACTGTGCTCCATTTAAGTAAATTTGGAAATGTGTGTTCTCTTATACTACAGTTAATGAAATGTATTGTTACTTTACCTAATTCTTTACCACTTTTTTTAATTACAACACTACACAAATCGTCCCAATCTGATGAGTATAAATTCCTTGGGTTATTTATGATCCTGCCTATTTCTTTTTCTCTCACTTCTCTAAATTCAAAAGGTGTATCTTCAATGGGACAAAGATTTTTCTTATTACTTACTTTTATGGGATTCACTGGATTGATAGTGGCAGATATAAAATATTCATTAAGAATACTGCAGACCTCATTGGAATCTTTAACTACCTTCCCTTCTTGTCTGATGTTTATAACTCAAGTATCTGGCTGAGGGATGTCTTTTCGGATTTTGTTTATTATTTTCCATGACTCCTTGGCTATATTGGATGACTTTACTATTTGAATGCTATACATCTGTTTTCTGAGGTTTGAGAGCTCTTTCTTTGTACTTATCTTTGAAGATCTGCCACTTAGTTGACTTATGTAACACATCCAGGTTATGGATTTTTTGCCTAAGTTTGATCATATTTGCTGGGAGTGTCAATTTGATGTTTTTCTCACCTTGGCCATGGGTTAGTACCCTCTATATTTTCCTTTCTGGGTAGTAAAAGTCAAAATGCCTCAGTATAATATTATAGAATTTGGTTGATTTGTATTCTAACCCTTTTGTCTGATAAACTTGTTCCCAATCCTCAATGGCTAGTTTATTTTTTAGGTCATAGACAGACATTACACACTTTTAGAATTTGTCTGTTTTCTATAATTTTTGTTCATACTCATTTTTGCTCATACTCAACAAGCTGACATTTGTGGTTGTAATAGTGAAAATTCACATTTCTGCATTTAACATTGTCTTTAATTTGTTTACCAGCTGTAACATAATCTATTCTGCTCGATGAGGACTTTGTTATTCTGGTATTGTAGTTGATTACATTCATAAGATTATATGAGTTAAGAGTATCTGTTAACCTCATGTTAGTAATATTGCATGCTTTTGCCTCAATATTCAGATCACCAAGTACAGTGAGTTTACTGGGACCTGAACATCCCTCTATTTTTCTCAAGATGTCAAGGAAACTCCCTACCTCAGCCTTTGGTGGAGATAAATCCCAATAATTTTATGCTTTCTCAAAAGTTTTCTGCATCTGTTGGTCTGTAGTTCAATGCCAGACACTTCAGTCAATCCTTTACTGCTCTAAATAGTTAATTTTCTTCCACTCCAAATTACCACTGGTATAAACTTATATGCCACCACCCTTATGTTGTTGTCTAAAGTAACTATTTGCTAGGATGTAGCCCTCTAGTTTACAGTAACTAATTTCATCTGACTTTAATCGATGCTCAGTTAACACTAATATACAAGGTGTATGTTTATTTACAAAAAATAAATAAATAAAATAATAAAAAAATAAATAAATAAAATTGTAATATATTAAGCTTATTTCTAAGGTACTGTATATTTTGGTGCACAAGTTTTAGTGTTGTTTCTGATTGGTCACTTTATCTTCCTCTGTTGAACACTTAATTGGATTAGTTACATAGGTTCTGGGTCCAGGCACCAAGCTGCGGTGGAGAAGCCAAGCGGTCTAAAGCGTCTCGTCGCTGCGGAGTGCGCAGTTGCTCGCCATGGAGGTTCGAGTCCTCCCTGGGGCATGGGTGTGTGTGTGTGTGTGTGTGTGTGTGTGTGTGTGTGTGTGTGTGTGTGTGTCCTTAGGTTAGTTTACATAGGTTCAAGTAGTTTGTAAGCTACGGACTGATGACCATGCAGTTTGGTCCGATAGATTTACGAACATTTGATTCATTTGATTCCAGGCACCAAGGGAAACTTTCTATCTGTTCTCTGACCATGTAGCATTTCTGGAGCTGCTTCCTCACATGGCTTCTGTCTGTCTAATATTCATACAGGATGCTGAGGTGTCTTTCTTCTTTGCACAGGTAGAGAAGTTTCAGAGTTGGCTGGTGTTGAGGAAGCTGAAGCTGTGGACTCTTCGCCAGTTGATTGGGTCAGTGCTGTTACAGATTCTGAAATTGTTGATGTCCCGACATTTGCTGTTCTCGCTGATTGACATGGCAATCTGCTCATCTTGGAAGTTTGTATTTTGATTTGCTGTACCATACAAAAAATTCACTCTGTATTCTTGACTTTTTTGGTCTTGTGAATCTTCTCAGAGCACTTGTGGTTGGAATTTTGTATATATTGTTGCTACATACTGATGTTCTTACTCCACTGCTCATCCCTGTCCTCTTGACATCATTTTTATTAGTTTCTGTTGCTGTTGGATGGTTCTTTAGCATATGGTCAGTTGCGATTGAAGCCTTCAATTTAAGTGGTATTGTAGGCTTTGGTTTGCTCTTTGAAGAGATGATTGTAAGTAAATGTTCTGGCCACTTTCTCTTTTCCTTTGGCATTTAGTGCAGTCCATAAGATGTGTACCATAATCTGTTGTCAGGGACTCTTATGAATTGGGTGTTTTTAAAAGATTTAACTGTTTTCCTATTTGTTTGCCTGGTTTCTTCACTCACACAGGACCAGTTTTCAAGATCATATCTGAGGGGTAACCCAACAAAACTTACAGTTGTGTGTCAGAGGTGCATTAATATTGATTTTAAAGCATTTAATGCCTTATTACCTTCATTTTTGGCCACATCATTTGTACCTCTCCAGATGACAGCTGTGTCATTTTCTGTGAAGTTATGTAGATTATTGTATCTTTCTAACACTGTAGTTAATGGTGCACCTGGGATAAAATTTCCTTGGATAGCATAATTATTTTGACTTTGGTACATTAAGTTAGTTGCAATTGACCACTCATGACTGTCTGCAAAAACTGTTTTATATATTTTTTTTTCTTTTTGTGTTGAAACAATTTGCTGATGCTGCTATACTTGCTGGGCAAATATTTCTTGTTCATTATGTTTAACTGTGGCATGATTTTCCTTACTAATTTGTTCTTCATTATTTTCATCTTTTTTAAGCACTACAAATTTGTTTGTGTTGTTGTGGTGATTAATGAATAGTCATTTCCATTTCATCTCATGGCTATACATGTTTTTTTAGGCATAATATAGTGATCTGTTCTCGCAAGGGTTTCTTTCATGGAACTGTGACTTCCAATGAAATAGCACCAAATATTTTGGGTCTGGTGTTTAATTCTTTAACTTCATCTATTAGTACATTGATTATTTCATAACTACCGTCCTTGTTATTCAGTTTTAGGCCTAACTCATCTTCCTTGCAGAACAAAATTTTTTGTTGCAAATTTACGTTCATACAAGAAAGGTGAAACACTGTTTTACATTTTATGCACACAAGTCCTTTCAAAACATAATTTCCACACACTAAGAATGCTACAGCTTTCTTGCTGATTTTATCATCTTAAGCACAAGTGGTATACAGTACCTTAATGAAAATTAATTATTGATACAGTGTCTGTAGCTTGTTGTAGTCTAATTATTAGCATTACTGTTTGTAGACCTGTTGTTCCAATTTAGAATACCAGCCTCATAAGAGCTTTTGGCTGCTTGGGGCTGTGTGTTGTTATCCTCATTCACCATTTCATCATTACCAATGTGGTATCAAATAAAAATACTTGCACCAGGTGGCTGTACCATCCCAGATCGAATCTCCCGGATAATCTTGCCTTATGTTCATTTCGTTTCATTGACCTAGTCTTCAGATTTTAATTTACTGCAGCTGCTTAATATACTTTGTAAATCGCATTCGCAAAGATTATCTTGCTTAATGCGACCTTTAAGATATGAAGAATGAGCTGAGAAATGTATTTTCTCAAGCCTAAGAGAAGTGGAAATGGACATATACAGAAGTGAAGGACAAGAAAGAAAAATGTTAAATTACACAAAGACATATGGAATGACCATAGAAACATATGAATCAGAATAAACTGTTCCTACATTTTGACACTTTCAAGTTACTTCTGGAGCAATTATAGAGGAATAAAATACTGTTTTGGATTTGGAACACTTGTATTTAAAGAAAGATGTATTGCTCAAATAAAAATATTGGTTCTAAAATAATAGATAAAACTGGTTTGATAAGTCCATTCTGGTAGAAATAGGCTAGGTAATTTGCTTAACTGCAAAGATTGGTGTTTTACACCCTTGTAGTATAAGGGAGGGCAGGTGAATTTTCTTACCATAGTTTTGCCTCTCAAGACACAACATATAGAAACAACATTTATTTAAAAGTATTTTATAATGTACAGAGGTATTACATTTAACTACATAAATATGACAAACAGCAATATACATTATTAAATAAGTTTATGTAGTCAATAAACTGTCACATAAAGGTATTTCCAGTCACACTTTTTTTAACAAATATTGCATGATTGTGTTTAAATTAAACTTCAAATGCATCACACAGTTTTTATATTATCAGTTTATACAATTATTACATGAGATAGGACACAGCAAGGAGAACAAATGTTGACAGGAAAATTGTAGGGCCAAATCTTGCAGTAGATGCAGAGTTATGCCATGGTGTTACAGGTGACCTGAAAAGAAATATTATTTATGAAAATTTTGAAAATACATCTTTTCACTGACATAAGAAACTTTTTTACTTTATAGAACTCAGTTCTCTGAAAGAATACATTAATTATTATTTATGTCTGCTGCCACTGTTAAGTATCTCCCATTAGTTTTAATCCTTGAGTATAATAACGGGACACTTAGTTATCCAAATGTTAAGAGTTTAGAGAAAATAGTAAATTCTCTATGTTCTTCTTATTCTGATTAAACAATGGGAATTCCAGGAAAGATTCAACAATATTTTTGAGAAGGATAGGTTGCTTATTTGCCACAATGACATCTGATGAGCTGCAAAAAGGCACAAATACCGTAATAGAATAGAATGAGATGGCTACATTGCCCGGAGACGGTGGTCATGTCAGCATGAGTGTGTGTATGTTTGTGTCTCTCTAACTGATGAAGGCCTTAATGGCCGAATGCTCTAATGTTGTATTCTATTATTTCTGACTTTCTGTGGCTCATTGGACACCTCTATGGTGAGTAAGTATCCTATCCTTCTCAAAAATATTATTCAGATTAAATTTTGATAAAATGTTTTCTAAGTTATTGCAGTCTATTGTTAATTAAATATATAAGACTAGGTGGAGAAAAGACCTCCACCTCCCCCCTTGCTCCAAAATATATGCAGAAATAAGCTTCACAAGACAATACTAAAAATTTAATGTTATATTGTGGAGTTGGAGACAAGTGTCAAGGCACCAGAACAGGTAAAGCAACAGATGGAAAAATCTGACATTCTAAGAACTTGGTACAGTGGATGTCATTGTGTGGTTACTAAACTGCCTAAATATGTTCCAAACTCAAGTCCTTAAGCTGTATAGTCCTATATAATAAAAACAAGGCTACTGAATGCAGCACACAACATAAGTAATCTCTATCAGACATTTAAATGAGAAAATCATGTCTAGTTGCTTGGTCACATGGGTTCCTAAAACTAATGTGTATATGAGTGTGAGGGGTTAGGGGTTTGGGGGGGGGGGGGGAGGGGAGGGAGCGCTGCACTAGGACTAAACACTATAAATATAGGCATGTATATAAAAGTGTATCAAACTTTACTCATGTAGAAATGGGTGTTCTTTAAAGTAATGTATTGCCTCCTGTAGTGTTTTTATCTTAATGATAAATGTTGTGTGATTAGTGCAAAGCTTTTAATGTAATCCCACTCCAGTCACATACCTCTTACTTCCAGTACTTTTTGTATTCAAGCAACTTCTTATTTTACTACATAATTTTGAGTGAACTTTCTATTCAGATTTTTCGCCACACATATAATTTAGGTCATTAGAGGGCACAGCTTCTTCTCTTTCTTTCCAAAGTAGCAGCTTCATTTATAATTTACTAGTTTCAATTTAGGTGGAGTAATAAATGTGAATAGCACTAAACAGTGTAATGATAGTTTACTGTTAATGTTGGGTAGAGATTAAGATTCAACAACTTTCTAGTCCTTTCTTAAATCTGTAACACGAATCACTCCACTTATCTGGGGATTCTTCTACTCATCAGGATCTACAGCATGTAATTAATGATCCAGTGGGGCACTCGTGGGACCTCATCATGAAACTAGCCTTGTAGTCTACATTAATGATTATTTTCAGTGGTCACATACAAGGACTGCCTACTAAGCCATGACATTAATGTAATGGATTTAAATATGGTAAAATTTAAATTACATATGAATAAACATGCATTTAAAAATAATTTTACATTTCAATCTCTCTCTCTTATCACATTAATCAAAACTTAAAACCTAGCACGTGCTTATGTTTTTGAGCCGCACATTGTATTTGTGGCTGTATATTTGAGGTAAATATGAGATATGTTTTTAAAGAAATCACCAGTGATTCAAGCGACATATTTTGTAATGAAATTAATAGCTCCTGTGAGTAAGAGAGCAAAAAAAGGAAGTGAATGGTGCAGAACATTGAAATATATGAAGTTATAAATGATAATTTTTTGTTAAATGTGAGAAATGAAATATTTAAAGTCAGAAAAGGGAAATGTAAATTTAATTAAAGAGAAGTTATTAATACACTACACATGTCTGTTAGAAACTTTCTAAGTTACAACAAACATAAAACTCCCATTTCACTGAAGATCTGATAGAGAATGTATTATTTAAGAGTGGCGAGTGCCCTTGTTTGTTTATTTTCATTCATGTATTCAAATAAAAATAAATGAATTTCAGCTTGTGTTGTTAGAATCCTCTGTTTGAAAGTTATTTAAACAAAAAAGTTTATATTTTACAAACATCAAACAAGTGAAGGAATAATAAATAGCTTGAATCTCCTTAGAATGATGTTCTAAACTTCCTCTTCAAACTCTATTTATCTACAATTAAGCTAATCTCTAAGTATGTTAGAGAAAGGCCAAGAAGAATGTAAATAATTAAGATGTAAATATAACAACTGACAGAATTGATATTGATATTGCATCTACTATCCTACATGCTGATACCTTCACTCATAAATTTATTAACTTATCCATGTTCTCTCAAATTGTCTTGCACTGATATAAGGAACTGTGTTTTTTAATTGAGCTATGTGTTTAAATGATTTTGTTTCTACTGTTCATAATTTAATATTTTAAACACTGATTTTTCTGTAAGAGTTCTCTCTCTCTCTCTCTCTCTCTCTCTCTCTCTCTCTCTCTCTCTCTCTCTCTCTCTCTCTCTCTCTCCCCCCCCCCCTTTTATATAATAACAGAGAACCTAGTGGTCAACATTTCCGAAAGTAAAATACTCTTGCTCACCATACAAAATTACTACTGCTACTGCAAATTACTAAGAATTGCAGCATCTATTCTTTTGGACTTGCCCACCATCCAAAATTAATACTTTTAATTTAGACATTTCCAAAAGAGCAGACATTGCCATGCTGTTATAAAAGGCTTCTTAGAACTACAAGAAAGTCTTTTTAGTTGACATGAGGAGCAATTTATTACATTCTCTGGCAGTGGCATAGTGCATGTAGCAAGTGGAGTAACAAATACTGATTATTATATTTTCTTTTTTAAGGGTGAGGTCACCCACTTTTCCAGGGTTATGTGAATGTAGATCTAACAAACTGTGAAGACTGAGAGACAATTGTCACATGGGCATATTAGAAGGATTTTAGTATAAATATATCGAGAGAAATGTTAAATTTGTGATATCTGCTATGTGATAAATGAAATCTATGTCTATCTCTCAATCATCTTGCAATAACACTCTACAACAAAATAGTTATACCAAAACAAATACTGTATCAATACCAGACCTGTCTTTGAGATTAGACACAAAAAATTTAGGAATTCTAACACATGCGTTCCTACTTTATTTCAAGTTTGAATCAATAATATGGAAGATAATGTGTATGACTTCACTTGCAATTAATACCATAATGAAATGAAACATGGTATGAAATAAAGATGTAATTTCCTGAGCAAAAATATTGGATCAGGATCATCTTTCATTTTCAGTTTTAAGACAACTTTATAAATCAGAACTTTTTACCAAATGATGGTTATAAAGGACATTTTCGGATTTTAATCAGACTATACAAGAGAACCTATAATGTAGGAGGCCTAAAGAAAACAGTGCAAAACTCAGGACATTATCAGATCAATTAATATGTGGTAATAAAATTAATGTGGAAATTCCAGGAAAGATTCAATAATATTTTTGAGAATGATAGGTTGCTTACTCACCAAAGAGATGTCCCATGAGCCTCAGAAAGGCACAAATAATAGACAACAACCTTAAAGCTTTTGGCCTTTTAAGCCTTCATCAGTTAGACACACACACACACACACACACACACACACACACACACACACACACACACACACACACTCACTCTTGCACAGACACGATTGCCGTCTTCAGCCGCGGTGGCTGTTCCAGCCGGAGACGGTGGTCGTGTCTGTGCGTGTGTGTATGTGTGTGTGTGTGTCTAACTGATAAAGGCCAAAAGCTTTAATGTTGTTGTCTATTATTTGTGTCTTTCTGTAGCTCATCAGACGTCTCTGTGTAAGCAACCTATCCTTCTCAAAAATATTATAAAATTAATATGGAATGCACTCATGGTATGTTAGGTTTATCATTATTTTGGAGAATCTCACAAGACAATTCTCCCTATCAGCTATACAGAAGAAAAATAACCTGCTGTGAGAAATATGAGTAAGCACAATAGAAAGGCAGCTACATAAAAATACATTTCTCATGTGTGAAGTAAACAGTGGAAAGTCCAGGGTGGGATGTTGTGAAAGGATACATCACTACTTACTCACCATAAAATGAGATGCTAAGCACCAGACAAACATGATGAGAAGAATGTTCAGATTAGCTTTCAGCAAATGTCTTCATCAGAAAGAGAAGGGGAAAATGTGAGAACACAATAGCAGACTGTGCGAGAGGAAGGTGGAAACAGAGCAGAAAGGAGAGTGGAGGACTGAGGAAGAAAATACATGTCCTTCTCTGTGATATTGTAGCTGTGTTCACTGTTAGTTAATACTTGTAAGAGAGTCATAAAGTTACTTCTATTGGTAAATAAATGACTCACCATAGTAGTAATACTCAGTTAAATCAATTTCATGTCTTCACAATTGATTTCCAATATCTTATTCAAAAATAGGATCTTGTCTGCCAGATTAGTGTTATGATCTTTTTTAATGATGTTTATTTACAGACACAACATAGGAAAGTCCTATTTTATGCTAAAAAATATATAGTAGCATTTTTATTTGTGTACAGTATTGCTAGATTTTTGTGGGTACCTACAGTGGTGTTTGGATTATATTTTGAATTATTTTTCAAGTTTAATATTAATCTTGAAGAAACTAAGTTTAAATGAGTAACTTCCTGTGCACTAAATAACTATTTCCATGTAAATACTGCACCAGATAAACTTTGCTATTACAAAAATGAAAAAGTATTATCTCACTGGAATTGTCATTTTTATGAGATTGGTGTGTGAATACAAACCTACACAGCACTTCAAATTCTTTCATTTCATATCAGCAGCTGGTTCAGCAATAGTTTTATCAATGAGACAGAAAACACAACCATGGTTGCAGTAATTTATTTTCATCAAGTGTTCATGATACAGTTTTCCTGTTTCAGGCTTCAACAGTTCATAGGCAATAGTCCAAGCAGAGACCATGCATAGGAAATAGACCTGTAAATTGTTCATTCATGGTCCTATCATGCCTGAATGCATCATTGACATTTGATGGAAATAAATTACTGTGACCAAGGCTGTGTTTTCTGTCCCATTTGTCAACATAATTATTTTTTTTAAATGTAGTTCCAATATCAGATACTGATGTTCAATGGTGGCTCATCAGAATAAATTTTGTCTGTACAGAAATTTTTAGATTCAGAAAAAAATGGAAATGTGAAATAGCATCTTCTTTTAAGATTATGAACAAATTTATGTCACTGTCCACAGCCATTAATAGGAGGGTCAGTTTTAAAGTAAGAACTGATTTTTAATGGAGTAAGATAAATAATTATGTTTTCGTGTGGTGTTTTTGGCCATTAGACTCCACCTGGGACCATGTTCTGCCTGCCTGGTGCAAGCCCTTAGGTGATGCCACGTGGGTGACTTGCGCATCGATGATGATGACAATGACACAACTTTAAGTCTCCAGTAGAGACAATCTCCAACCCGACCAGGAATCAAACCCAGACCCACTGCATGGCGATCTAACATGCTGTCCACTGGACTACGGAGGTGGTCTAGTAAGATAGAGGTTATTAATTAACATTAATTGTGTCACAAACTACAATATGCATATTTTTTCATTTTTCGAATAAATCACCATGAACATTTAAACATTTGTAAAATTGTGGTACAGCTTTTGGATTCCACCATGAAAGAATATTGCCACATGACCACTGAACCATTAGTAACAGTTTCTTTCAACTTCTCATTATATCCCAAGCACTTTCCACCAAGAAATTAATTCAGTTTTGCAAACAGATTAAAGTCTGGGCTATCTTGTGTCAAGTATTCATATATGACTGGAAACTGTCCAGATCTTCTTCATTATGAACATTTGTCTTTCCTTCATTAAACAGGCTACACCATTTATGAACATTTCCATCATTCATTACACATGCACAATAATCTTAACAAACTGCCAATGAATTACAGCTTGCCAAACTTCTTTTGCATTTAAGAACCGAATAACCAAGCCCACTTCACAGCCTGTGGGATTACTGATATGGCAATGAATAAAACAATATAACTATACAACTGACAACGGCAGAGACTTGAGGCTTAATGGTAGCATAGTGAGACTGGCCAAGAGTGGCCTACTATGAAGGAACATCTCATGACATGATGTATGGACACTATGAACTATCTGACTTTAAAAATGGTCTTCATAATAATTACAAGGGTTAGTCAGTAAATAAGTCGCAAACATGTGTGCCGTATAACATTTGATGTTTTACACGCAAGTTTTGCCATCATATGGCAGCTTATGTATGCTTATCATATGACATCTCACAGGCACCCAGTCAGTCCAAGACTGTTAGTGCATGATGGCACATGCTGATAAGCATACACGAGAAGAACAGCATGCAGTTTTGTTTTGGGCCAGTGGACTGTCCACAGAGAAAGTGAATTGTGAAATGCGTCTCATCTATGGTGACAAATGTTTATCATGAAAAGCTGTGTTCACATGGATCCAGAAGTTTAACCATAGAAGGGAAAGCATCAGAGATGGGGAGCAACTCAGTCATCTTTTGGAGGTGTCAACTGCAACAACATTGCAGCATGTGGATCATCTGTAATGACTGGCATGTGTCAGTTGATGAAATAGTACAGGCTGTAGGCTATTCACATGGAATCGCATGGGTAGTCATGCATGAGTAGTTGCAGTTTCATAAAGTTTGTTCACTGTGGGTGCCCTGCCAGTTGAGTGAGCAACACAAATTGAACAGAATGGGTCTGTCCTTGCAGCATCTCATTCAGTACACAGAGTAAAGACAGACTTTATGGCATGAATTGTTATAAGACAATTCCATCAGCCTGCAAGGTTTTGTTCATTGTGTTTTGCGAGTTATACTGCAGAAATTCCAGCCTCATGGTGAAACTGTGAATGCTACATCATAATGCACCACTCTATGGGAACTCTGACAGGCCATTCACCACAAGTGACCTGGACTTCTGTCAAAGGGCGAGATTCTTCTGGATGACAATGACCGCTGTCACACAGCAAGATCAACACAGGAGCTGTTACAAACTTTTCATTGGGAAGACTTAGCCCCCAGTGATTTTTATCTGTTTGGACTCCTAAAAAATCATTTGGGTTACCGTCATTTTGAAACAGATGATGCCGTAATCCATGAGGTTACACATTGGCTGTGACAGTAACCAAAGGACTTCTTTGCTGCTGGCTTTCAAGGACTCGTAAAGAGATGGGACAAGTGCCTGAACGTACAGGGTGAATATGTGGAAAAGTGAAATAAATGTCAGAAAATTACTTTGATTATTTTTGCCTCATTTCAGTTTTGCAACTTATTTCTTGACTAGCCCTCATATATTATTATTATTTTTTTTTTTTTGTCTGACAAAATAAAGAATTGTTTTGTTGTTTTTACACAATCAAGTACAGTTAAGAGCAAGAAGAAAACTTAAGCTTTTGCTACTCTCCATTCCATCAACCATGTATTAATATTACCAAAGTATTACTGTCCATTGGGTATCTTTTCTGAAGCAAAATAATGGCAGAATTTCTTCTATAAAATAGCCTCCTTTCCATATAGTCCACCACATGCCAAACATAGGAAGATTTTAACATATCTGTAAAAGTGTATTTATTTATTTATTTATTCATCCATTCATTTAGTCACATATCTTTAGGAAGTTTCAGACTGAAATAGAGCAGTCACATAGGTGTCAGTGCTGTTTACAAGACTTTGCATCCAACACCTGCACCTCATATTGTACATGTTCCATACCTGCTTTCTACTCCCGTTCTCAAACAGCTATTTGTGACGATGAAGAAAATGTCTTTGCTGTGAATCTTCATATTTTCACAGCGTATATCTTGTTTCATAAAACTGCGGGAATTCATGCATAACCAAATATTTTCTTCTGCTGATATTTCGGCTACAAACCATCGAGTCATCCTTGGAGCAAGTCTGAAGACTGACTGAAAGGTGCTCCTGTCCACCTTACATACTGTGGGGTGAGCTAGTGTGTATGCTTACTGAGAAGTGATCGTCACAGACGTACCACACCAACGGCAGTTGTAGTGCCCTCTAAGTAGAGTATATATGATCACAAACTGTGCTTGATATCATTGACAAAGATGTATGCAGCCATAGTGCCCTCTATGGAGAGTGTATGTAATCATATTCTGTGGTTAACAGGGTTGCAGCCCATTGTCTTTGATTGTTTACAATTGTGAGTGCCAGATTCCAAATTTTGTTGAGATTAAAACCATCATCACAATTAACTACTTTACTCACCAGTGAATTTCAATGGCTTCTCTAAAAACTGAATCCCACAAGGATGAAACAGGTGATAAAATCTGAACATTTTTCTAATCAATGTCATGGCCAGTCTGAATACAATGTTCAGGTACAGTTGATTTATTAGTTTGTCGTAGGCGAGTGTAACATTTATGCTCCACACATTGTTCATCGACTGTGTGCAAAGTGTGTCCAATATATGAACGCCCACAATGGGTAAGAATTTCATACACACCTACCTTCCGCAAAACCTTCACATGCTGGCAGAAAAACAACTTTGACTTTTGACTTTGTTTTTGGAGAGGCTGCAGCAAATTTTTGATGATATATTTACCTATGTTTGGTAGGAAAGCTATGGACTATATATTTTCTTCTTCAGGTTCTTCCTGTTTAACATTTACTTTTGGCTTGAATTTAAAGGCTTTTTGCATTTTCCACAGTGGATAACTTCTTCAAATACTTTTTCCAGGTGCTTGAGTTCTTCCTGTAGTTGGTCTTCATCAGAAATTGTGTGTGCCCTGTGTACAAGTGTATTAAGGACACCATTAGTCTGTGCAGGATGATGATAGCTGAACATTGTATTCAGACTGGCCATATGCTCTCCATAAAGAAGGCACTACAGCTTCATACATCTTTGCCATCAATAACGAGCACAGTATGTGATCATATACATTCCACTTAGAGGGCACTATAACTGCTGTTGGTGTGGTATGTCTGTTACAATGAGTTCCCAGAAAGCACGTGCACTGGCTCACCCCACTGTATGTAAGGTGGAAAGGAGCACTTTGCCATTAATCTTCAGACTCACTCCAAGGATGGCTAGATGGTTCTCAGCTGAAATATCAACAGAAGAAAATATGTGGTTACAGCTGAATTTCCAGAATTTTATGGAACAATTCCTTTCCTGCTCACTTCACTCATGGAAATATAAGCTAAACCAAACAAATTTTCATAGAAAAGTAAGCTTCATTTGGAAATGTTTGAAGAAGCATTTCCTAAGAAGTTAGTGAGGGAAAACCTGTTTAAATCAGGAAACAGGCCTTGGATTACTAAGGACATCAAAATTTCATGTAAAAAAGGGAGCTATATGTAGCAACCAAGAGAATAAATGATCCCAATATGATTAGGCATTACAAACATTTCAATAAAACACTAAAAAAGACCATAGAGATATTAAAAAAACATGTTTTTGAAGGCAGAAATTGGTAACTCAAATAATAAAGTAAAACTATATGGAATTTTGTAAAGAAAGAAACAGGGAAGAGTGGTGTTAGTACTGAAAATATACAAATAAAAATGAGGGTTATCTTTTAACTGATGCAAAAACAGTTGCAGATACTTTTAACACACATTTTTAACAGTAACTGAAAAAGTAGGGTTGAAAGGCTCCTTAAATGATGCCATGAATTTTCTGCAAGTAAATGTACCTACACAGTGAAATAGATCAAACTAACAAGTCACTGTTCAAGAAACTGAAAAGTATAAGTTCTGCTGGTGTTGACAACATTTGTAGCAAATTATTAAAATATATCCACAGACAATTAAGCACAGAACTTTGCCATATTTTTGATGCATCACTTTAACAAGGAACAGTTCCTGAAATGCTTAAGTATGTAGTTGTAAAGCCACTGTATAAGAAGGGAGATAAGTCAGATGCTGCTAACTATCAGTGAATCTCACTTCTGACAAGTTTTTCCAAAGTTTTAGAAAGACTTATCCGTGCAAGGATTGTTAAGCTCCTCAGCAAACAGAACAATATCAGTGAAAGTCAGTTCAGATTTCAAAAGGGGTTATCAACTGAAAGTCCAATATTTGCATTTGTTGCCAATATTTTGGATTCTGTCAATAAAAAAATGAAGGTTGTTGTTATATTTTGTGACATGCAAAGGCGTTTGACTGTATTGGTCATGATATACATATACACATAGTTGCATACCTCGACATAAGTGGTGCAGCAGGGAAATGGCTTCATTCATACCGTTCAGACACAAAACAAAGTTGTACTAGATAGTCTAGATGTTGTGTCAATCATCAGAATGAAGTACCATATCAATTGGCGTGCCTCAGGGCTCAATTTTGGGTCCCCTGTTTTTTATTGTCTTTATAAATGATCAGCTGCTTTGCTCAGAATCTTATACTTTCGCCATTTTTGCTCATGACACCCCACTACTTATAGATAATTCAATAGACTAACTTAAGATATCAGCCAATAAGGTTTTTACAGATATAATGAACTGGTTTAATATAAATGGTCTTTCAGTTAATTATAGTAAAACAAATTACATTCAGTTCTACAAAACACCTAAGGATGAGAAAGTAAGAGAAAAGTAGGTGACCAATAGATATCTTGGGATGATTCTTCAAAATACCTGAGCTTGCATATTAATAACATATTAAATTGGTCAGACCACATCCTGGACCCGTGTAAAAGACTTAGCTCTGCAACCTATGCTTTATGCATAGTTTGCTCTTGTGGAAACATAGAAACCATGAAAGCAGCTTATTATTGTTATTTTCATACCATTATGGCATCATATTTTGGGGGAATCAGCCACTAGCTAAGAAAGTCATATGTGCACAAGAAAGAGTCATAAGAATTATGAGGAGTTCATCCTAGAGCCTCATGCAGAAATCTCTTCAAGTAACTAGAAATCCTAACACCACTTCACAATACATATTATCACCCATGTGGGGAAACACAAGCCCCTTTTTCAATGTAACGGTGCATATCATAGGCAGATGTGATATCCAGTATAAGCAAGCAAATCTGAGTAAGTTACAGGAGGGTGTGGATTTCAGTGACAGCAAAGTTTTCAATGCCCTCCCTTCATAAATTAAGTATTTAGTTGATGATAAACACTCATTTAAAAGGAACTTCTGGAAGTTCTTACTAAAATGGTCATTTTACTCTATGGAAGAATTCCTAAACCACAATGTATAATGTTCATGGATCTAAAACCGTCAGATAAATTAGCAGATCCATTTTATTTTCGTATATTTTTTCCGGCATTTATTATATTTAATTAGTTTTATGTAATATTTACATGTCTGCAATAGAACTTTAGTTGCAGTCCCAGGATTGGAATGGCTCCTTACCCCCTTCCTTAAAACCCTCATCATTTCCTTTTCCCTCTCCTTCCCTTCTGCCTGAAGAAGCAACTGGGTTGCGAAAGCTTGTGTGTGTTTGTGTGTGTGTGTGTGTGTGTGTGTGTGTGTGTGTGCGCTATTTATTTGTGCTGCTGTCACACCTGTGCTCCTTCGCCTGGTGAGTAATCTTTGTCTATTTTTTATATATATTTTTTCCTGCTAGGAATTTTTCGTGTATAATATTCATATAATATGATAATTGATTAGTATTGTTTACATAATAACACATTTTGTAAGTAAAACAAATTTGTAAAACTGACATTCCATATCCTGTGATACATTCACAACATGGATCAACGGAACATGAAATAAATAAAATAAAATAAATAATAATAATAAATATTTGCAAATAATTGGTAAAGGAAGGGAAGGAAGTAGGATAGGAAAAAAAGGATTGACAGTGGCCACATTTGGGCATTGATATTAAGCAATGGCGACAAGTGAAAATGTGAGCCGGACCAGGAATTGAACCCAGGTCTCCCGCTTTGGGCCAGCGGTCGCCTTAACCACTTGGCCACCTGTGCATGCCATCCATCTCAAATTCTCACAAGTCACACACTATGTTCGTAGCGCCCCTATCGTCCATGCATTCTTACACTCGCCATTATGGATTCCCGTGCGAGGTTGGACGTATGACCGCATCTGCAGTGAAATAACTGAAGCTAACGCCGTCGTTGCGTTTAAATACTTATTGTATTGGTGTGGTGTCTGTTCTTTCAGACGTCCGAAAGAACAGACACCACACCAATACAATAAGTATTTAAATGTGACGACGGCATTAGCTTCAGTTATTTCACCGCAGATGCAGTCATACGTCTGACCTCACATAGGAATCTGTAATGGCAAGTGTAAGAGGGCATGGGTGATAGGGGCACTACAAACATAGCGTGTTTCAGTCAATAAAACTTGTAATACTTATCTGTAATGATGTTTACGAATCCTGCACCTAACCTTTTCGGAAAAGCTAGAACTCAACAAATAGCGACGAGGATGACTCAACACAATGTATCATTTTCATAATATTGTAAACTACCACTTTCATTTATCTTATACTAAATATTTGTTTTTCTATTATTTCCTGCCAGTGTTGGTACTTTAGTTTTCTCGTTCACTTTGTAACAGTATTATACCTTAGATGTGTGGTGAAAGTAAATATAATTGTACAATCAGCAGTAAATTGTGAATTTATTCCATTATAAAAATGTTAAATTATGACAAGGAATGTGGCTCACAGTTACTTGCTGGATGAAATTTATGTACCCATAGCACCTTCTTCCCAAATTTTGAAGATATTTTGATCACAGTAATGCAATAAATCCAGATAAGTTTTAAATAATGTGTCTCAGTATCTGTACATTACTGTCCATTGTAATAGTAAGAATGAATTCTACTGCTCCTGTGATCACTATACTATGTCATTTACCTATTACCAGTCAAAGCCCTGAAATAACAGCCCATGGCACCATATTGCTTTTGATAGGTCAGGTATTCTAAAGCATAGGAAAAATTTATCAGATCCTCTGGTAACAATGTTAAATATAAATCATTAGTTGTTGATGCAACTGTCCAGTTGTTTTATTACAAAATAAGAATTTTGTATTTACTTTGAGGTCATGTGTTATTTCCATCTGAATTATAGTTGTAACTACTGATCATCTTGATGTGTTATGTTTCATAAACCATCATATCACCTCCTTTGTTGAAACTATTCGTCCATTACATCTAATACTGTAATACTGTCCCCCAAAAGGTTTTGAGTTACCAGGTTCTGAGTGTTGTAAACAAATGTTCATAAATTTGGTAAAATGACAATAATCAGAGGGTTTTTTAAGTCCATTTAATGACTGATCACTTTTGCTAGTATTACTTTAGTCTTTGACAAATCAATGTGTTTGTGGAATGTAACAAGCTTCAGCATGGTTTATATTCCACATTACAGTGTGTGCACCAAATAGCTTACACCAAGACCTGTGGTGTTCAAAGTATCTGATGAATGAATTTATAATTTGGTTATTCTAAAAACCATGCAATTATGATTAATTTTCTTCCCAAATTGGTTTTATTTCTGGGTTACATTTTATTTCTATATTGTCTATTTATTTGTAAAATGTTTACTCACCAATTGGTGACACAGTTTAGTGAGTATATTCATAATCTGCACAAAATATTACACACTGAAGAACCAAAGAAACTGGTACAGCTATGCATATGCAAACACAGATAGGTATACGTTTAGAGGACAGTTGCTGCAGTCGGCAACACATAGATAAAACTAGAGTTGTCTGGTGCAGACTGCAACAACAGCAGGTTATGAGAATTTAGATGATTTTCAATGTGGTGTTACAGTCAACACATGAGATATGGGACACAGCATCTCCAATGTGATGGAAGTACTGAGATATTTTCACGTACAATCATTTCACAAGGTGCGCCATGAATACTGGGAATATAGTAAAATATCAAATTTCCAATAGCATTGCACCTGTAAAAATGTCCTGCAGGAACAAGACCAACAATTATTGAGGAGAATCATCCAATGTCATGGAAGTGGAACCTTTCTACAAGGTGCTGCAAATTTCAATGTTGGGTCATCAACAAATGACAGCTTGTGTACCCTTCAATGAAACATAATAGACATTGGGCTTTCAGAGCTGAAGGTCCTTTCATGTACCCTTGCATAATGCACAACACAAAACTTTCCAATTGTATTGAGTGGATGGACATGTATGGGTATGTAGACAACCTTATCAATATATGGACCATGCCTGTAAACAGGAGACTGTTCAAGCTGGTAGAGTCTCTGCAGTAGCATGGTGTGCGTGTGCAGTTGCAGTGATATGGGTCCCCTGACACATCTAGATATGACTCTTGATTCAGGAGACATATGTATGTATCATGGTTGATCCATTCATGTCCAATGTGCATTCCAATGGGTTTGGGCAATTCCAGCAGGACAATGCAATACCCCCAAACATCTAAAAGTGCAACAGAATGACTCCACCAACATTCTTCTTAGTTTAAACACGTCCACAGGTCACCAGATTCACCAGATATTGAACATCTGGGAGGCCTTGCAATATGCTGTTTAGATTAGACCTCCACCCCCTTGTACTGTTACAAATTTATGGTCAGCTTTGTCAGATATAGTAGGTCCATTTCTTCCAGCACTACTTAAGACATTAGTCGAGTCCTTGTCATGTCATGTTGCGGCACTTTTATATGCTCGCAAGGGTCTTTTATGATTTTAGGTGGGTATACCAGTTTCTTTGGCTCTTCAATGTATTTACAAATATTGATTAATTACATAGATATTTTTAATGCTGTTTGCATATTAATTGAAATACTCTCTGTTTTTATTGGCACAGAAAGAAGTTAACCTGAAATAAGTGTCCAGTTAAACTTAACTAAATATACATTTTTATTCGATGAATGATGGAAAGTCTCTGCAGAGATGATAAATTATGTTTCAAAAGAGATAGATTGGCTGGCCAGTACTTACCTTTGTGCTGTACCACCGATAGTGACACAAACAAAGAAAAAAGAAAAAGGACGGAAAAGGACAAGCTTTCGGAACACAGTTCCTTCTTCAGGTAGGAGAGAAGGGAAGAAACAAAGGGACGTGAACAGAAGGGGAAGGTAATCCTCATGGCCTATGTTGTGAATTACCTTCCCCTTCTGTTCCTATCCCTTTTTTATTGCCTTCTCTCCTACCTGAAGAAGGAACTGTGTTCTGAAAGCTTGTCCTTTTCCATCCTTTTTCTTTTTTCTTAATTTGTGTCACTACGGCAGTACAGCACAAAGGTTACTAGCTAGTCAATCTTTCTCTTATGAAACATATACGTTTTTATTTTTTACTTATTTATTTATTTTTACATAACTGTACTTACCAGTAACTGTTTCATCTACATTCATGAACCAATAATCTGCCATTTGTTTTATATACTGAAGAAGTATATTCCAAAGAAAGGATTTTTAAACAGAGAAGAAGAAATTCAGTGACAAGTAACAACTTAAATAAGGTGTACCACAAAACCAAATACTGCAGTATACACAGAATATGAGTATTAAATAGCATCTGATGACTTCCATGACCCAGGATTGCCTAGGATTTCTTTCTTACTTTTCTGTTTGATTAATTTCTTACATCTATTCACTAATAGACTGTGTAGAACTACAAGAAATGTATTTCAAACAGTCTTCTCTTGTACCCACTTATCTATGGCTTCACATATCTGATCAACAAAAAATTTGAATATTTTTCAGTTACTAGTCTGTACCATTCCTTTTCTTTTCATGCTGCACTCAAAATATCTCTATAGATAGACACAAGAAAAAGTAACTATAACACTTTGACTGCTACGAACTTCATGGCAAATGTTTCATTACCAGGCTCTGCCAGACATAGGATGTTGAAAGTGTGGTTCTGCATTGGCTGTAGAAAATGACACAGCATCAGGCATGTACTTCTGTTGTGGCCACTGGCAACCATTTAGCAGTCAACAACTTAAAAATATATTGTGCTTCTTTGCCTTCTGAGGAGCAGCTTTGAGGTAAGCTAGAGTGTCAATACTGGTACAAGTGTTAACAAAATTAGACCCTGGAAATAGTTTTTTCATAAAAAGAGACAAATGAGATGCCAAGTAGATGATAATTTTAAAAAATTGTTGAGAAGTATAATTTTATGTTGTTGGTCACAGCTGCCCCATTTTTCACAATTTAGTCTGTTAGCTTCATTTCCAGGGTCTGACAGACAAATTTCAAGCCTTAATCTGCATGATGTGGTGTAATTCTTTTACATTGTCTGTAATGCTACATTTCATCAATTGTATGAATTGTTTTTAAAGGGACTTATCTTACTGCAAGAGTTGGATGTGTTTTATTTTCCTGATATCTTGTATACTTACTTTGATTATGACAAGAAAAAGATTCATTTGTATCTGTGTTGTAAGTACTAAATGTAAAATCTTAACTCAACAATTTAGAACATTTTCTCATGAAATTAATTGGGATGATAAATGGCCTTGATGCAGTTCCAACCATTATTCTTTGTTCTTTTCGTTTCATTGGAAAACAAAGGCTAATGTGACTGTCAACCTCTATTCACGCCTGATACATCAAATGTGTGTGTGTGTGTGTGTGTGTGTGTGTGTGTGTGTGTGTTTTGCTTTAAATATGACACAGTTACAAAGCTGAAGTACATCAGCATTTATACAGTTTATTCACTCCCATTTATTTTGTAAATATCCGGCAAATATTTTAATTTTAAAATATTTGCCAGATATTAACAAAATAACAACAATAAATAATATTTAAATATTGTTCAAACAAGATAGAATGGCTGGCCAGTACTTACCTTTGTGCTGTACCGCCAATAGTAACACAAATGAAGAAACAAAAAAAGGGGGACAAAAAGGACAATCTTTCGGAACACAGTTCCTTTATCAGGTGGGAGAGAAGGGAAGAAGAAAGGATGGGAACGGAAGGGAAAGGTAATTCACGACCTAGGTCATGAAGGTGGTGTTTCAGAAGTGTGTATGTCAGAGATACTGCATGTACGTACTGAGTCAAGCCAGAGAGGATATATATAACCAAAGAGGAAAGATCAAGTAGTGGAGAGAAGAGAAGATGCTGAGGGGTGTAGGAGGGGTGGGGGTTGTCTAAAACGTTTTTCATTAACAGGGAAAGATGGGTGGACACACACACACACACGCGCATGGAGAGAGAGAGAGAGAGAGAGAGAGAGAGAGAGAGAGAGAGAGAGAGAGAGAGATAGAGAGAGAGAGTGGGAGGGAGAAAGGGAGAGGGAGAGAGTGAGAGAGAGAGAGAGGTAAGGAAGGGAAAATGAATAGGTGAGCTGAGGATAGAGGAAGGGGAGGGGTTAGTGTAGATTTAGGCCAGGGGGTGGCGGGAGGAGAGGTTGTGTTGGAGGGCAAGTTCCCACCTCCGTAGCTCTGAGGGACTGGTGTTTGTTGGTAGTATCCAAATGGCACGTGTGGTGTAACACATGCCCAGATCCCTGGAGTTATGCTGGAGGGCATGTTGGGTGTCTCCCAGGCAAACAGTCCATCTGTGCCCCTTCATCCTTTCTTCTTCCCTTCTCTCCCACCTGATGAAGAAACTGTGTTCCGAAAGCTTGTCCTTTTTGTCCCCCTTTTTTTCTGTTTCTTCATTTGTGTTACTATTGGTGGTACAGCACAAAGGTAAGTACTGGCCAGCCATTCTATCTTGTTTGAACAATATTTATCATCTCTGAGGAGAATTTTCATCATTAATCGAATAAATAATATTTAGTACTACATGTGATGACATTTATATTTTTAGGTACTGGTAAAGAACTATATATATTTTCTGGAGAGAAGAAGGCTTAGTTCTATGTGGGAAATGTAAAAAATGGCACAACAGTTTAAAATGTAACTACTTTCCTGGAAAAGTGTTTCTCAGATCACAAGAACTTCATAGTTGAAAAACTAAGCACAAAGGGGTTTAATTACAACTAGGTGTTGACTACAAATTAAAGGATAAATTAATGGCTTCTTATGTGAGGCCAAAAAATTTTGCCATAAATCATTTTTTATTCAAGAGGCAGTACAGCTCACCAATCCAGTAGTTATATTTTTAAGAACAAAGTCTCCAACGCAAGAGAATTTTTATTGTTCTTAGGCAACCGGTTTCAGTCTGTTTGTGAGACCATCTTCAGGCCGATTGTGGGCGGGTCAGGAACTGTTGGCAGTGGAAATCAACTACTATGGTTAGCCTGACGATGGTCTCCCAAGCATACAAACTGGTTGCTTAAGAACAATAAAAATTGTCTTGCAATAAGATCAATAAAAATTCTCTTGCGATCGAGACTGTGTTTTTAAAAATATAATTTCATTAACGATTGCTGTATCTCCAGAAATGTATTCTAAAATTGTAAGTCCAGTAATTATTCCAGAAGAAAATGTAGTGTGTCAGAACAAAACTGTACACTTTAACAATCTTTGTGGATCAATTGAAACCTGATATTTTGTGCACCAGTGAAAAGTGGCTAGCTGGGCACGAAGGGGATTATTATAGACATCTGAAACACCTTGAAATGATAAATGCATGGTATCATAAATCACCTTTTCATGGTGGGGTACCTGTTTATGCAAGTATCAATCTTAGTGTCCAAGAAGTTGACCTAAGTTGTGTGATGACCGGGACATAGAGTTGGCTGCATTAAATCTCTGATTTAAATATTATTGTTGTATTGGTGTACCAATCACCTGGTGGTGACTTTGATAATTTTATCACAAGGATGGACAGCTGTTTGTACTACCTCATACAGATGAATTTAAAAATTGTGATGTGTGGTAATTTCAACATCAATTTAGTTCAAGACAGTACCAGGGAGAAAACATTCAAGAACTTAGTGAGTAGCTATGGTTTGTATGTGGCTAACCATGAACCAACAAGGGGATAGGCTTGCCTTGACACTATGCTCACCAACCTATACATCTGGGACTTCAAATTCAGAGTAGTGGATCCACTGATAGCAGATCATGATGCATTAGTTGTCAACATAAACAGTCAAGCGGATATTCATGGAAAAGTGTGTGTGTAATATTCTTGACTATACCTTCAGCAAAATAATTATCACAGAGTAAGGAATAAACAGCTTCAAAGATATGCTTATTAAGATTGATTGGCAGTCTGAATGTGGAGGATGGGACCAGTGATGTTTGTAATTGTATTTTCCAGCTCCTCAAAACAAATACTGACAGGCATTTCCCATCAACCATATAGAACTCCATAGATAAGCTTCAAAAAAGAAGAAAAGTATGCAGAGACAAAGCATGTTAAATCCCCAGCTGGAAAACCTTGTGTGTAGTTCTACTGCTAAATGACTGAGTTAAAACAGCAACTGATTCCAAGGTCAAATACATGTATCAATGTTATTAACGGAAAGCCAAAATAATCTACAGGAAGGAAGCAGAAGCAGCCAAGAAGGAATATAATTTTGGGCTAATATCTGAAACCCAAAACCCACCCAAAATAGTGTAGGAATTGGTTAATGAACATAGAAAAAGACCCACTGTCTATTAAATGTCTGCAGCCCAAATGATTTTTGGAATGACTCCTCATCCACTCCCTTAAAAGCCGCATCCTTCCCTCCTTTTCCTGATAGAGCGGCCAATGGTTGTGAAAGCTTGAATCTGTGTTTTTGTGTGTGTGTGGGGGGAGGGGGGGTTATTATTTTTTTTTTATCTTTTTTTGTGTCCATCAACAAACCTGTACTTTGGGTAAGTTAAATGATCTCTATTTTTTGTACTTATTAATAAATATTTTATTGGTGTTGTTGGGGGTAAATGTAACAAAAGTACCAGATTTGGAAATAGACATTGCAAGCAATAGCAATAGTGGCACAATGACCAGGTGGAACATAGTGCTCCCAGCAGACATACTGCAAATTGTGAAAGACCTTAAATATTCTTTTATCAAAGATATATATGACATCTCTTCTGGTTTTCTGAAGGGTATTGTATTTGTAATTTTTGAATTTTTTGTTGCTGTCTTAAATCTCCTCAGGAGGCTCTAAAGTGTAATAACAGAGCAGTATTTAATCACTGCATATTATGCACTGTTCCACAGCCACATCACATATGAACTGTTGCTGTGAGCACTCTTCTTGAAGTAAAAACATTTTGCTTCTACAAATGAAGGCTGTAAGAATAATATCTTTGAGCAAGAAATTAGACCACTGCAGACCCATTTTTAAGAAATTGGGAATAATCACCATGTGCAGTCATTATGTTTTTAACTCTCTCATCTATATAAAGAAAGTTAAGGATCCACAGCCACTATATTCAGTGAATGAGTTTTTCTTTACAGGTGGAGTCACTAATTAAACATGATTTAATAGGTTAATTAAATGTGTTGTTTATATGAATATTTATAAATGTATTATATAATATTTCTTTTAATATCTTATTTTTAACAATGCTTATATCACTGTGTACTGAACAATCTATCCAGCCATGACCAGTGAATGTTGACATGGTAATAAAAGGTAATAGATCTAAAAAACAAATATGATTGTGTCTGGTTATTTAACAAACAAATGAAACATAATTATCTTCAAATGTAAACTATAAAAATGATGTTTGTGTGTTCGTATTTTATATGCGGCCATACCGTTTAATCGATTGTTATGGAACTTTGTCAACATATGGCTTGCACTTCCGTGATGGTCATAGGCACCATTACATGACTGTATGACAAATAGTTCAGGAGATACGATGTAGTAAACAATTAAATGTTCAGAAAAGTGCTGCATCATGCTATGTCTGCTTCTAACCCACTGTACCAATTTCAACCAAATTTGGTACACATATTCCTTCCATGAGGTAACAATTGACTTAGGGGGTAAGAACTGCTTACAACATATAGATCAAGAGATATGAGGTTGAAAACAATTATCTGGTTGAAAACCTGTGGCATCATGCGACAAGCGAATAAGGACACTTTATTCATCCTAGCATCTTCATGACATTTTGGACACTTGACATCTACATCTACATGGGATACTCTGCAAATCACATTTAAGTGCCTGGCACAGGGTTCATCGAACCACCATTAAGCTATTTATCTCCCACTCCATTCTCGAATAGTGCGTGGGAAGAAAGAACAGATGAATCTCTCCGTTCGAACTCTGATTTCTCGTATTTTATTCTGATGATCTGCCTATATAGGTGGCAGTCAACAATATATTTTCACATTTGAAGGAGAATGTTGGCGATTGGAGTTTCGTAAGTAGCCCACGCCGCAGTGATAATCGCCGTTGTTGTAATGATTCCCATCCCAGATCCTATATAATTTCCGTGACGCTGTCTTCCCTGTATCGTGAGAATACAAAACGAGCTGCCTTTCTTTGGACTCTTTCGATGTCCTCCATCAAACCCACCTGATAAGGATCCCATACTGGGCAGCAATACTCAAAAAATGGATGGACAAGCAAAGTGTATGGAGTTTCCTTAGTAGTTCTGTGGCATCTTTTAAGGGTTCTACCAATAAAATGCAGTCTCTGGTTCGCCTTTCCCATGATATTATCTACGTGTTCTTTCCAGTTTAAGTCTGAAGTAATAGTAATTCCTAGGTATATTCTGGAGTTTACGGCCTTCACTTTTGACTGATTTATCTTGTAAACGGATTTCTTTTCGTACTCATGTGGACGACTTCACACTTCTCATTATTTAGAGTCAATTGCCAATTTTTACACCATACTGATATCTTATTCAGATCATTCTGCAGTTGATTTTGATGTTCAGATGATTTTACTAGTCGGTAAATGACGGCGTCATCTGCAAACAACCTAAGAGAGCTACTTAGATTTTCCCCTAAATCGTTTATGTAAATAAGGAACGCAGAGGACCAATAACACTACCCTGTGGAATGCCCGATATCACCTTTGTTTTAGTCGATGCCTTACCATTGATTACTATGAACTGTGTCCTCTCTGACATGAAATCCCCTATCCAATTGCAAATTTGGGGCAATATACCATAACCACGCAATTTGATTAAAAGCCGTTTGTGAGCTACAGTGTCAAAAGTCTTCTGGAAATCAAGGAATACGGAATCGATTTACGAACCTTTGTCTATAGCACCCATCACTTCGTGTGAATAAAGCGCATGACTGATATTTTCTAAATCCGCGTTGGCCTTGGGTCAATAGATCATTCTGTTCAAGATAATTCATAATATTTGAATACAGGATATGTTCCAAAACTCTGCCGCAAATTGACATCAATGAAATAGGTCTGTAGTTTTGTGGGTTACTCCTACTGCTTTTCTTGAATATAGGTATGACCTGTGCAGCTTTCCAATCTTTTGGTACAGATCCTTCTATGAGAGAGTGGTTGTATATGGCTGTTAAGAAAGGAGCTATTGCTTCAGCATAATTAGATAGAAATCTCAAAACACTGTCACATAAAATTTTGGATCGTGTATGACGAAGGATACTTTACATATGGACTTCATCAGTTGTATTCCGATCCTGGTTATATTTTTAAATATGACTGAACAATTCAGTTTATCAGTGCAGTATTAATATATTCAGATTACCTACGATCATTTCAAGCAATTAACATGACTGAACAGTTAATTTTCTGATTTCGGTGAAGTTTTGAATGAAATAAAATTTCTGAAAATTCTAACAGCTCTCTCTGGAAGTTACGTTACATTTTTCAGGGTGATAATCATAAAATAAACACTCAAAACATAAATATTGTTCACATCATGTAAATTTTATGTAAGCAATTTAAATTTATTTAAATTTATTTTGTTTATTTTTTAAAAATATGCTTCAGTGGAAAGCATACTTCATTCAGATTTTGAAATGACGGTTTTTTGGCTGTCGGCTTTGATGCATACCAAGTGTACCAAATCATTAGGGTGAAAACCACCAGCTAGTTACCAAAGTATGGTTTTATTGTGAATTGGAAAATAAATACATAAATCTAATAAATCAAATTAATGTTTGTTTGTCTTTTTGTTCATTTTTTATGCATGACCATACCAAACATCCGACTGTGTTAAAACTTTGTCAACTCATTGCTTGTACTCGCACGAAGGTTATAGGTCTACTACAATTAACTCCATACAGTCCATGTCATAGGATGCTTTACAATTAGTTAACATTTGAGCTGAAATGGCTGGATGGATATGAATGAAATTTGGTTCAGAGGTTGCTTATAACTTGATTAATACATGGGCTACCTTTCGTAACCCAACATATGGTGTATGGTGGAGGGTACCTTGCAGTGTCAGAATATGTTTGTTACTCCTTCATGCTGAAAGGGATGGACATATGTCAATTAAATTTGCAATACAGATAGCTCATACCCAGCATGAATACAGGGGCTACTTTTGTAAGCCACCATACGGTGTGTGGCACAGGTTACCTTACAATGGATTAATAAGTTTGTTTCTCTTCACGCTGAAACAGCTACCTTTAGGAAGCTACCGTACACTGCACAACAAAGTGTACCTTATAGTGGTTAACACATCTGTTTCTCTTTGTGCTGAAATGGCTGGATAGAACTGAATGAAATTGGAATGAAGGTAGCTTATACCCCTAATTAATACATGGGCTACCTTCTGTAAACCTCCGCAGGTTCATAGTGCATGGTACGTTACAACAAACATCCAAATTCGGTTGCTGGTTACTATGAAAGTCAGCACAAAAATGTATGTTTTCATGAAGGAGATTTTTATAATCTGCAAGCCAGTGAATTTACCATGGCGGAGAATACCTTGAACTTTGACAGCGTTTAACCAGTCATCATGGAACTTGGTGCATATACATATGTTGTCATATATATAGTGGGGAGAGGAGTGGGTGAAGGAGGAGACTGACAGAAAGGAGAGGGAGGAGAGGGACAAAGAGATGGGAGAGGAGTAGACGGACAAAGAGGGGAGAGGAGAAGAATGAGAGACAGGCAGGTGAAATGAGATGAACAATGAGAGAGAGAGAGAGAGAGAGAGAGAGAGAGAGAGGAAGAGTAAAGGAGGAAATGAATACAGAGAGAAGGAAAGAGTAGGTGGACAGAGGAAAGGGAAGGAGAGATGGACTAATTTAAGACTGGAATATATAAGTACCTGGATGATGCTGTGATTTCAGCTAGTAGAAAATATATTTTGTTCTTGTCTTGCTAGCATGTTGATTTAATGTAGAAGTCTTCACTTTTCAACATTATTATTGATTCACATTTGATAAATCCATATTTCAGTTATACAAACAATAAAGAACATGAGTTACACTGAACTGTATTTCAGCAGAAATAATGAAATGTTTAGTGACTGTACTTTTCTTGAGGGAAAATGCCTTGTACACAATACATTTTTGCATATATTTTATGGCTGCCATATACAATACCAGTAATTGAAGCAAAAATTACTCTCAAATACCCTATAATGAAGAAATGAGACCAAGTGAGAGAGACAGTTCAATGTTAGTGTGGATTAATAAAAACAACAGTAGAAATTTATGTAATAATACAGCTTTAATGAAAGAATGGCTCTATACAGAATAGCAGTTTTCTGTACACCAAGAACATTAAAAACACTACTGCTCTTACATGCAGTTAAAAAATCCTAATAATTTTTTTTTTCAAAAAATGAGTATTACATGAGTATTAGTGTTATTGATGCCCCCAAACCAATTTATTAAGCATTTACAAGGTAGAAGAATTATTGAAATATAATTTTATATCTACAGGTTTCAACTAACATGGAAAGTGGGTTCAGGAAAATTAATTTTACTATTATTTGTGTTCAGTATTCTCACTAATATGAACATTTTGAAAAATTATTATACTATTGTTAATTGAAATATTTCTGAGGAGAAAGATTTCTACAGGCCATCTGTGACTATTTTCAATATTAACACCAGTGTAACCAAGTTGCTAATAGAACGATGTCAAATGCATTCACAGTTTTGAAGGACTACAATAGTTTCATTTCACAAATAGGAAGTGTTTTATGTTGGAAGATGTACTAAGATTTCCATTAATACAGTACTTCTAAGAATATAGTCTTGTGTGAACATACAGTATTTAGTTGTATGTACTGTGTTCAGTATGACTATCTTTAAGCCACAAATAAACTACTTCAGCACAGAATATCATATTTTATTAAGCTGCCTGAAAAGAGAGCATATAGTAGTCAAAAATTTTAATAAAGTCATTACAGGATTCCAATAACACCGCAAGCCTCCCTGGTGCCAGCATGACCAGTTGTAAGACTGTCTTGAAAACCACCCTTTCCTAAGTCATCTTTGTCTGAGTGAACAACAACAGAACGTCCAAGTATGTTGTTGCGGCCTGTTAGTGAGATCACTCTGTCCCGAATGGAAATATTGGCGACTCCATTTTCACCAGCCTCAATATTTCCAAGATCACCAACATGACGAATTGCATCAGTTGGACCACCATGGTTCACCTGAAACATTGTCCAATAATAAAAATCTAGTGACATTGTTAGATACTAAAATAGCTATTTGATAAAAAATCTAACATTTTAAAAATTTGTACTGATCAAATGTTGTTGCAGTTCTGCACTTGTGAAATATAAACTATGTTATAGCTAGAGAAAAAGTGACAAGAATATTTTTCTCAAATTGTGATTCAAACATAACAACAGAAGGCAGACCTATAACACACATCTCCTGCCTTCGCTTCTTTCTGGTGTGTGTTAACTAAGCAATGCCCGGTCAGGATTGGTATGGTGTTCCTCCAGTTGCCCCATCCAACTTCCCCACATAGCTTTAGTTCTGCAACTAGATATTGCATGGGTACCGTGACATTTTTGGTTGGTTAGTTTGTGGTTTAAGGGACCAAACTACCTTAGTCTTTGGGTCCCTTTGACATTTCTGAAAGGCTTGTGGGAGTCATCTGCCCCAGATTTATCTTGGGAATGTGGAAAACATCCTAAAGAAACAATACCCAAACTACCCAGTACAATGAACTGCATAACTAATCTGTGAGGTGGATTCAGGGTGTGATCATCTACACATATTTCCCTATATTGGAACAAACGTTTTTGTATATATCACCAGCTTTCAGTTTCTTACTTCTGCTGCATCTTTCCTCCCCCATGTATTTTGTTTTAAGAATTTTGAAGATTCAATTTTCATGTAATATTAATTGCACTCTATGTTTTACCAGTGTCTGTAGCTCCCAAAATTCACCCCGAAAACTTTTTCCTTTAATCTATACAAGTGTTGGAGACACTTGGTTTCATTTACTTCTTTCAGAACTGGCTCCATGAGAGGAGGGGACAAACCATACTGCTGTCTGAGCCAGCAGATTTCAGGGTACAAAAACATTTAATAGTTAACTTCATTCCAAAGAGGTGAACTAACAAGACAAATGAAAACTTTCAGAAATAAATTATGGTAATAAGATTGAAATAACAAATTCACAAAAACTAGTATTACTGTAAATTATTCAAGCTTATGTGAAAGAGATGATGAATGAGGAACTGGAGATTTTCATTTTGGGGGCATCACTCAAGCTTTGTAATGTTAACTCATTTTCTACCAATGCCTATTCAATAGCTGGAAAATATCCATATTTGTTAGATAGCCCCCTACAGAAGTGGAAATTTAGATAAAAAGGTAAAGGTAACTATGCAAAAAGATGGCCTGAAGGTTCCTATACCTACAGGAGCAACATTGCTGAGAAAACTAAGTAAAATAGTAATTGTTTATCACAAACCACAGTCTTTTGAATTGATATGTTGTGATTAAGATTCATTTACATGTTAAAATGTTTAGCCTACATATGGAAATATGCATGGCATCTTTTCCCAACCACCCCTTCTCCTTTAATTTTTTTTACCATTCTTGTCACCACACTCCTCTACATTAACATTTTTTGCTTTGTCAGTAACTTCTTTTTATGCTTTCCCTCATTCCCTTTTATCTCTCAATGTTGAAGCCATAATCGTCATATGAAACAACCTATCAAATCTTAATTTCACCCTGAAGCAACTACACAAATTGCATTCCAAGAACTGTTTACTCTGTTTTGT
Source organism: Locusta migratoria (assembly GCA_026315105.1). Taxonomy (NCBI): domain Eukaryota; kingdom Metazoa; phylum Arthropoda; class Insecta; order Orthoptera; family Acrididae; genus Locusta; species Locusta migratoria. Next base: position 735,189,658 of record CM048744.1, on the reverse strand, counting down.
GATATGTGAAAGAAAGACATCATGGATAAATAAATTATATTGTGTAACAAGTTGAACAACTCAGAGAGGGAAGACAGAAAGGGGGTGGGATAGATGGAAAAGGGGGGGGGGGGCAACATTTGAAATTTTCAAATGGGTTGCAAAATCCCTGGAGTCAGGCCTGCATTTTTATCATCACAAGAAACTCCCCAAGAACAAAATTTTACCTTTCTGTTGGCTGACTAATGGCTAGTAGACTCCTGTCATAGTGGGCATTGATTCACTAGAGTGTATAAAATTCATAACTTACCTTGTCAGGATTGAAGTGACCTCCAGCATTAATGCAGCTTGAAATATCTCCCTTCTCATGTATATGGAATCCATGAGAGCCTGGTTTGAGTCCTTCAATAATGCCAGTTACTGTCACAACCCCATCGTCTGTTTGCACAAATGTCACATTGCCCTTCACATTCTTTGTAGAATGAGACAAAATGGCAATTGCACTTCTTTCCTGTAACACAAAGGGCACATATAATCAGGATTAGTAATAAATAATATCTAGTGCAAATTATCACAGATATGTGATCAGGCTCAATACAATTGTCTGCCTACATCATACATAGGTAAAATTAGAAATGTACTCAGAATGAAACTTCCACTCTGCAGCAGTGTGTGCACTATACAAGACTTCCTGGCAGATTAAAATTGTGTGCAGGATTCGATCCTGGGACCTTTGCCTTTTGCAGGCAAGTGCTCTACTGACAGGTACCCAGGCATGCTTTATGGTAAATAACTAAACTTCTGCCAGTAACTCGCCTCCTACTTCCCAAACTTCAAAGAAATGTACTCTTTCACATTGTAATTTGCATGTTGTAATGTAACGATAGATGTAGATATTCAATTATACCTTATGATTCCATCCTTTAATCTACTGCCCGATACCTAATCTTTATGTAAGTACCTAATACCAATTGTTCTGTCCTCTGTTCATTCCGTTTTTTTACCATTATATTTATAGCATGACCTAACATAGTTCAAAAATTTGTATTAACAGCATGTCCTAATTCATTTTAAAAAAGTATAATGATTTTTAGCTTAAAGAATCCAGCATTAGTATCATTGTTTAATTAAAAATAGTCAACAATATATAAAGAGCCAGAAGCTGTATCAATAGCACATAGTTATAATTAATACTTTTATCAATTAAGCAACTCATAAAAAATTAATTAAGACCCAAAATGTATGTAGGAAAGATCACAAATGTCACTTTGAAATCATCTCTGTGTGTTTTTGTGGTGATGATGAACATTTCTGAATCTATATCTAGATAATTATTAATGCCATAATTAGATTATGTCATACAAACATTTTAAATAATTTCTGGTGTATATGGGAACTTGCCCTTCAGCATATTCTCTCTTCATGTTGCCCAGCTGGTATCAACCTCCACTAAATTCAAATTCTCACCCACCATCTTAACATCTTTGCCCCAGTTCTCTGGACAGAGCCTCTGCCACAACTGTTATCTCTGTCCAACCTCTTTGCTTTCTACAAATGTCTACCTTGTTGTGTTTGCATGTGTATGTGTGTGGTTGTGTGTGCACTTGTTTACCTTTCCTTTTATCCCCTTAAGGTAAGTCCTTCCACTCCTGGGATTGGAATGACTCCTTTTCCACTTCCTTAAAACCTGTATCCTTCCTCTTCTCCCCTCCTTCCTTCCTCTTTTCCCAAAGGAGCTACCAACGGTGGTGATAGATTGTATGTGTGTGTTTTTATTTAGCCGGCCGCGGTGGCTGCAGGGACTGAGGCGCTCCAGTCACGGTCTGCACGGCCACTACGGTCGGGGGTTCGAATCCCCCCTCGGGCATGGATATTTGTGCCGTCCTTAGCATAAGGTAGTTCTTAAGTAGTTTGTAAGTTTAGGGACTGATGACCCCATAGTTAAGTCCCATAAGCTTAACAAAAATTTGAACATTTTGTTTTTATTTGTATCTGTCGACGAGCCTGTCCTTTGGGTAAGTTATCCGATTTCTATTTTTTATACAATTAGTAACTCAGGAAGAAATAATATCCATGTATCAAGGAAAAATTGGAATGTAACCATCAACTTTCATTGTAATTAAAAAGTACTAATCGGAATAAGACAATTACAACATTGTATTGTCAAGATTGTATAAATAGAACTAAGATACTAATGTGTAGTTTAGTTTTCAGTTCAAGTTAGTTCCAGTCAGTTGACGTTGATCTCACTTGATATTAGTCAGTTGGATGAACCTAAGTCTGAATAGAAGAAGTTGAGACAAATATTCTTTCATTCATTTACCAACTCCTCTAAGATACATAAAAAGTAAATTAAGAATGATTTATGTGTAAATGAGAAATTAAGTTTCAATGCAACTATATTGTAGTGTTCCCAATAATTAACCAGAATACCGGAACACTACAAGGTGTTTGGGTTTTTGAGGCATTCAGTAGTGAGGACTTAGCTGATAATACTAATTAGAGTGCAACTACACACAGTGGTCTTGGCTTGAGTATCATATGCCAGTGAAACTTAACAGATATATTAATGTGTTACTATGGAACTGATTTACACTGGAAAATTTAGTTTTAATTTTGGCTACCAGATTGAAATCTGGCCTGTGCATTGTTCCCTTTGATGTATTTGGTTTCCATATTGAACAAATTCTTTAACTAGCTGTTAATACTATAATTAACATTATGCATTTCTCACTTGTTTGACCTCTACTGCCCACATGGTATTGCTAATCCATTACAAATGGCAACATTTCCACAGCTCTATAACTGTCTAAATGAAACGTATAATCATGGGGAATCACTTCAGAAGTGTAAAGAAATTCTGTTTTTGTTGACTACAATTGTTAGTTGGCCATGCTACTATTTGAATTAATTTACTGGCTTTTGTATTGCTCCAAACTGTCACTGTATAACCAACTGCAGGCTGCACCATTCTTAGATAATTAACTGGTCTGCCTGTGTTACTGTGAGATTTCTTTGATTATATTATTAACTATAGGTGTACATAGACCTAGTTTGAGAACAGTTTTCTGCACAAGCAGCATATCGTCCCTACCCCTCCCCCCCCCCCCTTTTCCACACCTCCTTGTGTCAATACACTGCAGATCATCCTTTATTTTGCTACAGCATTGCACCTTGTTGATATACTGAAGCATCATCTGTGAAAAGTCCATTGACATTTTGATGTTATCTATGAGGTCATACATATACAATGGGAAAAGCACCAAGCCTATAACATTCCCTCAGGACATGTCAGAAATCATTTCAGAAGACTTTTAATTTGGAATGACGTGTTGCATTCAGTTACTGGGAACTCTTAAATCATACAATGAGTATGCTAAAACCCTCAACCCCACAGAAGTTTCAGTCCTATCCAAAGGTCTCACCTTCAGCCTCACATCCAAATTTAACCAGCTGGACTTGTCAAAGACCTCCTCTCCTTCTGCCAATCCTTACAGTGGAAAAATCAAAGCCAACCTAATATCAACATTGAACCCTTCCTCTCCCAGTTCATACCATCATCCAATCGTGACCCTCCGTCACTATCCTCTAACCATCCTCTGGTCACATTCCAGGAATTCTTCACGTCCAAATTGGCATCACCATCCTTCCCCAAGTCCTTTCCTAACCACACCAACCTTTCAGCAGAAGAAAGGGCAGCCTTATACAACCTCAAAACAGATCCCAACTTAATTATCCTCCCTGCAGACAAGGGTTCTACCACTGTTGTAATGAATTACAGTGAATACATGACAGAAGGCCTATGTCAATTGTCTGATTGCTCCAGCTATAAGTAGTGCCAGGATGACCCCACTCCAGAAGTCCAAAATTACCTACAATCAATGCTAAAATCTTATGGCCCTTCCAAGAATTTCTCCCCCAAATCCATTTCCCTCCTCCCCCCAACAATACCCCACACACCTACATTTTACATGCTCCCAAAAATCCATAAACCAAACAATCCTGGACGCCCAATTGTGGCTGGATACTGGCTCCCACAGAAAGAATGTCAGCGCTTGGTGACCAGCACTTCCAACCAATTGTTTGAAACCTAGTCTCCCATATCCAAGATACCAACTACTTCCTTCACAGACTATCCACCATCCCCACTCCTTTACCTCCTGGATCCTTACTTGTTTACTGCTGATGACACTTTGCTATACACCAATATCCCAAATTCCCATGGTCTTGCTGCTCTAGAAAACTTTCTCAACATCCTTCAACCCCAATACCTCTATTTCTTATAATCCTTACCAATTACATCCTAACAAACAAATACTTTTCCTTTGAAGGAAAAGTATACAATCAAATCTGTGGCACAGCCATGGGCATCTGTATGGCACCCTATTATGCCAACCTATTTATGGGCTGTCTAGAGGAAACCTTCCTAGCTTTCCAAACCCGCAAACCCCTGGTCTGGTTCAGATTCAAATGTTTAAATGTTCAAATGTTTGTAGAACTTATGGGACTTAACTACGGGGTCATCAGTCCCTAAGCTTAGAAACTACTTATGAACTAGCTAAGACTAAGGACGGCACAAATATCCATGCCAGAGGGGGGATTCGAACCCCCGACCGCAGTGGCCGTGCAGACTGTGACTGGAGCACCTCAGTCCCCTCGGCCACCACGGACGGCTCAGATTCATTGATGATATTTTCATGATTTGGAATTGGGGCCAGGATACCCTATCCTCATTCCTTGACAACCTCAATCCTTCTCCCCCATCAGTTGCACTTTGTCCTTCTCAACCCAACAAGTCACCTTCCTGTATGTTAACCTACATCTCACTGACAATTCCATCCCCTCCGTCTACATTATACCTAGTAATTACCAACAGTACCAGAAACAACTAAATCACATCCTTTGTTAGGGCTTTGATTATCTGTCATCATGCCCTGAAATGAGAGACATCCTACCCAAGCCCCTGCCGACCCCTCCTAAAGTGCTGTTCCATCGCCCACCTAACCTCCACAACATCCTAAGTCCATCCCTATGCCGCTTCCAACCCCCAACTCCTTACCACAGGGATCATATCCATTTGGAAGACCCCAATGCAAAACTTGTCCAATCCACCCACCCAGCACATCCTGTTCCAGTCCCGTCACAGAGGTCGGGCCACCTGTGAAAGCAGCCATGTGATATACCAACTCTGCTGCAATCATTGCATAGCGTTTTATATTGGAATGACCATGAATCAGCTGTCTGTCAGGATGAAGCAAGATGGACTACCTTGCAGCATAGCATGCAGCTGAGCACAGCATTTTGGATTTCAGTGGCTGCTTCACTACCCGAGCCATCTGAATCCTCCCCTCCACCACCAGCTCATCTGAACTGCGCAGATGTGAATTGTCCCTCCAACAGTCCCGCAATCATCCTGGCCTCAACCTAAGGTAACTTCCCATCCCTGCACCCTATGCCTGACATTTCCCCCCCTCCTTCCTTCGCCACTCGTTATCCTGCATACAGGGAGACAGCACTACGGAAATGATACAGGATCTGGGATGGGAATCATTACAACAACGGCACTTATCGTTGCGGCGTGGGCTACTTGCGAAACTCCAATCGCCAACATTCTCCTCCGAATGCGAAAATATAGTATTGACTCCCACTTACATCAGAATAAAATACGAGAAATCAGAGCTCGAACAGAGAGATTCAGGTGTTCTTTCTTCCCGCGCGCTATTCGAGAATGGAATGGGAGATAAATAGTATAATGGTGATTCGATGAACCCTCTGCCAGGCACTTAAATGTGATTTGCAGAGTATCCCATGTAGATGTAAATCTCTTTTCTTCCTTGAAAATGTGTGTCGCCATTTACAATACTCCCTTAATTAATTACTTTTTATTTTTACTTGTTTATTTTTTCCTATTTTTTTCCAATCTTTATTTTTCCTTATTCTCATCATTTCAAATCTCTCCACTCCCTCCCCGCACTCTTCAACACTTCCCTTTCCCTTTTATTCTTTCCCACCCCCTCGATTCACTGTATTATTTGCCGCAATTCAAATTCCTGCCTATCAAAGCCTTTAAAATCCATCAGTCCGGCATCCTTCCCCCTCCACTCCCCACCTCACTCACAGTCTAGATGCTTGTTTCGCTGGAGTGGCTGGCCGGACATGATGGTTGTGTGTGTATAGTTGTCTGAATGACTGTATGTGTTCCTTTTTCTGATGAATGTGCAGCGGGAATTTTTTTACAATGCGCTACATGATATCCCAAGGTCGCTACAGCTTATTGCGATAGATAAATACTTTATTCTTCATTGCTTATTAGGAAATGGCGATTTATTTGTCATTTGTATTATTATAAATTAATATTGTTTTTTTTTATAAAATTTTGTAGAACTGAATTGTAACTGCCATTCAGCTGATCGACCCTTGCATTCTAAGACGGGCTCGCGAGTATGCTGCCGTCGGCGCCCAATATCCTGCGCTGTTGCATCAAGAGCTGGCCACTAAAAACTCGCAGGCCGCAAGCAAAGAATAATGTTTTCAATAATGGGGGAGAAAGATGTTATTCCTTGCTCACAATTAAGTATCGTTATTGTCGATTTTCATTCCGTGTAATGGTAGCCTCTTTCAATGTAAATGAAATATTAACTTACCGGACTAAAGAAAAAATTGCTGCCGTAAGGGAATGATTACCGGTACAATCACAAAGATCGGCGCATGAAATATAGGACGTCGATCTAGCTAAGGGTACTTCCTGGATATTTAAGAAAAATGTTACGTATGGATCTTATTGAAGGATTCAGTAACTTCTGTCGGAAGTGATTAGAAGTTGCAATCAGTGTGATTATACATTCCCGGGGATTCATTTAGTTAAGACAGCAAATGGGCTCCATAACGATGGTGCAATGAAGCTATATATTTTTCTCTCTATTATTGAAAGAAGATATAGATGTGGTATAAGCCGCTCATTTTGTTTAAAAGGTAGTAGTAGACTTTATCAAGTAACTGCTGAGGTACCAAATTAGTTCATGACCAGTGGGAAAGTGAAATTTAATTATGAGCAGTCCTGATGGGTGCTGTTTTCTTTGTGATGATTTAGTTGGCCGAATCGTTTAATGATCCTGAAGGAGTTATATAAACAGCAACGAAATGTTCGTGTGCTGAAAGTTAGGATCGCTAGCTATTTATCACAACTATTTTACTTTCCTACGGTAGAACGTAATTGTAAAAAAGCAGTTATTGAAACAAAAATTTTGAGGTCATTAAAAACTGATTGCGTCATTGAATACTTACTGGAGTGTAATTAAAGTCAATTTTAATTACGTGGTGTTAACAAGGAATACATCGAGTATCCGACGTCTCAAATGCCATGGCTGAAAATTTGTATGAATGTTATTATCTAGTTTCATGTATCAGCAGCTCAGCGAGCCTCTTATGGATTTTATCTATCCTCCATTATTGACATTCCTATCGCATTTTCCATTGTTAAAATTAGTATATTTTGTTCATTAGGTGGCTGTGCGGGGCTGTATCAAACACCTTGCGGATGTCAAGAAATCCACCTGGGAGTCCGTATCTACTGCTTTCTGGGTCTAATGGATGAACAGCATGAGCTGAGGTTCCCATGATCATTTATTTCATAACCCATGTTGATTACTACAGAGGAGATCCCTGGTCTCGAGAAATGTCATCTTACTTGAACATGAGTTCCAGAATTCTATGACAGACCGATGTTACAGATATAGGCGTATAAGTTTACCCAGTTGTTTGACGTGAAGGTTGTTTAAAGCAAGACGTAGAAGCAAGTCAAGTGTGAGCTGATAGAGTTGTTTCTGGTAGGTTTGATCAACATATATTACAGAGATGCTTTTACCCTCTGCTGGTGGCTTGCAGAGTATAGTATGTAGGTGCAGATGTAGTTTATTTAGGTGCAAATGTAGATTGCTGATGGCAATAAGTTGGTGACCATCCTTGCATCGACACCCTCAGACAGAGTGTGTATTATAATGCACATTACCAACTGGCAATATTTGTAATGCAGGGCTCTTCAAACATTGGTATGTCTAGCATTATATTTGTACACAAAATGTATTACTCATATCTTTTAATATAAGTAAATAATATGTCACAGGTTTCTCATTCTGATATTGATGAGAAGATTGTGTAAGAGCACATCTACGAGCTCTAATATTAATTCGACAGAGACAGCATTGAGGCAGTCATCGTTGAAATTTCTGCATTATGACATGGGGTTGTTTATGGGAAGGCAAGTATCTACATGGACAATGTGACTGTGTCTGGAAACCCACTTATTGTCAGCTCATTGAGCATTACTGCACTTAACCTTAAATTGTAGAAGTAAAAGGTGCACCACCAGTGTTGTTGTAAATGAGAAAATTGGATTCAGAACTAGCATAATGTCATGTTTTCAGATGAGCCCTATTTATGCGTATAAGTATCACACTTGACATATCTATGTGCGGTGGGTCCTAGAGTACAAATTTTGCCCGATTGTATTTGTAATTAATATAAGTTTAGCATCTGGCATGATGGTACAGAATGCCACTGAATCGCATAGTAGTGAATGTGGAGGGCAGAAATTTCAGACATATTAATGCCGGTGACTATGTCATATATTTGGAGTCTCCACAACATTTTTTCAACAAGATGAAGGAAAATCGCATGTTGCCCATGCCATACTTGTACAGGGTGTTGACACAGTGGCCTGACCAATAAGTTCTTCAGACCCTACCACCACTGAAACACCTGGTAATGTGTTTGAGAGACTGGCCCACCATTAACTGACCAGCAAATAACATTAATGAACTTCGGCATAGATTTGAACCAGCAGGGTTCACACCCATATTTGTCATCCAAGCTCAGTTCGACTTGGTGTTGTTGCCACATACGGCAGATACCTATATTAAACTTAACCTTCTGTGGACTAAGGTGGGAGGGAGGGCTCACCAGGCTTCTAGTCTTGGGGGTCCTCCAAATATCTGGAAAGCATCTCATCGTTAAAAAGTAAATAAATGAATCCTTACCGTCTTTGGCCTAGCGTTCTGGGGCGGAGGGGTGCTTCGAAATCTCGAAAGGTACTTTTTTTCTTTTTTTTACCGTCTCTTACCTCTATCCTGGGGGGCCTTCCTTATCTCCAAAGTTACCCATTATTTTATTATATTTATCATTATTAAGATTGCGCCTTTTTTTACCGTCGATTGTCGAAACATCCACACAAAGATAGTCTGCTTTATTCTTATTCGTTCTCTGCCGGGAAACTATTGCGCGCAGTTTGAGGGGGATCTTTAACCAGACTGGACTGATGGTGGACATGGAGATAGTACAAAGAAAAGGCAACTCGTTTTGTATCATGGAGAGAGTGCTTGTGATACGCCAGTTAAGTTGACAAGAAAACAAAGGTGCTTTCCGTTGCCGTGACATCTACTTAAGAAATTTAAATAGTTTGTTCAAATGTTCAAATGTTTGTAAAGCTTATGGGACTCAACTACGGAGTCATCAGTCCCTAAACTTACAAACTACTTATGAACTACTTACGAATAAGACGGCACAAATATCCATGCCCGAGGGGGGATTCGAACCCCCGACCGTAGTGGCCGTGCAGACCGTGACTGGATAGTTTGAATATGGTTCGATAAACACGCTACAATTCACACTTAAGAGCCTGTACAGTAGTTATATAGATGTGTATTTGGTATAGTTTCTGGTGTTTTAATTTTCGACAGACCTATATGGCCAACTAAAAACAAATAAGCTGTTGCTATTAGGATTCTGTTAATTGCAATCTCCAGCCAGAGAGGACAGCGAAAAGCAAATTGTAAATGGGATTCAGTAGACCTACCAAAGACTGAAGTTCATAAATATTTAAATAGCTATAGGAAAAAAACCATTTATTTAACAATTATTCTGGAATGTCACTTCTGACGAAAAGGGAAACAGAAAATGCCGGGCGGGAGTAGCCGCGTGGTCTAAGGCATCATGCTTCTGACTGGGCGGCCACTCCCGTCGGAGTTTCGAGTCCTCTCTCGGGCGTGTGTGTGTGTGTGTGTGTGTGTGTGTGTGTGTGTGCGCGCGCGCGCGCGCGCGCGCGCACGCGCCCGCGCCCTTGTGTGTTGCTCTTAGTATAAGTTTGTTGTTTATACGTCTAGGGACTGCTGACCAATAGCAGGTTGGTCCAGTAGGTTTGAAACATTTTGAAAACAGAAAAAGAGGGACGATTATCTGGCTTACAATTTCTAATTTGGTGTTCATGATTACGGATTTATTCGTAGGGCTCCTAACGACTAACAGAATTTCTCTCTGTTCTGGCGTTTTTCACCTTTTTTTTAATTGCACTCATTTACTTCTTACGAGAAAAAATATCGCACTGGCGTGTTTTACGGCCCACTTTAGATTTGTAGTTTTATAAGTTTTTGCAAACATTTTGAACCAAAATAATAATGTAAACAATAAAAAATCAATTAAGAGTGTCTGAAACCCTTTTAGGAAAAAAAAATTAGGTAGTGGCGGGTTCCGAACCACTGACCAGCGTCTCAATACAGCGCATTGCCCACTACGCTATGGCCAACACTAATAAGTTGTGTTCTTTAATCTCTTATTATTGATGGCCGTTGTTAACTGATGCTAATATTGGCATTTGTAGACACTAGATTATCATTTATCGTACGAAGAACGACGTGTTTTTGTTAATTCTCTAGTGCGCCATTGCTTTGAAATAACAACGTGTAATTTAAAATAAGAAAATAATCAAATACGCAACGCGAGATGGCTTATGCCAGAGAGAGTTCTGGGCGAGGATTGTAACGTGACATCTGCGAACGGCTGGTATTCGTTAATTCAGTGGAGGGTGTCAAAACTCTTATTTTTGCAATTATCTCTCAAACGATATAAATCAGCCGGCCGCGGTGGCCGAGGGGACTGAGGCGCTCCAGTCACGGTCTGCACGGCCACTACGGTCGGGGGTTCGAATCCCCCCTCGGGCATGGATATTTGTGCAGTCCTTAGTCTTAGCTAGTTCATAAGTAGTTTGTAAGCTTAGGGACTGATGACCCCGTAGTTAAGTGCTACAAACATTTGAACATTTTTTGAAAAAAATCATAAGGGAACAAATTTGTAGTGAATTTTCTCCTCTACAAATTCCGTTATTCGATTTAGCGTCAGATGAACGGTTTATATGCAATTACAATTACATTAGAAACGGCTTTTTTTATTACTAACGTATTTATTGTCCGAAATATTTGAAAAAAGCGGGGTTCTGGTCTTTGGTAGCCAACAATTATGTCTGTAAAATTTGGTGCCGATCGGTTGAACGGTTCGACCTAAAAAGGGGGAACACGTTATAGCCAGACATACATCCCAAAATCGCCGTTATTTTTGCAAATATCTCTGAAACGATACAAGATCTGAGAAAAACAGAGCAAAGTTGTAGAGAACTTTCTCCTCTACAAATTCGGTTATTCAATTTTTGTGTCTGATGAATGGTTAAGCCGTTATTTTTATTTAAATTTCGAGCTGTCAACAGACGATCGCAAAGGCCGACTTTTAGTGTTACTACCGTAACCTAAAGTGGGCCAAGAAGGAAATCCTAGATGTATAGAAATAATGTTTATTCACTTAATTTTATTATTTTTTTTAATAGTGCTGATAAAAAATCGGTCTGCATAATATCTTATTTTCGAAAATTTAAGTAAAGCAGGTTGCGTTCGTAGCCCATTACACTGAAACCGTTCAATGGAGCTAGTAGTATAAGCGTGAAAACGAGTTTCCCAGCTCCTCTAGTAACGCGAAGCACCGCTTACAGAGGGTAACGAACTTCAACGTGATTGAAAATTTATGTCACTCCTAAAGTGCGTCGTTCTCCCGCAGAAGCCTACTTCCCTCTGAGCAATAAAAGAGACGGTGATCCTTTGTGAGAAACAGAACACCTTCGGAGAGCTGCGAATGGGCTTTCAGAGACCGCGAGGTGTTATTCGCGCACTCGCAGTGCTGAGTGCGTGGATAAAAAAGTTATGAAGCTCTCAGGCAAGTGAGGCCGTCTGAAAGCCCGCGTCACAGCGCTGGCAGATGAGCTGACAGAGCCGCACTGGCAAGTGGAAAGGGCGGAAGCTGACTTGGCTTCGCCCCGCAGCCTGTGCTGCCTGTGCAGTTAATCCCACGCCGACAAGTGAACTGTCAGCCAAGAGCTCCGCTCAGAAGCACCTTTTAAGTCTTTTACGTCAAGAATATTTGCATAAATGCAAATACTCAGACGGAAATAGGAAATACTACATTACCGTACCTGCCAACCTTCAGAAATCAATAATCAGGTGATAAAAGTTCTAAAAATCAGGAGGTACGAATGATAAAAGGTATCGGCTCATTTTCAGTATAATCCGGACCCGGTTACTCTGAATCTTTCCCTGTGGCGAGAGGAAGCTATATAATGTCTATAAAAACACAAATGGAAACACTATATTAGAACTACCCTAAACGTTGATTCTATGACCCATGTAACCCATAGCTGCCAACCTTGAGAAGAGACTGTCAGTAATAATTCGACAGACCCATGAGGAGGCCGATGGTTTGTGCGTCATACGTGCGTCCTTCCAAGAAAATTTTTAGAAGCCCTATTTAGACGATTAAATGGTATATTTACGACACTCTCCGTTCATAAATATATTCCTCGAAAAGAGAGAATTCTAAATGAACAGGATCAGGTTAGGAGGAATAAACCCAAAAATTATTTTTGTAAATACCGAGGGTGACATAAAAACATTCCTGCAATTTTCAAACAGTTGTCTTCAAGGAAAGATGAAGAAAGAAATAAGTGTGCAATTCCTTGCATTTATGAAATAACAATATAAAATCATTAGCATGTAACACTATATACCAAATGGTTTGGTTTTTAAAACAGCGAATAAACCAACCTACCCCAATTAATGTCACATCTTGCCAAAATATCATAGCTCGTATTTATTTCTAGCGGCGCAACGAAAGAAGGCGAAAAAAGAAAGAAAAAAACAGTGAAAACTTTTCTCTTCAAAACCAATTGGCTAACTTATAAAACACGTGGACTGTTTAGCTTAGACGGAAGACCAAGTACTAGTTATGAACGAAGGAATTTACGTAGCTCTTGCTTCATTTGGTAGCTATGGAGGAGAAGAACAGGAGGGACTTTTTGCAGTGAAAATGCTATCGTTAACGTTTCCTACAGCTTTTCTACGTACTCAGGAAGAAAATCATTGCGATCAATAAAACTTTCCCTAGCATTATGATTAGTACCTATTCCGATTTTCTTAAAACATATTTAAAATGTCTTCATTCCGTAATTTTTTACGAACTTCCCGTAACTCCGTAATTAAGATGATAGATCCGTAACAACTACGGACAATCCGTAATAGTTGGCAGCTATGGTAATCATACAAAGTTCGGATGTTTTACCGCTATTCCTCGTAAAATTACCGCAGTCTTTGTTGTACTGTGTACTGCAGATTTTTTTTTTTTTTTTTTTTTTTTTTTTTCCTTATTGCTACCTAAAATTTCCCGAATAGGTTACTCCTCATATTTAGCGTAATTGATTGGCACATTGTGTTTTGTAATAAATGATGTAAGTAAGCATAAAATACGATTTTAACACCAAATTCCCCTCCTCCATTACCGGCACTTAACATTTTCTTGGTGCTTTCACTGTTTCAAATGTTTATTAAGCTTATGGAACTTAACTGCGGTGTCATCAGTCCTTGCACTTACAAACTACTTATGAACTAACTTATACTAAAGACAGCAGAAACATCCATGCTCGAGGGGGTGTTCGAACTCCCGACGAGAAACGGTCTCGCGCATCGGAGCAAAGCACCTCAATGCACTCTGAAGCTCTTCAGCGGCCTTTCATTGTTTACATGTGTTTTGAAACTTTTCAAACATGTACAGAGGGCCTACAAATGATACATCGTCAAATAGCTCTCAGCCAAATGAGACCTTTCCGGCTCGGCATAGGTGGTGTATATAATTCGATAATATAGGGAAAATGTTCTGAATTCCAGTATAGCGTTAAGAAAACAGTTACGTTTCTGTCATAATGAAAAATGTATTCAATGTATTCAATTCACTCAATTCACAAGATAACACCACAATCCACTCTAAAAGGTTTATACCGTTATGAAAAAGACGTAATAACAAGGGACTGCAATTAACTACACACAGACGAGTTCCAAACAGCTCAATACTGAACTATAAAAGTATGCATTCTACAAAAATCTGAATAGAAATCATGAACTGGGCGCGCGCAACTTTCTGAGAAGACTGACACTTGTATAGATTGAAACGTTTATGAACCGGGTGATTTCCAACCGTTGCATCAAAATGAAATGACTAGAATTCATAATAATGTTTTACGTTTGACGATAATTAGCTAAAAATATAGATATGTAATAAAATAATCGGAATACGGGGAATGGATAATCAGGAGCCTCCAACATCAATCAGGAGCGTTGGCAGTCATGTATTGTAAACCAGAGTTCACTGGATTTTTTTTTTTTTTTTTTTTTGAGGGGGGGGGGGTAGTACATTTATTGATATTTCTGTGGCGTTGAGCAATGAGTCTCGCGTCAGTTTGTTGTGGTCAAATCAACGCCTTTGTGTCTATAGTATAGACGTTCCGCTGAAAGCTCTTGAGATCCCGGCCCGTTATTCGATTCTATCCTGGTCTTAATTTCTATCCCCCTTCGCCTTTCCTAATGTACTTTTGGCTATCAGCAGAGGTGCCCATAGGGCAGGAGGGGGGTGAAAAATTAGTACTTTTGGCCAGCCTGGGGGGAGGGCTTTATAAAACAATTTACGAAACTAGAAATAAGATACTTAATTTCAATATTAAATGGTAAAACAAGACCTAATATACCGGGTGTGAGGGAGTGGGGGTTGGTCGCAGTTTTGAGGGAGGATGAGTCATTGGCCATGGGGGGAGGAATCTGTGGCTATCGGTCTGGTATTCCGACAGGAGAAAGGCTCAGTAGCCTAAGTCACTTAAGGAGCATTCTTGACTAATTGACTTCAGAATGTCACGGTCTACTTCCTGTCCTATTCGGAGCTTGTGCTCCAACGCTAATGACGTCGTCCACTAGAGGTTAAAACCCAGCCTGTCTTTTTTTGTGTATTTAATGGAGTGAAATGTTCTGTAATAGTCTGGCTTGTTTTGAGGTTTCACGAGGAAAACAAAGCAATTAATTTGTTTCCCGTCAGCTTGGTAATTAAATCAGTATCAACCATGTATAGTCTTCACCTATTTACGTGAAGGAGGAGAGAGAGCACCTTACGCTCGAGTAATAGGTGACGTTGGGATCAACGGTCAGGCGGTCTCAGCAGAGGGCAGGATCCCGCGTATCAACAGACACAGGGTACGCTTTAAACGGGCCGTCTTGATTATGGGAGCGACAGACATCTGTCGGGATAGGCCCGTGTTGCAGTGCTGTTCTAGGCAGCGGCGCATGTAGATGTGTGTGTTTTGAATAATGGACGCGCGCTGTCGGCGGAGATTTGCATAATGAATTATTGATAGGAGCTGAGGAGCTGGACTCACCTCTGCCAGCACGGCCGCCGCAGCCGCCGCCACCACCAGAAGGCGCAGAGCCGTCGCCGTCATCTGCAACACACCAGCAAACCGCCGGTTAGCCTCAATCACTGCTACAACAGCATTGTAGCAGAGTCTAACGTAAAGAGTCACGAAACTCCCGGTAGTGTTCTGCAACCTGGCGACTGCAGCGCTGCCAAGCGGCCGGGTCGCAAGAACATGCCGAGAGGCGAGAAACCATTGTGGATTAGATGTGGAGTCGAACGACACGTTTAAAAGGCGACTGCATTTCGGAGCTTATTGCGGCGCGATAAATTGTATTTAGAGGAAAACTAAGAAAATGTACATTTTCTCAAATATGAAAAGCTCTTACAATGTAGGATAGAATAAAGTGTGTTGAATTTTAAGGGTGTATGTAATCTGTAATAGAGAAAGACAGAGGTAACTAACTCAGTATTTTTCTTCAAAGCTATTTTTGATAGTCTACTGATAGATTTGTGGAAGTTAAAACAAATTTTTGCACAGTAGTCTACTATTGGTGATGCAGCATTGATAGTCGAAAGTTAAGGGGGATTTGTTTGTACAAAGTGTAAAATTAAACGTAACTAACTGTAGTTTTACGTGTACAGACAAAATGAGATTTTAGCAGGAAAAGATTCTTAAAGATTTACAGTACTTTTACATTCCTGGGGAGTAGGTACGATGGAAACATGACAGGAACGGCACATGCAAGCCATCTGAGCAAGAATAAAGCGAAAAGGGCTTTTAGAAGACATAAGACTTAGTCTCTAAGAATGTAAAAGTCGTGTCTAGTACCAGTATCAAATGTATTAAGATGTTCAAAATCTGCAGAAAAAAATACATGTGGAACGTGTAACTACGTACCAGTAAATTCTATAACTATAAGTCAGTTGCTTTTGAACTTAAACACACAAGGTTACAATTCGCATCTTGTCTTAAACTGTTTTTGGATGTTATGATTACGACCGTGATAGTGTGAGCCGTATGTTTTACAATGCACTGGCATGTTATTATTACAAACTGACATCAACAGGAAACGGGATTTTCATTTAAAAAATGTTTTTTTATTTGAGTCACGGAATACAATACCACGTTTAATGCCTAGGAAATATATAAACAACAGCAATAATAAATTCTTCGTTACGGTAGTGCCATTTTCTGCTACTGAGCTTGCTACCCAGCCGCTTGGAGCGCTAGTATCGCTTCAGCTGTCAAATGGTTGCATTTTTTCCCCAAATGAGTTTCGCGACCGTCTGTTTTAGACTGTGATTCTAGTGGCAAACCTGCTACGTATCCGTTGCAGACTGCTGAAAGATTATAAGAAAATGTAGAAATAGTCACCGTCAATAAACAGCATGAAATTTCCTTCTAGTGTCACACATAGCCTTGATAGTATGGAAAACAAGAGAGTTCACAAGTGAGTTCTGGTACGACATACAACATACACAGTTGCAAACATACGCCGATGGTTATATCCAGATCCCGGGTATGTTGATTGCCACGTTTCAACGGTTGTACTTGATAGGCCCAAATATTATCCACGAGAGTAAAATCGGGATAGCAGCGCGGGAGTATCTACGCGCTCTACGGCGCCTTGCTGCGGAGTGCGCGTCTACTCCCCGTCGGAGGTTCGAGTCCTCTATCAGACATGGCTATGTGTGTTTGTCCTTAGTGTAAGTTTCTGAAGGAACTGAGGTACCAACAGCCGTAAGTATAATGAAATATTTATTCAATTACAACCAGTTTCGGCATTTCACTATGCCATCTTCAGGTCCCTACATCGGAGCATGATATCCAAAGCAACAAATTGGAAACAACTAAGAGACGAAATCCACGATTCCAGTTTAGTATTCCTACTTTTGGATATCATGCTCCGATGTAGGGACCTGAAGATGGCATAGTGAAATGCCGAAACTGGTTGTAATTGAATAAATATTTCATAATACGTACGGCTGTTGGTACCTCAGTTCCATCAGACTCTTGACCAGCCGCTGTCCCGCTTCCACCACCGAGGATGGATTCAATAAGACTTAGTGTAAGTTAGTTTAAGTAGTTTGTAAGTTTAGGGACTGATGACCACTGCAGTTTGGTCCCATAACTTTACAAAGTTCGTAAATCGGGAGATTTAGCATACCAGTCGCGGTGCGATAGACTGCACGAGTGTCTGTCAAACCAGAAACATAACCATGCACCCTTTTGATGATGAATGTTATTCATCTTGGAAGACGGGAGTGTCCGCAACGTAGAATGTAGAAGAAACTTGGCCACAGAGACGATGAAATACACGTTTATGTTGGCGGCAGGCTAATATCAGTGTAAGTACCCAAGGCAACACACGAATTAAAAAAAGGAACCCGAGTCAAAGAAACTGTTTATACCCAGCAACAAAAGCGGCGAGTGGTCAATTTTCAAGTTCTCAACCTACGTCACTAAGTTTTTCGTATAATCGTATTACAGTAATATTGACTATTTTATTTGTTTATCGCACTGCAGATGTGACGAGTGTTCAGTTTGACAGCTTCCTGACTAATGTCACGACCAAAGATTGTGTGTATATGGGTTGTATCTTTGTTTATAATATTTGGTTATCTACAAATCAGCGTGTCTTTCGGACGTTTTTCAGTCGTTTCCTGAATGTGGCATAATAATCTGAAAGATAGTGTGAAATAGGTACAAAAATTGTAGCAGAAAGTTAGTTTTTCAACCCTAAAGATAGAGTTGTTCTAGCAAGAAGTGACGGTCGCATCCATAAATAATACAGTAGAACACGTTTGACATTGTGAAAATAGTGAAAAAGTTAATGTTCAAATTAAAAATACTGTTTTTACAATGCCAGAAACTGCTGAAATTACAAATTAAATAATTTGAATTTCTGTGCAATGCAAATAAACAGAATAAGAAATGTATCTGAGTTACTGACGTAGTTTTTTTATTGCTACTAGTTTTAATGAAACTCAAAATTTGTCAGCAGAGACTCGATCAAATGTTATGTACTGATGGCTCATAGTGTAAATAGGGAATATCCATTTTCTGTAGAGGGTGATAAGGTGTCCTATCTATGTGGTATTATGCAACCACGCTTTGTGCCACTTTACTCTGCTAGGAACATGCTGTATTATGAATACATTTCAGTACATACTAGGTCGGTTTGGCGCTTAATACGTTATTTACTTCACTGTAATCTGCACATATTGTGCTGCACTGAACTGTAGCATAGTAGGTAAGGACAGACCGAGTGTTGCCAGGAGGTATTCCATGTTTGTTTGAATGTGGTGCGTTGATTCCATTTACTTTACTCGTATATTTATTAAATCTTAACGCACTTAAGGGGATAGGACGTCAGGCGGGCCGATTTTTAACAGGAGAGGCACGATAGGACATTTTAATTTCCACTGTCTATACTTTTAAAAATAAAACCATAAAACTTTGTCAGCATGATCAGGAAGGGTTTGGGATTCACACTCGTAGCAGGGGAAGTACTACAACATAAAAAATGTTTATTTACATGTTAAATTTAATCATTTTTCACTTATTATTTGCTGCATTTGTTGCTATAGGTACACTTTTCTTCATAAGTAAGAGAGAGTCCTTGATGAAAATTTTGCGCTACATACATTACATACTTACAGAATTTTCAAGATATACTAAAAACTGTAGTTAAAATTACGTTTGGTAACTATAAAATTTCAGTTTATTCTAAAAATAAAATTTAAATAGTAACAGCTTATTCATTTTTTCATAAATTAAATAAATTCTAGAGTTTCATTCACCTGCAAGTATGGTTTGTAAACTGTCTAAAATTCATCGAAGAATACCTCTTTAATTTTGAAGAAAAATGTACCTACAGCAAAAAATGCAGCCAATAATAAGTGAAAAAATGATGAAATTCCACATTTTCTTTTTTTGTGTGTTTTAAAATTCCCATTGCTATGAGTGTGAATCCTGAATCCTTTCCGGTCATGCTGACAAAGTTTTATGAATTTATTTGTAAAAGAATAGACAGTAGAAATTAAAATGACCTATCATGTCTCTCTTGATTCAAGTTGGCCCGCATGACTTCCTACCCCATTTTCGAACGTGAAATATCCCTTTCATGTACATTAAGTGTAAATGAAAGTCTTTGTGGCCCTAAGAAGGGTCGATTTGTAAGTAGGCCGGAGAAAAACGGATCAGAAATTAAGGGTAACAAAGCCGCACTATGTTTAGTAAGCTTCTTTTCCACACGATTCTGAACATGCTTGTGAAATCTATAGACCGTTCGCAAAACGGTAATCTTTTAAGTCATTTATTTACGTCCGTCCACGATGTTACTAAGTCGTGACTAGTGACCGGGTGTAGGGGAAAGTCGGGGAAGAGTATGCACTTAGTATTTAAGCCCTTATATCTAGAAGATGGGAAGCTTAAAACTAACTTTTTCTATACCAAATTATTACTCGTTTCTTTATTAACAACATATAACAGTTAACTCTGTCAACTACACATCACAACCCTTGAATATTAATAAACATAAAAGTCTGCACCACACCCTGGGCAGCTCAAAATTTGAGGCTCATCTTTCAGTTTCGGGCTGGTTGTTCTTGAAATTTATGGGATGGATAAATCCAGATTAGGCTTAGAGATTCTGTTTTCTCAGTAGTTGTATTTTGTCTCTTTGTTTTGTCTGATTTGGACAATATTTCTAATAACGCATTTTTGTATGGAGATGCTAACAAAATCTCCGATTTCTTTGCCATGTATTTCTTTGTTTTTGGTCGATCATATTTTGGAAATGTATAGATTCCGGATAGTCCTAAGGCTAAACCTGCCTGTACATCAGAACTCTCTTCATTTGTTCCTCATTCCTGGTGTTTTTCTGATGACTGGACGTGTACATCATCTGTTACTGAGGAGCAACATTTCCCATTGGTGTCCTGTTGAGCTGCTTTGTCTTCTTCAGTTTTCAGACATTCAGCTCCATTTCTAAGTGGACAAGTGTTTTAAGATTTGGCTTATCTTTGTTGCTGTAAAAAATGAACCTACAAATCTAATTGCAGTTTTATTACGTTACAAAAAGTACCTCATATTCGAAACTTATAAATGCTATAACACGCTCCTGGTAAGATGTCGCGAATACATTCTGCCAGAAAGTTTATATACGAGGCGCATGCAGCAATTCCCCAGTTTAAGGAAAAAAAAGCTTAGGTAGATTAACTTTTTTCGACATATTCACCAAAAGAATCGAAGCACTTGTTACCGTGGGATCACTTTTGTACCTGTGATGTAGAAGCCTGCCGCCCGCGAAGGGAACCAGTGTATGACAGTTGTCTTCAGCTCTTCGTCGTTTGCAAAACGCTAGGCGGAAGTCAAGGATTTCTTGAGGTGCAAGAAAAGATGGAAATGATTGGGAGCAAGATCAGGACTGTACACTGGATAAGACAGCTCCCGGTCAAATGTGTGCAAAATTTTGGGGTTGTTTAATCATTCAGCATACTTTCCTCATCTTGCTGCTAGCAATTTTCGTGTCTTTTGCAGCTCAAGAAATTCCTGTCCTACTGCCAATGTTTTGACAACGACGAAGAGCTGGTTCCGTTCACAGGCGGCAGACTTCTATGACAAAAGGATGCAAAAGTTGATGATAAAATTCTCAGTTCCTTTGGTGATTTTGTCTGTAAATAGATCGAACATTACTGGACCTGTTACGATACAGTTTTTCGTGTAACTGTAATATCTTCGTTTTTTTTTTTGTTTTTTGTTTTTTTTTTTTTTTTTTGAAGAGAGGAAAAAAAAGAGAAAAAACTTACTTTCTGGATGCTACTCTTATGTAAATTAGTATAAAGATTCCATTACCACCATGAACTAGACAACTTACTTCTGTAAAGCTCTGCAGTTTTTAGTCGACGCGGAGTGTTCAGAAGCGTACTTTGCCACTGATCAAACTGGCGTTGCATTTCATCAGAACTCGCTTTTATATACTACAGAGAAGCAGGCGTTACTACAGCCACCGCCGTACTTCCAAATAATGACTCGCAACTCTCTCTACCTGTTGCATAATTCAGGGACTTGTGTGATTTCCAGTGTATCGTTGCTCAACAGTTAACAACTCTCCATTTGAGCTGTATCATCATCATGACAAATTTTACACGCAGATTACTATTTAATTATTCTGCACATTTTGGAGAAGGTAACTTTCATCCAAGATACGTTTTCAGATTGCGGATAATTACTTGGCAGGTTTACTTATAGCTGTACCCTGAAGCATACAGAACAATCTGCTTCTACAAACTTCAAAAACAAAGTAACAAATGAGGCCGTTGGAAGTAAAGGAGTGTAAGTGACATTTCCCAGAAAAATGAAATAAGTGCAACTATAGTGTGGTAAAGCATGTAAAACTGTTGAGGTAAAGGGGTACAAGTAGACTGTCACTCTGTTCTGCTGCCTGGTGCGTTATGAAACACAAATTCTCAAAACTTGTGAACTTTAACCATAGTTTGCTCAGAACTACAAGAAAGGCACTTACACTCCTTTGCTTCTGACCCCCTCA
The DNA here is from genome assembly GCA_026315105.1 of Locusta migratoria. Classification (NCBI taxonomy): domain Eukaryota; kingdom Metazoa; phylum Arthropoda; class Insecta; order Orthoptera; family Acrididae; genus Locusta; species Locusta migratoria. Next base: position 735,167,585 of record CM048744.1, on the reverse strand, counting down.
AATGATTTCAAAGACTCGGTAGTATTTTAAACGTCCTATGTAACAAGCGAGATTGTGTCTTACAAGGAACCTCTTGAGTGTGTGATCGCGAGTTCGATCTCTAGTGAGATCCATTTGAAAGAATTGTGCCAACAATTGTAACAGGAAAAATATTAGCTGCTAATGATTCACTATATGCACCAGGAAGGAGACGGAAAATGTGTGTCCGGACGGTCCAGAGATCAACCGTGTGTGGGGTTTATGTATTACACTTCACAAAATGGCCAACGTCGACTACCAAGGATTGTCAAAACAAACCAAAAATTTCACCACGAACGTGGTATGCAGTCAAATTCGAGTCTGAAGTGGAACTTACCGTGAAGCCGCCTGTCCTTAAAGGATGCATGTCAACCACTCACCCGTCAGTTATTTATCAACACGCCAATTTATGCATTGATTAAAAATCCAGCACGATTTGTAACTCCCATGTGATAGCCTTCGATCTTGTTGGTGTGAACTTCCGTAATCACTAAGGCACGCCATTTTTCATTTGATGTTCTTGTTGTAAATTGTCAGTTTCGAACATTTTATGGTTGTCGACGATGTTCATATAGTGGAAATTTAGTACGTACATCCTTCAGAACGTTGATCTCTGCATCTCAAAGCACTCATTTTCTGTCGCCCTCCTGAAGCACAAGGCGAGTAACTAGCAGCTAATACGAGCTACGTCCAGAAAGTAAGTTCCGTTTGGTTATTTAAAACAAACGTGTACAGATACAGAAAAAATATTTATTGTGCAAAAATCTACAACTGTTAAACTACTTTTCTACATAGCTGCCTAAATTTTGTAGGCACTTGTCATAGCGTGGCACAAATTTCTGTATGCCTTCTTCATAGAAGGTTGCCGCCTGTTTATTCAGCCATGTGGTAGCATGTTCTTTCAGCTCGTCATCGTTGATGTGTTGACAGGACAAATTTTAGGTGTAAGACGAGGATTTCCATCAAAAGGTGGTGTTTGTTTCCACGATAGTGCCCGACCTCATGTGGTGAATGTGACCAAACAAATCTTACGGGAATTTCACTGGGACGTGTTTGATCACGTCATCTGTCCTTTGTGGTCAACATTTCAACGATGATGAAGAGCTGAAAGAACATGCTACCACATGGCTGAATACACAGGCGGCAACCTTCTATGAAGAAGGCATACAGAAACTTGTGCCACGCTATGAGAAGTGCCTACAAATTTTCGGCAGCTATGTAGAAAATTAGTTTAACAGTTGTAGATTTTTATACAATAAATATTTTTTCTGTATCTGTAAACGTTTGTTTTATATAACCAAACGGAACTTACTTTCTGGGCGTACCTCGTATTTTTCCAGTCATAATTGTTAACACGATACGTTCAAATGAGCCTACCAGAGACTGAACTTGCGACCCCGAATTTAAATGTCCTTGTTAGACTTACCTGTTTCGAATTGCAGGTATTCTTAATCGCCGCGGTGGAGTGGCCCAGCGCTCTAAAGCGCCTTGCAGCGGTGCGCGCGGTTGCTCGCCGTCGGAGGTTCAAGTCCTTCCTCGGGCAAGGGTGTGTGTCATTGTCCTTAGGTTAGTTTACGTTAGTTGAAGTAGTTTACATGTCTAGGGACTAATAACCACAGAAGTTAAGTCCCTTAGATAAACATTTGTTAATCAAAATATCCACGGGTGTACTGCCGGTCTATAGTGTCCAACGGGTACTGTGGACCGGCTGTACATCCGTGGATATTTGATTATCAAATACGCCGGGAGAAACTCAAGAATCACAAACAACCATTTGTATTTATTCTCAATCGTCTTTCACAGCAGATAGTAGTATAGTAAGTCAACTAAAATTACGTTATTTAACTTTATGGCCTAAATTACTCAATAATTAAGTAAATCTTTAGTTTCTACTAATGGCTCTCGCTTATCGCAGCAGTTGTCGTTTGAAACATCAGTAGTAATTTAGCTTTTCCACGCGAAACTGAACAACTTCCGTAGGCACTTTAGTACAATACTGCGTCTAGGAAATTTGAAAGTAGCCTGTCTAGGATACAAAAACGGTAATTCAGTTAAACTACTTGTCCCGGTCAGCATACAGTTCAGTCTCAAAGGATCCGCTGTGTAATGCAACTGTGACAATGCTGAAGCATTCGACGCTCGAAATACCTTGCAAAGCCGGCCAGAGGCAAAACAGTGAGGCTACAGAACGAACTGCTAACTTAGTAAAGTGCTAATGGCGTGTACGTTCACTCATTTTGAAACAAACGTTTCGACGTCGTTCTCATTAGCACTCTGTCACTTACACCTACTGTTGCAGTTGACTCATTAGAATCAAGGGGAAACATTTTCACACGTTCGCCTTGCAGTCTGTGGCATACCGCACTATATGATGTCACGTTTGAGTTAACTGTCTTTCCCGTCATGCATTAAGCTCCCTATGCAGATGTAACCTATAAAACAACATTACTTGTCAATATCCCGACTCTTGTTTCACTGTTCTTCGTAATAAATACAGCATATTTGTTTACATGTGTTCAATCCAGTTTAATATTGAAATCTTCAAGTATTGTTTATGGTTACTGTGCACCATACATTGATATTACTTAGCACTTACGTCTGATATGTTTCGTGTGTTACAGTTGTGTCCAGTTTGTATGTGTTGTATTAGTGCAAAACGATATGTCAATCGCTATTTCCAAATACAATCCAATATCTTTTGTGCAAGTATTAGAAAGGGGCCGCGTAGACCAGCGCATGGCTTCATATTCACTGTACGCCTTCCTTACATATAGCTGTTGATAGGCAGATTTATTTTGTCTTCTTGGTCATTCAAGGGAAGATGGATAGGGAATAATAGTCTTCGTGAAACAAGACTGCATGCAACCCCCTCCCCCCTGCCATCCACCTCCCCCCCCCCCCTCTCTCTCTCTCTCTCTCTCTCTCTCTCTCTCTCTCTCTCACACACACACACACACACACACACACACACCCACACACACACTGAAATTCAATTCTCGAAAGGTGCCAAAAAAACTTCGAGTACTGACCGGTGAATGAGAGTTCACAACATATTTTCAACCTAATCTACTATTAGGACGCACTGTTATTGTGATACAGAACTAGTATAAGCTCGTGGAACGTCTTTAGATGTCAGCAATTTATCCACTCATTGAGCTCTTGACATCGTCATTTTGTAATGTAGTGTCTTAACTAGCAGCTAGTCAGGGTCAATCATGGCCGCTCTAACTTGACAGCATCTACTGAACATCCAGTTGTAATGAGTCTTTTCTTCGGGCTTTCTAATACGCAAAAGAATATGCGCGATCAGTCTTATATGTCAACTACTTCGACATGTGAGAGCTTGTTTATTTGAACCGTAAGATTAAAATTCAGATACAAGGGTAGATATGAGACACAACCTGTTTGAAAATACCAACTGCAACGAGAACAAAAACTATAATAGTCGTTTAAAAAGAAAAAGTAGTCTTCATTCTGTAAAACTGATCGCCACAGACTTGATTCGCTTTTAAAAAGGCATAGTTAATTTGCGATGAAATAAAATTATTCGGTAACTTGTTTTCTTTTTTGAGTCATTCTTATAAATTGTGCAATTTAACTACTCGAGTACTGACGTGGAAAGGAATTTACAGTAGCTTTCTCGTAGTTATGAAATCAAAAAAGGGTTTCCGCCTAGTGTAACCTGTGTTATTACTGTGCCTGTGAATATATCTAAAACTATGTAACACCAGCATATGCCTATCACACACAAGGTGAAAGACGTTTCGGATAAGTAAGAACATTGCAGCACGAAAAAGGTGTTTTGCTTATATATCTACAATGGAAAGTGATCAGCAGCAAACCTACTAAAGCCGAGATGTTTGTCAGTGCACTGCCAGAACCGACGCTGTCAGAGCAGTGGAATCAGTCGTACCTGCCGCGTTCAGAGTCGATGCAACAGCTGTTAAGTCCAGCTGTACATGTCGTATGGACGGCAATACAGTTTCGAGAGCAGTCGTCGTTAGTAACTACGGCCAATCACACGAGAGAGCAAACATCAGAAGAAACTTACCGTCCACTCAACAGCAACGTGACCCACTGCTACTGCAGCGGTCCCGGCCGCGGCGGCGTATTAATACCTCCAGGACCCCTCGACTACCCGGAGCGCACCGTGTGCAGAACAAGGCCGCGGAGCCACTGTGCTCGAGAGGTGGCGGGGCTATTACAGCTCAAGGTCAGCTGCTCTGCCCGCTGTTACGTAATTTAATGGGATTCCGGAAATGTCACCTTGCAGAGGGTCTGTACCAACATCAAAATCAACAATCGTTCACGGAAAAAATCTTCATCTCTTTTTTTTCCCTTGGGTTTCCTCGTGACGAACTAACTGAACTCCCTCCCTCTCACTTCCTCCTCCCTCTCACTGTCTTTCTATCTCCCCCCCCCCTCTCTTTCACTCTCTCTCTCTCTCTCTGTCTCCTCTCTCTCCTACACGCACAAAGGGCGTTGTGAAACATCTTTATATTGTGAAACATCAATTGTTAATGAAACTTAGCAAAGAAGAACTGCAGTCAATATTAATAAACTTCAGAGAAACTTTAGAATAAACTCAAGTAAAAAAAAAAAAACCGCCAGTTTTCTGAATGTCTTCTTATTGTTGATTGCTTCATCACATCTCAGGGTCATTATGTGGTTCACTTTAAGGCCTACGTAATAAACTAAGACGAAACTTTTCACTCTTGAGAAAGATTTGTAGTTTTCTAAAAACATTTACATCACAACTGAAAGTTTACAAAAAAATACCGAGACAGCTCATCACTTCTAACTGCTCGAGAAGACAAGACAAGACTGACTGCTAATTAACAAGCAAAGATACTGCTCTTCCACTTTTTTTAGTTCCACAGATGAATTCTTTTTCACAACATTAATTAATAATTGTCTATTATTATTATTATTAATTTTTTCTCTCTTTTTTAATAATGGAAAATGAAATTAAAATAGAAATTCGCTTCTTAATGTTCTCATGCCCCAACACTCCATTCCTGGTAACAGCACAGCGTCACGTAAGACGTAACACCCTTTTTACAGGGTAGGGCAAGCAAAAGAGGCCCGGACGAGCGAATACGATTTTGAAACCATGTGGTAGCATGAACGGTGGAGGAAAAGACCTACAGTTCCTTCCAACAGGATAGAGCAACTGTACATACAGCCGGCCAATAATTGAATCCCATTTCCCAGGTCACCTGATCTGTCAGTGTGTGCCGGCCGCGGTGGCCGACGGGACTGAGGCGCTCCAGTCACAGTATGCACGGCCACTGCGGTCGGGGGTTCGAATTCCCTCTCGGGCATGGATATTTATGCCGTCCTTAGTCTTAGCTAGTTCATAAGTAGTTTGTAAGCGTAGGGACTGATGACCCCGTAGTTAAGTCCCATAAGTTCTACAAACATTTGAACTTTGTTTTTTTTTTTTTTTTTTTTTGTCAGTGTGTGATAGCTTTGTATGTACCGCAGTAACCCATACACTGCAGCAGGACATTTAGGATGAGCAATTCCAGCAGGCAAGCTTCGATCAAGGTCCGAAAGTGCCAAGAGATAAATGGTGGTCACTTTCTACATCTGCCATTGTCAGATTCGTACTGTATTTCCTTTTCTCTGCTGTGTTTCTTTTAACCCTGGAACTCTTATCCAGGCCACTTTGTCGCATCTTGTATTTTGTGTACGATCCCAGATAATGAGGTTTATGGTAAACGTTAATGCGCTAAGTACTATTGAAGGAAGTACGATTTTATTCCAAAGCGCTTCGAATTCTCTAAAATTGAATGCCATGTCGTCCGGAGCCTACTAATGCTTTGTAAACACGCTATGTCGTAGTATTTAGCCTTTCGACTCTTTTACTTGCATACATTGCAGAATTAGGAGGGACTGTGTCATCTATCAGTAGATAATGTGTGCTTCAACATTCATTGCATGGAGACGTGCACCAACACAGAGACGTTAGACGTGCTACTTTTATACGGCGAAAGTCAACGAAATGCTGTCGAAACCTGTACGACGATAAAGGTGGGGGCTTATGGGCTCAAGCCTTCTCCCTCCCCTTCCTCCCCCAAAAAGTACTACCCCCCTCCCCAGAAAAAAAGAAAAGTACCTGGTTTTTGGCTCAGTTGGGTGGAGCCCCTACCAAACCAAAATCGTGCACGGCGGTATAGGGACCCTAATTGTCGATGGTAAGTTTGGCAAGGCACTTGAACAAATTATTAGGTCACTTAGTGCGAACAGGCACCAACGGTTCCCTCTGATCACCGAAGCTAAGCATTGTCGGGCTTGGCTAGACCTTGGATGGATCTTCATCAGGGTCTGCTGGACGCTGTTGGTTAGCGGGGTGCGCTCAGCCCTCGTGAAGCCGAGAGGGCGGGTCACCGACCACATTCCTCTCCATACCGCATCCACCGTCGCCTTCGGGCGGAGGATGACACGACGATCGGTCGGTACCTGATGGGCTTTTCGAGTCCTGTTGGACGGAGTTTAGTTCTTTTAGGGCGAACAGGCAGCTTAAACGCCATTCAGAGAACTAGGACGACAGAGCGCATGAAATAGCTGTCCTGACAGCAATGCAGTCCCAATGCGCGCCAGTTCAAAAAAAATTTCAAATGTTTGTAAATCTATCGGACCAAACTGCGTGGTCATCAGTCCGTAGCTTACAAACCTAGGTAAACTAACCTAAGGACAACACACACACCCATGCCCCAGGGAGGACTCGAACCTCCACGGGAGCAACCGCGCACTCCGCAGCGAGACGCTTTAGACCGCACGGATACTCCACCGCGGCAATGCGCTCCAGTCACGGTCTGCACGGCCACTACGGTCGGGGGTTCGAATCCCACATCGGGCATGGATATTTGTGCCGTCCTTAGGATTAGCTAGTTCATAAGTAGTTTATAAGTTTTGGGAGTGATGACCCCGTAGTTACGTCCCATAAGCTCTACAAACATTTAAACATTTTTTTTCAGTCCCAATGGTAACACGAGACTTCCTGCCAAAGAATGTAGGATCAGCCGGGCGAGAATCAACCGCATCTTGCATCGACGTAAGTCCCACCCTTATCATCTGTCTATACATCATGAAGTTGGAAGACATGATTTAGAACTTAGTATAAAATTCTGTCGGTTTGCGCTGCAGCGCCTGGGATATGACACAACTTGTTAACGACTTTTTCACTTGATCGACGAAACAACGTTTGCGAACGACGGCAGCATAAATTTTCGAAACAAACAACATTGTTTAACTGAAAACCACGCTTGCTACGTCAAGTACAACACCGTGATCGTGAATCACAGACGTATGGTGCGGCTTCGTGTGAAATTCTATTGTGGGAGCTTACATCATACCCTAAGTATTAAATTACACTTGCTCATTTTCTTGTGAAAAATTTTACCCATTAATCAAGAAGAGATAGCATGGATACGACACTGTACGTGGTTGCAACATAATGATTGCGCGGCTTGCTTTTTCTGTGTGCATATACTGAATGAAACGTTTCGTGGCTTTTGGATAGGACGGAATGCCGCAGTACAATGGTCGACCAGGTTAACTGATTCGACTCCCCCTTCATGTATATCTGGAGAGTGGGGGTGGGGGTGACAGATCTGAAAGATGGAGTCTATCGTGAAGCACTGACTATGTCCGGCAATATTCCTAGTGGAACAGCCACAGTAAGCAACGGCCTATCATCCAATGTACATTCATCTACATTTTGAATGGCAATTGGCCGGCCGCGGTGGCCGAGGGGACTGAGGCGCTTCAGTCACGGTCTGCACGTCCACTACGGTCGGGGGTTCGAATCCCCCCTTGGGCATGGTTATTTGTGCCGTACTACTTCGTAAGTAGTTGATAAGTAGTTTGTAAGTTTAGGGACTGATGACCCCGTAGTTAAGTCCCATAAGCTTTACAAACATTTGAACATTTGAATGGCAATTTCAAATGTCCCTTGCAGTTGATGCTTAACAATTTGAGCGTATAATTAAGTAGAACAGTACGCTTAAGTATTCTATCAAACGAATAACACAAGCAATTGGGTTCACATAGTGTGTTGAGCAGGTAGTGCAATGCAACAAAGTGACGTACCCTAAACTATGGCACTGAGACCCACAGGAAAATGTGTACAATGATAAAACACTCAACGACATGCTGGCAGTGTGTTCCATAATTTGCAAAGGAATGTCAGTCTGTAAATTTAAAACGTAAAAAACACAAATTAAGACATAAATTTAAGCCTAGACAATGTAACACAGATGTATGAAACATATTGATGGGAGTCTGAAAGGGGGAAGAAACCTTATAAAGCTGTCAATATAGGTATTTATTTTATTACCAACTACTGGTTAAATGGCTAGCTTATTAACCTTCAGGTAAACATTTACTAATAATCGTCCGTGCAGTACTAACAGATCCTACATAGTCTCATAATAGAAATAACACATCAGAGGATAAGCCAAGACTATCACAATTTCACAATCTTACTCAAAGCGCTATTCGCCTTTAAGAGTATATTAACATGTACAAATTCGCGTAGATGTACCTGATATTTCTTCGTGGTTTTCGGAGTACCAATTACCTTAAGTATACCCTCATGTTTAGTTCTTTATTATAGCAGAATATGAAATATGATAATATTATAAATTAAAACGCGAGCCCTTTAAAACACAGCGAACAGTTTAAACAGGGAAACAGTGTAAAATATGGTTTCAATTAAATTAACTGCCTCTGTGACAAAGAACATTTTATTGTAGTTGACAGAAGCCAAATTTTTTAGCATACTGACAAAAATAACTTTATAATGTTCTTCAAATCGAATAATTCTTGATCTTGTATGAACACTCCATAATGAGTCGTGCCTTCTAATCAGTACAATGTTCTAACAATAATAGACATTTCGGCTTGGTGGTTATTGTATAAAATATATATTTTTAATATAGTATGTCGATTTCGTTCACTGAATGAACATCCTCAGTATAGATTAAAATCCAGGGAACTCGTGTACAGCCATACAATTTTTTAACAGCTATAATATATAAAATGACCTGTCAGGTGTGCATTACATGTTCAGTTCAATGCTTGATATCTGCTAATAACGTGGAAATAATATTAGAAAACTGAAATATCTTGTAAGCCTTCCGCGATTTTGTGAATAAATTCACCTCACAGTTCCCAGTCACAGAAATCAGTTTTGTTTTCATATGATGAGACAGTTCTAAACTACGATCAACAAATGAAAAAATCACGAAACGTAAACACTGATCACGTGGAGACTATCCCAGCACCCTCCAACTCAGTTCTGCGCATGCGCGAATCTGCCAGCTTGAGAGCACCACAAATACTTTTCCGGGTAGAATCTGGTAGCTTACAGTTACTGCTTAAACAGCAAACAGCCACTCTGCAAGTAGCCAGAAGCGGGAGAAGTCGCTGCTTGAACTTCATTTAAGCTCTGCGCATGAGTGAGTAGCTCACTGGCAGCTGCTTGAACGAACCTGGTAACGACAAACAAATTACCCTGAATTTTTATCATACATTTGATGTATATGTTCCTTCATCATTGCAGCGATACGTTGTAGTAGGCAATTTTCGGTTATGTTACTTCTAATGGTTCCGCTTATACCAATTTCAGTCAGTTATTTTCAAGGAGATGAAGTAGTAGTCGGTTAACAAGTGGTGGGGGCAAAGTATCACCAGAACAACCCTTCAGAAATATTCCAAAGACAACCTTCAGTTCTTCAACAGGTAACTCCAAGTTCATTCTATCTGTTTTGCAATGCATATAAAACATTGTTTCACAATGTCTGCAATAAAATCATCACTGAAAAACCATTCAAAAGCTAAGATCTCTTACGCACTTAGCCCTCTGCAATGAGAATAATTACCTTTTATGGTATAAAAAGAAATATAGTCCCTATAAATCATGTAATGAATATAACAATTCGTAAAGTTGAATTTATAAATCAGAGTAGCCATTTCAGCCAAGTGCCCCAACTGAATGTCAATAAAAATTACAGAGCTTTGTGCGCCGGCCGCGGTGGCCGAGGGGACTGAGGCGCTTCAGTCACGGTCTGCACGGTCACTACGGTCGGGGGATCGAATCCCCCCTCGGGCATGGATATTTGTGCCGTCCTAGTTCGTAAGTAGTTCATAAGTAGTTTGTAAGTTTAGGGACTGATGACCCCGTAGTTAAGTCCCATAAGATTTACAAACATTAGAGCTTTGTGCATTACCTTATTCCGTCCTACACGCGCATGGAATACAAGTCCCCGAAGGTAATTCGAACAACAGTTTGCGGCAGATAGGAGGTTTTTGCAATACATGTACCTTTTGTTGTAATTACGTGGGGGAGTTGAAAAATAAGTTTCCCATGTCGACTGTGACCAGAGTTACGTATAAAAGAAAAAAAAATAGAATGAGACATTAAAGATAAGACATTTAATTTTTTTACGTAATTTCGAAGTACATTGAGATATTTGTCTCATATTATGCCGGTGACGGGCAATGATCCTTTCGTTAGTGGGGAGGGGTGGGCAAGTTTGTGTCACTTACTACTCTTACGGGAATTAGTTTCATAACTACGAGTTTGAGTACTGTGGGCAGTGTGAAGCTGGAAATTTGTGTCTGGCGGGAGGCGTACTTAGGTAGTCCTTGCAGGTGCGATGATCACTGTGTCCCCGGAGGTGTAGGGGTCACCGCAACTGCCTAGAAAGCAGGAGACCCGGGTCCGAATCCCGGCTGGGTATACTTTTCAGCTTTGCCCAATCGCAGTTGATGTCATATATACTGTGAATATGAAACAATAACAACTGCAGGATCAGTAGTGAGGTCTGTTCTTCCGGAATAGACGCCATAGGTATATATTTGCCTAACTGCTTTATAAGTTGCATACGGAAGAAGCGTTGAACGGCTTCTTTGACGTCAGCATTGCTTCGAAAGCTCCTTCCGCCGAGTCTTCTTCAAAGCTGGAAACATAAGGAAGTCACTTGGTGCCATATGAGGATTGTATGCACACCTGACAGGTCATTTTATATATTTTAGCTGTTAATAAATTTGTGTGGCTGTACATGAGTTCCCTAGATTTTAATCTATACTGAGGGTGAAACTTTCACTCTGCAGCGGAGTGTGCGCTGATATGAAACTTCCTGGCAGATTAAAATTGTGTGCCGGAACCGGGACTCGAACCTGGGACCTTTGCCTTTCCGTGAACGAAATCGGCATGATATATTAAAAATATATATATTATATGTAATAACCACCAAGGGGAAATGTGTAGACGCTCCCAACCAAGATATGCAATATTGTTTTGCATTGCCGTCGCCGAGTGTGGTCTTGCATCGTCATCCAGCAACAGAACGCCGGATCTGAGAAGGCCAGACCGCTTTTTCCCCAAGTGGCACAGTATAGTGCAGCATTGATGGTTGAATCCTCCAAAAAGTCCACCAACAAAACTCCAAGAAACGGTAACACTTTACCTGTAGACGGAATACTTTTTAACTTCTTTCGGACAGGCGATGACGGATGTTTCCACTCCATAGTCGTTCAACGCCTCTTCCTTATGCAATGCCCTGATTTTTTCCTGGACGGCTTTTTGAAACTTATAAAGCGGTTTGACAAATGTTTTAATGTACTTGGAAGATATGAAGAAAAATGGAGATATATCTTATCTTTAATGTCTCATTCTATTGTTTTCCTTTCATACGCAACTCTGACCACAGTCGACAGGGGAAACTTATTTTCCAACTCCCCCTCGTAGGTGCAACCATTTTGTGTCTGAAACGAACCAAGAGTTTAAGCCCTGAATATCATCGCACACTACACAATTCACTAATACAACAGTGCTAAATATATAGTGTCATATCTTTGCTGCACTGAAGCAGAACTTAATATCGACATTCCTCTGTTTCCAAGGAGTAAATAGCAAGAGGTACTGCTGCTTAGTGCGCAAACGCACCACCGAGCGCAAATGGGTTAAGTTCAAAACCACCATCTAGAAAAATAGTGTACGACATACGGGGTAGGTACGAAGAATATGGATTTATTATGGGTGCACCAAGATCTGGTCGCCGGCCGCGGTGGCCGAGGGGACTGAGGCGCTTCAGTCACGGTCTGCACGGCCACTACGGTCGGGGGTTCGAATCCCCCCTCGGGCATGGATATTTGTGCCGTCCTAGTTCGTGAGTAGTTCATAAGTAGTTTGTAAGTTCAGGGACTCATGACCCTGTAGTTAAGACCCATAAGCTGTACAAACACAAGATTTGATCGCCCAAGAAAAGTCACAGCTAAAGAAAATATTTAGCTGTGACCCGAAATCCGCGAAAATCAACCAGATGATTTGCAACTGAGCTGGATTTATCACGAAGGTCAGTGCAAGGAATGTTACATAAACAGATGTTTACAGTTTACATACCACGTTTCCGACATGGGTTACTTGAAGATAATGCAGATCAATGTCTCCAGTTTTGTGAATTATTGCTTCACCAACAGAAACATTATCGCGACTTATTCAATAAAGTTATCTGACGAGGCCAACTTTAAATTAAATTGCCAAGTTAAGCGACATGGCTGCAATTACTGGTATACTGACAATCAAAATCTTTAGTTAGAAACACAACGAAATCAACCAGGCGTGAGTGTTTGGGGGCAGTATTATCATTTGACCTACTTACACCATATGGTTTGAAGGAAGTTTCAGAATTACCTGGACTTCTGACGTGTGCTAAAAATTTTCAAGAAAATTTCTTTTAACACGAGGGTGCTCCATCATATTATGTCATTGTCGTCTGCGGTTATTTAAATGAAAATTACCTAAGAAAAGTGATTGATCGATGGGTACATATTGACATTACGTTCACTATCTATCACGCCTATGGATTTTTTCCGGTGAGGTGTCGTCAAGAACTCTTTATTATCAAAGCCTCAGAAAACTGCTGAACTAAAAGACTACATACTCGACGCATTTAAATGATTTGGTCAATGATACCACACTGTGCCAGAAGTATGTAACATTGTCCCAAAAAAGAGATGCATTATTGAAGATGGAGAACAATTTGAACTTAAACAATAATTGTAAGTATTGTTTGTATTTTTAATGAGACACAAATTCAAATTTAAATCAGTGCATCCTGTGTGCATTTGGTAGAATGGAATGATTAGATTCATTTACCGACAATTACTAAATATTTTATTCAGAACGACAACTGCTTTGTTTTACTAAGCCAAGTACGTAATTGTTGGCTTTTACAGGAAAAAAGAAAGAAAAGGCCAACGACGCTTTAAGTGGAATTTGTGTATTTCAGCAGAAACAGCATTTTTTTATAACTTTGTTAATAAGCCACAGAATGAAGAGAATATGTACGGCAGTTAATACAACGTAACGCAGAGTGTGGCATTCAAAAGCTGCGGATCTGACCGCCAGTGCAGTCAGCGAACAGGGAACGAAAACACGAGCCAGAGTTGATTCAGGTGCTTTACAAAGCCACGAGAGCGTAGCGCCATAATGGCTTGTTTGTGGACTTGTGACGCATGCAACGCAAATGGTTTCCACTGCACGACGCACATGCTAGCGATACAGGACTAACGTTGCACCACATTCTTATTGGAATTCTAGCTGCCGTAACTTTCCAACAAATGTTAGAACACAGTGCCGTAGTAGAGGCAGGGATCAGAGGCACGAGCAGTAATAATAACGACGTTAGCAATCATATTTATAAGCAGTTTGAAGACACTCATCACACATTGGTTAACACTGAGAACCAAATGTTAGTGTAATGGTCTCAAAATATGAATAAGAAACGAAAAACGAATACAGTACTTGAAGTAGCACGGTTAAAATTAGTGAATTCGAAATTTTGAAACATATCGATCGTTTCTGGGCAATAAAATAAATTCAACGGCGAAGTGGAAAATTTGCGCATGACCTGCATTCGAACCGGGATATCCCGCTTCGGACCAGGGATCGGCTTGAGCATTTTCTTCTTCTTTCTTTCTTTACGTGGCGATTGGTCCGTTGCAGACGTGTGTTCGTTTTGTTTATTTTTCAGTTACTAGCCAAGACTTTTTAATTATTGTTATTAGAGAGAGCATTCAGCCCTCTCACCGTACGCGTTGAGCCACCGCACCGGATAAAATTCGAGGAATACCCTAGAATATTAAGCTATCCTCCAGACACGCTTTCCTTCCTGCCCAGATTTTGCAACTTACAGCACCCTAAGATCGTAGCGCCCCCCCCCCCCCCACCCATTAGTTCCTCTTGCTCGCCCTGGATTCCCGCAAGGGATCGAGAGCATAGTTGAGCATCCGCAAAAAAATAGTCTAGTGCCTATGGCAACATATTTACAATATACGGAGATATCCGAAAGAACAAACACCATACCAAATATTGTAAAAATAAGTGAATATTCTGAACAAGTTTGGATAAATGCAGACAAAGTTTCATCAGAGGGAAACGTCTCGAGCGGAGTCTTCAATATGCCACCTGGATGGTCGGACAGTGGTCCAATGTTATTTCCCCCGATTTGGTCTGAAAAGTTATTCGCATATGGAGCCAACGTGGAACACGGTTTCGGTTCCCGAACATTGGTGGTACTCGTGGTGGAGGGTACCTCATTCCACGGCTAGTCGTTTGCTTTGCTGGTCCACTGCCAAACAGAGCGAAGAAAAACGGCTGCTTATATGACTCCGTAAGAGCTGTAATATCTCTTCTGTTTGTTATCTTATACGAAATGTAAGTTGGTGGCAGTGTATTCGTTCCGCTGTCCGCTTCAAATGCCGGTACTGTAAATTTCTTTAATATTCTTCCTCGTTAAAACGCGTCTTCCCTGCACGAATTGCAATCTGAGTTCCCGAACCATCAGCGTAATCGAAACTAGCAGTAACAAATCAAGCAGTCCGCCTCTGAACTAATTCTGTCTTCCTTTGAAGACAGTACTCAAATATGGGTAGCACCAGTGTTCTATACGGTGCTTCCTTTACACACGAAACACAGCTTCCAAAAATTGTCCCAATAAACTGAAGTCGAACATCCGCCTTCCCCAATAATTCTCCTTTATATGTTCGTCTCTTTTCATATCCCTCTTTAATGCTGCGTCCAGATATTTAATCGCCGCGATTATGTCAAGCAGTACACAACTAGTACTATGAAGTTATGGGATAGAATAGGCAATCTAAAAAGAAAAAGAAGCAATAAAAATAGCCTACAAATCTGGCAAATCAATACAGAGAAAAATAAGGACAATAAGTACAAAAGCAGACAAACTCAACGCATGTGGTATTCAGTAACTGACATGCCTGAACTGGAGATCTATTTATATTGGAGAAAAAAGAACAAAATTTACTATAGGATACACACAACACCGGATAGCAATAAAAAGTAATAGCAGTCATCTACAGTTACCGAAGATCACATGAATGTGAAAAACAGTGCAACGGTCGTCAATACACACCTGCAAATCCTCAAATGCAGCAACAGTCCCCTACACAAAAACCAATAATTGAGGAAATCCAAAATTCACCAAAAACAGAAAGTCACAGTTGAAGGTAATCGGTAGTAAATGAGAACGCAGCTCTATGCAACGGAATATATTCCCTGCCCTCAAAGAACTGTCAGATAACATAGCCCATGAAGACACACACAGTGACAAGTTCAAACTTTCACCCAGAACCCAGTCAACTGTTCAAACAGTTTACATTTCGTAGAGTGGCTATAATTACATCAAGTTTTAGGTAAATTTAGTGCCGTGTTTTTTTTTTTAGTAAAAGTTATTAATATTATAGCACATTAAAAGATAACATAGAAATGCAATAAATCATAAATTTAAATTAGACACCATGTGCTAATTATTTCAAAGAGTATTATCTTCAAAATTGTAGAAAGTTCACTTTCTGTACATTGGTCTTTTTTCTTTCTTTTTTGGGGAAATTGTTTTTGCGAAAAATTAAAGGCAGTAGAAGTTGTTTGGTCATAAGACACATCTCATCATTTGTTCGGTACATATCTTGAAAGTGAGATGAGTGGATATATCTGGTTGCAATTGTAAATCATTTTTCCTCTTTCGTATTTGCTATCCATTCCTTTTTGTAGCTTAAAGGAAAACTTTAACTATTGCAAAGCTAACGGCTTTATAGCACTTATTTGAGAAATAATTAAAATTACAACATACCCTTAAACTCTTTAACAGTCTTCCATAAATCTGCTTTGTAATAAATATTGAATGTTTTGCGACTTCAGTTCGATCGTCTGATAGTAGAACACATTTAAACATGTGTATATTTTGGTAATCAAAGTGCAGAAAAAACAAGTGTTTCGGCAAATAAAGGACGTCAATTTCCATGATAACAAATCATAGATTGGTTACGCTCCGTGTTTTGACCACTAATAAAATGGGGCCGGAGTTTATGTTAAGCTTGTTGGTCCACAGCGTCCGCCATCTTGGTTTTACAGTTCACAAAAACATACACACAACCTCTTAACAAAGAAGCAACTAATATAGTTAAGTCCGTATACGGTACCGACTGCGCCCCCCCCCCCCTCCCCCTAGTTTTGATAAAAGCCACCACAGTGCGCTGTAGGCGCTTTGCAGTTGCGCAATAGACGCTGGGGTTTGAAATCTTTTTAGTGTTACGGTTAGTTATTAGATGGTGCTAAATAGTTACATATTTTTAAATATTTGAGTAGCTGCACGGACAGTAACTTCTGTTTGGTGCCTTTTGATTCCATTCCGGTCAACTTCGCTGCTACTGTCACAGTGTCATAGGGTACGGCGTCTATCCCTGATAGATACGGATACATGCCGCAATCTTTGATATTTATTGTGTTGACTGTGGCAGGGAAATAAGGAATAAAAGCTAAGGATAGAGATGATTTCTTTTGAAAAACTCTGGGAGGCCTAAGTTTAATCTTTAAAAGTAATTTGAAATTTAATTCAGTGTTTTTATATAACAAAAATAAAGGATTTGTTTGCCAATTCTCCGGTGTTAATTTTTGTTTCGCAGTTGCTACAATCATAAACTACAATTTTAATATATTTTGTTTGAAAATACATAATTTTCAACAAATATCATCATGTGGCATGTAATCCATAAGGGCGCGGCATCTCACCTTTAGACTAAGGGATAGTGACGCACTGTAAGGTTTTCTGAATGGTCAAATATCATCATGAATGAGTGCATGTAAAATTCTCAAATAATTATATTTTGAAGGAAACTGATTTCTTCACCTGTAAAAGAAATTATTTTGACTTAAGTGCATTATGAGAAATTTTATGAATAAGTTTGAAAATGTGCGCCATCTCTCCCACCCCATTAGACGAAGTATAAAAATACAAGTGCGTAAAATAACTATGTAAATAGCCTCATACATAAGTTCAAATATTCAAACGTTTGTATAGCTTATGGGACTTAACTACGGGGTCATCAGTCCCTAAACTCACAAATTACTTATGAACTAGCTAACACTGTGGACGGCGCAAATATCCATGCCCTAGGAGGGATTCGAATCCCCGACCGTAGTGGCCGTGCAGATCGTGACTGGCGCGCCGCAGTCCCCTCGGCCACCGCGGTCGGCTCATACATAAGTACTGATGACAAAGTGAGGAAAAGGCGCTACTCAATATTATGACTCTAAAGCACATTTTCTGTAGTTAAACATAAATGAATAAATGCCCACTGAAGATACTGCAGCTGTAGTGAAATATGTGTGAGCAATAAAAAGAAGAGTCACACTGTTTTGCTGAAGGTAGACCAACCCAATAATAATAATAATAATAATAATTATTATTATTATTATTATAAATCACTATTTAGTAGTGTAAACACAGACCACAAGATCTACCTCAAGATGTTTGTTATGAGTTTCTTTTTCCCACTAATCTGTATCAAATGCAAACGTAGGCTTCTGCGGTTGTTGTCACTATCAATAAAATTCTTCCGGGTATGAGAACGCGCCGTCATTTTATAAACTATACCGACGTTTCAGCTACTGTTGCAGGCGGCCTTTATCAGGGTCTGTGTCTGACTGCTGAGTATACGATAGCTTGGGGTTTATGTAGCAGCGGATGAGGGAGAGGAAGAGGGACGTTTGATTTCCTTTATTGGTGGGTACATTATTGCATGCCATTGGTGGAAAGCGGCAATGATGATTGGTGTTTTAAAGGCTGGTTTTTCATATGATTGGAGGTTGCATTCTTCCCCCTTATTGGTCAAAATGGACGTTTCCTATTGGCTTTTGTATTACAAGTTGCTATTGGCGGAATGGACCTGAGAGAACGGACCGCGGTTGTGACGTGCCGCTGTTGACTTTTATTGATAATCTGTATCACTTTACATTTTTCTACTTTTAGAGCAAGCTACCAATTGTCACATCAACTCGAAATTTCGTTTGAGTCATCTTTTTTTTCCCTTTCTGAAAGCATTTATTTCTTTTAATTGTACAATAACCCAATACCTATACATAAATGGGTCTTCTTATGCTACTACATTTTTTGTGCTTTTTATACTACTTCTAATGTTTCTACTGAGCTACATGATATGTTTTGTTTTTGCTGTTGTGTCTGCCGTATGTGCTGTGTCATGCAGGGAGCTTTGGCATGTTGTGTTTCATATGGAAGTCGCTACTGCTACGTATAGTGTCTTATTTTGTGTCCCCCCCCCCCCCCCCGCTGCAGTGCTCAGAGGTGTGCCAGTAATGTACAGACCAACTGGTTGGCCTGTGCCCCCCGAACTAATTCCGGAGGGCGTGCCCATGGGCTGGCCTTTTGCACTGCAGTCCTTGTGTTGTTTTCGTGTTTTCTCTTAAGCCTAACTTAATCTAACTTATATCTAGCGTCGCAATCGCTGATTTGGCTGCACTCAGTCCTCCTGATCCAGGGCACGGCGGAGTACCCCGGCGGCACGGCCTAGTGCAACAGTCATGCCTGGAAAAAATGTCTCATAATCGGTTTATAAATTCATGTCTGATGTGGTTTGAGATTTTGTCAGTTAATTCATCGAGAATTTGAAAATGTGCTTGATGTCTGATGAGTTGGTATGTGTCTGAGTTAGGTAGTTGTAGTGTGAGATGAGACATGATCGTATGTAGGGCACTCGAAAGTGACGTGTTCTGGAGTTCCTTCCGGATCTCCACAGCCACACTCTGGAGTCGCCTGCTTCCTGAACCGACATAGATACGTCGGGTACGGGCCATGGCCGGTGTGAAAGTGAATCAATCCTCTGCTTGGCTGGAAGTATCCCATTTCACGTCTTTCTGACACATTTGGGAGGAACTGGTGTGTCCTCCTTCCAGTGTTGTCCTGGTCCCAGATGTTTTGCCAAATTTCTAGTCCCCGAATTTCGATTTCCCTTTTCCCCTCCACCCTGGCTTCCATGATCTCCTGTATTTTGTCCCCATTTCCCTTTTTTCAGCCAGTACGCCGCCGCCAGCTCCCGAATCTTGATATCTAGGGGACAAAGCCCCATCAACACCAAGAGGGCGCCACCCGGCGACGTCCTGTACGCCCCAATTGAATGAAGGAGGATACTTCTCTGAATTCTTCTCACCGCATTTGCAGGCGCCACCCTAGTGAGTCTATGGGCCCAGCTGCCGGATCCGTAGCCCATGATGGATGTCAGAACACTGTTGTGGTAAAGTTTAATGGGATTGGGTGGGAGGTGGAACCTTCTCTGCCCAATCCCAACCAGTTTGTTAAGTGCTACCAGGGCTCTGTCTGCAACTGCATCCACATGGGCCGCGAAATTCCAGCGCTCGTCCAGTATTACGCCCAGGTACCTGGCTTTGGGTCTTCTTATAACTGGTACTCCGTTTATTCGAACAGTTAAGTCATCTTGCGTGATGGTGCAATCACTCAACGACGGGACCTCCCATTGCACTACACATCCGACATACAGCGGAATGCTCCGAATGCACGGAGGCGAGTGGAGGTTCATCTGTATTCGTCAGGCGTGTTGCACAGTGTGTGTGGTTAGTTCCGTGACGCGCCGGACGCCAGTGGTGAGGCGGGCGCGCGCTGGACCGCGCCTCGCTCGGGCAGAGGAGGGCGTGGCGGAGCAGGTACCAGCAGGCAGCGAGCGGTAGCGGCCGGCCACAGCGGCCGGCCACACGTTAATTGCGTGGCCGCTTAGTAATCGAGTTACCGCCGCCGCGCCGGAGGTCCGCCCTAATCTGGCGCATGATTTGTGGGCCCGCCCGCGGCCGCCGCCAAGAAATGGACTTTGAATAACGACGCCCTGTCCAGCGCGCCGTCATGCTCTTTACCTCACATCAGCCGCCGACCACACCGCAACGCCCACCTCATCACGTTGCTCTCTCTTCCCCCAGCCCTGTTTACTGAAGCAGTATAAGACTGTGGAAATCTAGGCGACGATCAGTGTTGCCAGACGTAGGTAATTTTCCCTACACGTAGGTACTTTTAAGCATTAAAATCATGTAGGGAATTTTCATCTAAAAGTCCCCAACGCGTAGGTACTTCGGTAAAATTTCACAATCGCCGACACAGGCCTAGCGGGTAATGTTGGCAACGGAACGGTTGTCAGCACGCGGGAATGAAGCCGATCAATGGTGGAAGAGTTTGAAGTACCCAATGATATTTTAGACGGCATAGTAGTTTTCTGTTCATAGTTGTTGTTGTTGTTGTTGTTGTGGTCTTCAGTCCGGAGACTGGTTTGATGCAGCTCTCCACCATTCCCTATCCTGAGCAAGCCTCTTCATCTCCACATAAGAACGGCAACCTACATCTGTCTGAATCTGCTTACTGTATCCATCTCTTGGTCTTCCTCTGCGGTTTTTACCACCCACACTTCCCTCCAACGCTAAATTCGCAATGCCTTGATGTCTAAGAATGTGTCCTACCAATCTCTCCCTTCTTTTAGTCAATGTACGCCAGAAATTTCTTTTTCCCCAATTCTGTTCAGTACCTCCTCATTAGATACGCGATCCACCCACCTAATCTTCAGCATTTTTCTGTAGCACCACATTTCAAAAGCCTGAATCCTCTTCCTGTTCGCACTGTTTACCGTCCATGTCTTACTCCCATACAAGGCAATACTCCATACAAATGCCTTCAGAAACGACTTCCTTAGGTTTAAATCAATATTTGATGTTAAAAAATTTCTCTTTTGCAAGAACGCTTTTCTACCCATTGCCATTCTGCATTTTATATCCTCTGTACTGCGACCACCATTTGCTATTTTACTGTCCAAGTAACAAAACTCGTCTACCTCCTTTATTGCTTCGTTACCCAATCTAATTCCTTCAGCATCACCTGATTTTCTTACACTCCATTACCCTAGTTTTGCTCTTGTTAATGTTCATCTTATATGAACCTTGCAGCACACAGTCCATTCCGTTCAATTGCTCTTCCAGGTCCTTTGCTGTATCTGACACAATTACTATGTCGTCGGCGAAACGCAATGTTTTTAATTCTTCACCCTGAACTTTAATTCCTTCTCCAAATTTCTCCTTGCTTTCCTTTGTAGATTGCTCAATGTACAAATTGAATAACAATGGAGAAAGGCTACAACCCTGTCTTACTCCCTTTCCAACCACTGCATCCCTTTCATGCCCTTCAACTCTGACAACCGCTGTCTGGTTTTTGTACAAGTTGTAAATAACATTACGCTCCCTATATTTTACTCCTGCTTGCTTGAGAACATGAAAGAGTTTATTCCAATCAACATTGTCAAAAGCCTTCTCCAGATCTACAAAAGCTAGAAATGTAGGTTTGCCTTTTCTTAATCTGTCCTCTAGGATAAGCCGTAAAGTGAGTATTGCCTCCCGTGTTCCTACATTTCTCCTGAACCCAAACTGATCTTCCCCGAGGTCGGCTTCTACCAGCTTTTCCATCCTTCTGTATATAATTCGTAGGTACTTCGGTAAAATTTTACAATCGCCGACACAGGCCTAGCGGGTGATGTTGGCAACGGAACGGTTGTCAGCACGCGGGAATGAAGCCGACCAATTGTGGAAGAGTTTCAAGTAGCCAATGATATTTTAGACGGCATAGTTGTTTTCTGTTCATAGTAAACAATATTAATTTGAAAACTTTGTTTCAGACACTTTAAAATTGATGCGAAATGTGATTTCAATGTATATCAGTGGAATGAAGAGTCGGTTTGGAAACAGTGTTAGAAAATGTCAGCACAAGAAAAATTCATCGTTTCAATGAACGAAAGACGTTTTATTACCTTGACTAGACATTCATTTACGTCAGGACGATATACTAGTTAGTAACTGTAAATGAGAAGATGCTGACAAGAAAACGCTAAAACATTTGCGACAGCCAACGTTATAATCAACAAAGCTCTAGATATTCGTTGCCTACATAACATTACTTTTTCAAAATCTAATCATGTAGCGTGACGGACACTCTTTTTTGTGCTGACCGTGAACTAAATAATTACTGCTGTTCCTACTCTATGGTTGATAGTGTCTCGATGTATCCTTCTCTGCTCAATAAATAAGTTATCCTCGTGTAACAGCGGCTTATTTGGGAAAGCTAATTAATGCCGTTCCTCTCTACTGTTGATAGGTTCTTAATGTACCCTTGTCCAATCGATAAATCAGTGTGTGATCATCTCGGACGGGCAGTACAGTTGCACACCTACGTGGCACGGACAGTATTGAGGGATATTTGGCCATTCTTTCAAAACTATCAACCGTTGTGGGAGGTGCTGGTCTGGCTACAATGCGTCTGCCAAGTGCATTCCACACATGCTCAATGGGGTTTAAGTTCGACGAACAAGCTGGCCGCTCCATTTGTTCAAGTTCCTCAGCTTCAAACAGGTCCACCAGTGCAGCTCTGTGGGGGCGAGCGTTATCATCCACCAGAAGGAACCCATCTCCTATGGCACCAGCGTAGGGCACAACAAAACGTGAAAGGATCTCGTCTCTATACCTCTGAGCAGTCAAAGCGCCATTCTGTACAACGTAGAGGTCCATACCACCGTCAATAATGACTGCTCCCGACACCATTCGTCCACCGCCGTGATATTTCCTGCACATAAGCAGGATTGGTAAGAGTTCCGTGTTCTCTCCGGATGAGGGAACGACGCGTGTCCGGCTGAACATAAAATCTTCACTTAACAGTAAACAGAACACGGGGCCATCCGTTACGACTCCAATCCTGATACAATATAGACGGCGTTGAATTTTATTCAACTGCTTTATTCCATTATTATAATTTCCTTGCGGTTTAGAAGTTTTGAATGATACGCACAAAGTTTTAGGGAATTAGAAAGTTGTCTGTATTATGTGTTTCCGACGTTAGTGACGCAAGTAATTTCGAAACCAGTAAATTATGTAAGTATGCTTCAGCGTAGTTTCTGTAATATGTGTATATTGTATAGTTACCTTGGCCTTTGGTTGTTTAGTCGTTATAGCATTTTAAACAATAATTATAGACAGTATTTCTGAAAGTCTTTGCGCACATCCCAATTAACAGCTCTCTAAAACTGCTGTTCGGGAATACGAAATACCAGCGGCGAAGTTCTACAACTACGCGACGGTTAATGTAGTTCTCAGAATGACGAAATATTGTATTTTTACTGTCAGATAAAGTACGAGAGCAAAAGCAACGGATAGTGTAAACGTCTTGTCTAACTTGCCGTCGGTCCTTTTACCCTGTTGTTCTCACGAGGTCAGATTTAAGAGCTGCAGCAGTTGGTACATGCAATAAACAGTACGACATAGTGTTGACATAAACTTTGGAAAAACTGGACGGACTGAAAACATAGTTGATATCATCTAATGCATTTTTATTCTATGGACCAGGGCCGGCGCAAGACACGTGCGAAACGTGCGGCCGCACGGGGCGGCACTTTCCAAGGGGCGGCAGATTTGCCGCCCCCCTTTTTTTATGACAAACTCAACATTCGTGCCCAAGAGGGGATTCTAAACCAAACCTCCTAGGGAGCGGCTTCGGGAACTGTGTCGTGGCGCCTCGAGTACCCTGTTGAACAAGGGGAAGGACTAAGTTCTTCCTCCTCACTGTGGAGGCACCTTGTGTTTACTCCGGAGGAACAGAGAGAGGGAAACAGTCTGTCGTGGATGCCAGTATTTCTCAGTATTTCTATGAGTCGAGGTAGCTGTTATGAGTGGAGCGCCGCCAGCCTGTTATGCGCCGTGCGTTTACTCACAACTAATTTTGCAGAAAACTATATCTAATTTGGAAATTCGAATGAAATGTTCGATAATGCCTAAAACAATTTAGCTAAGCCCTTCAGTAGCAGTTACCGAGTGTTTTATTCTTCCCGCATTATGGAAAAAAAATGGTTGAACATTACTACAGTCAAACATGTCCAACACCTACATTGGGTAGAAGTATTCCCAATGGGTAAATACGCTGCGACTAATTACAAGAGATAAAAGATATTGGTAATAAGCCTGGCATATGTTTCTTATTTTGTTCAATATTGAATGGTTATTGTAATTATATTTGTTCACCCCAAATTATAGTTAACTTGTAAATATATTTCGTTTTCCGTTGAATACATTATCTGTTCACAACCATTGAAACATTTTACATTTTTGTTTACGTTAACTGTAAGTTCATTCCACGCGGGATTAGCCGAGGAGTGAAAGACGCAGCAGTCATGGACTGTGTGACTGGCCCCGGCGGAGGTTCGAGTCCTCCCTCGGGCATATGTGTGTGTGTGTGTGTGTGTGTGTGTGTGTGTGTGTGTGTGTGTGTGTGTGTGTGTTTGTCCTTAGGATAATTTAGGTTAAGTACTGTGTAAGCTTAGGGACTGATGACCTTAGCAGTTAAGTCCCATACGGTTTCACACACATCTGAACATTTTTTGTAAATTCACAAGGCTTATTAAAATCAGCTAGATTTCTTCAATCTGATTTGACTACATTTTTGAGCTGGTGCCAAGCGACTGCTTTGTACAAATCTGTAGCTAATGTCACCAATCAGTCGAAATTTTTGTTTTTATTTTCCAGATCTACATAGATTTCGGGCACAGTGTGCTATTCTCAGTGCATTCAGTTATGTTTACATCTATACCGTCATGCTGAACGGTTTAGATATAAGCACAGATTAAAAGCTTTTGAGACTGACCACTCAGTGGCCGAAATCTAGGCAGATCTGAAAAGTAAAAACAAAAATTGCAGTTGATTGCTGACATTTCCTATACATTTGTTTAAATAAAATTCTACAAACGTTTTGTGAAAGAACGGTGGGGGGCGGCAATTTAGCAAGTCGCACGGGGCGGCACTAGGGCTTGCGCCGGCCCTGCTATGGACTGTCTTACTGTGGCTTTCAACTTCCTGACGTTGAGTCTAGGCAGATATCGGTTCCTTCAGGTAGTTTTCTCGGAAATGAGAAACATAAATAGATTATTCAAAATGAATATATCACTATACAGCAAAGTACCTGTTGTTTTAGGACATTAAAGCTGTGTGTCCGTTCGGCTGTAGGCTTTACTCCAGGAGTAGTCAAGTAAGGTATGTAGGAGAGATTTGTGAATTTTGGACAGTAGGAGGCCATCACATGGTCACAAAATGCCAGTTTATCACCAGGCACAGTAGGAATAGAAGTACTGCATCTCAGCTATAATGAAGGTGAACATTTGTTATTTATTCTTAAAAAAAGATTTTGGCCTCTGCTATACATTGTTTTAAGATTCAAAATGGCTACATTTGGTGAAGTATAAGTCGCACATGTGCTCTTAATACTTTCCAGCGAGAACGGTATCATCACATTGGCGAAAGGTATGCGTCGATATGTGTATCTGCTTTGTTCTACAACGTATTACCAGAAAGAAAGCACATACACTGGGAACCACTTCCGTAACCAAGAGCTGTTAACACATCACGTTTCACACAAGTTCCTTCGAAATCTACCAAATTAAGTGGGGTGGTATATGACGGCTCAATTCCCAGTTCGGAAAAGAGACTTACATTTTCCGCGATTTCCCTATACGGTGAAAAATGATGGTAAAGTTCGTTTGGAAGAACGCGCCCGATTTCCTTCCCCCTCGTTTTGCAGTCCGAGTTTCTGTTCTGTCAAATGACCTCGTCATCGTCGGCAAGTTATACTCTGATCATTCTTTTCTTTCACCTTTGAAACTAATTAGATCTCTTTTAACGTCGTTCAGAGATGATGTGTGTTATACTTTGTCAGGAAGTAATTTAGAGTTGAATCAAAATGAAGGCTTACGGTTTCGAAGTCAGCTACGCCGCTCTTGCTATTCCCGGTCTTCAGTGTTGTGTCTAGTCAATGACTAGGCTCGGCTCTGCTCGATGTCCTCTGCTAAACTAATTCGATAAATAAAGACTAGTGCTTCCCCTACCTCTCCACTAACGTGTTTCCGTAACAGTAAAAGTCACCTGTGACTTGCAAGTTATGCAGAGCCTACGGACGATTTCTAATGTCGCATCGAAGAATAATATACCGTACACTTTATGATGCCGGATCGGTCTCTAGCGTAGGTTTCGGCCGTTATTCACTTTCACCCCACCAGGTAACATTCACTCGTCAACAACGCTGACAGAGTTATGTTGCTTTGTATTCTGCCGAAACCAAGATTCTTGTGAAAGGAAGAAAATAAAATACCTGGCAATTTACTTCCATAGATTCTTATATTAGACTAAGTAAAAACCGTAGGGCTGAAAATGTTCTCCCTTTAAGTACAAAATGTTGAAATGTTTGTAAATCTAAGAAACTTCTATGGTTATCAGTCCCTAGGTTTAAAAACTAATTAAACTAACCTAAGGACAAACACAGACACCCATGCCCGAGGGAGGAGTCTAACTTCCGACGGCGAGCAACTGCGCACTCCGCAGCAAGACGTCTTAGAACGCTCGGACACACTTCACCGCGGCTAAGTATCAAAGAGCAAATAATGAAAACTATAATAATTATGTTGTAACATAGCATTGTGACTAATTATAGTCCATATTTTCAGTAGGCTGTATTAATGAAGACTGTAATAATTATATTGTAACATGACATTGTGTCTAATTATCGTCCACATTTGGAGTAGACTGTATTAATTAGTAGTAATGTGTTGCCTTTTACTACAGCGTAACCGGTTTGAATCACGGCAGCGGAATACTTTTACATGCCAGGATTGACAATGAGCGAAAGAAATGTTGAAGTGTAAATCATGACCGGAAAAGAGATTGCCAGAACAGAGCAATTTATCGGACTGAACTAGTATACGGCCACCATCTTGCTTGAAGAACCGTTCAGTTATTTGTCTGCAATGATTTAGACAAAGGACCACATAAAATTAATCGTGGGTAAGGCAGAAGCCAGACAGACTCGAAGGTTCCTCAGGAAGTATGGTATGTCAACAAAGGAAGCTTAGAAAACACTTTTACGACCAATAATAGAATGTTGCTCCTTGGTGTGGGATCAGTACAAGATCGGATTGATAGAAGAGATAGGTAGCATCAGGAGAATAGAAGAACACCCCGTTACAGGTTAATTAAACAAGCGGGAAAGCGTGACGGGATCCAACTCCATTGGCAGGGCTGCAAAAGAGGTGATCTGCATCATGGCATGGGCTACTGTCGAAGTGGGGTGAATACTTAAGTTTCTTGAAGAGTCAACCAGTATACTGCTTCCTCCTACATCTACCGAAAAAACCACGGTGATAAAATTAGAAAAAATTAGAGCCCACTGGTTACCGGCAGTCGTTTTTATTGTGAAACACACACGACTGTAAGTTTGAAAAGATGTGACAGTGGTACAACAGGTACACTTGCGAGATCATATGTCGAGGTAGATGCCTTCTACAAGCAACGATATGTCAGACGAAAGCCAATTCTTTAGATATTACTGCGCCGTCGAATGAGAGGGTGGGGACACAGTTGATATTAGTGCTTTTGTCTTGAAGGTGTGATTATACCAACAAGCTTTTTTGGCGTGTTCTTGAAATAGAGTAAACGGTAGTTTAATACTTACCACTTTTTGCGCTTAAAATTGATTGCAGGCTTTGAATGCATAAACTGAGGTAAGGAACTTTTCTCGTCGACTAAAACACGTCAAGAAGTATTTAGAAGGAGCAGACAAACATACATGAAAATGACGAAAAACAAAGAATAAACAGACAGAAAAGATATAAAAGCATAAAAACACAGCGCCCCTGGAGGCCACGCGCGGAACTACGAAACCCGTTTCACTAGCCACTGCACTATTATATCGCGGCACACTAAAACACTGAATTTCGCTGAGCTGTGTGGCGGCTGTCATTCAGATCGCCACAATCTGATACTGTAAATGTCAGAAGGCTTTCTAGGTGGTTGTGGTCGCCGATCTCAAAGAAATTCTCCCCCCCCCCCCCCCAAGACGATGTAGCATAATCGCGTTTACTAAGCTCTATAAAATTCTGTCTAGAACTTTTCGGAATTCGAGCTATTCAAGTTCATGGATAGTAGGAAGCATGACACGTTTCACTCCTTTGCTGGAGGACTCAGCTGTAGTGGAATATATTCCAGCAATATCCTTAGCGCAGGAAAATGAACAGTTTAGGGCTGAAATGCTTGTGCGCGTCGCGGCCATAACGCCGCAGAGCGGGGCGGGGAACTTTCTTTTGTGGTTCTCGACTCAGGGTGGACGCCGGCCTTGTAAACAGCACTTTCTGAGACGCAAATGCCCCGCAATTTCCAAGGCAGATGGCTTCGCTTATTCTTTGTCATTCCGCAAGAATCCCTTGAGCCGCTTCCGTGGAGCTCCAATATATTCCGGACGATGAAATCGTGAATCGATATTCGATTCTGCCTATGATTCCATCTGGTCCGTCCTTTGGCGAGCTGGTAACGCCGCTGCTGCGTTTCTTGCCCAGCACAAACAAGGAGGGATGGCATTTTCCGACCCGCAACCTCTTCTATCGCTGTAAAGTGTGCTGCCCATAGTCGTGTTGCTACCTGAAATTTTCGAGTATGCGCCCTTCAACTTATTCGCCTAATAGCTCATTCCGTCAAAATTATGTCACTGAAGTATCAATCGCTGTCATACCTGATATTTGTCAGAAAGGTGAAAAACCAATCTTCGTTCATGTCTCTTGATAAAGTACATTATGGGAACATATGTGTAATGAATATCATGAAGTAGTGCATTGTAAGTATCCAAAAATAATTCCTCTCCGTATCATAAACGTTTCGTTATTTATAAATTTCCGTCATTTTCACCACCACCACCACAGCTTCAGGCTAGACTTGGACCAATATACGACGTTCATGTACATCTCCATACGATGATGAGCCTGCACCACAGCTTCAGGCTAGACTTGGACCAATATACGACGTTCATGTACATCTCCATACGATGATGAGCCTGCAGTGGCTCGAAAACTAGTTAATACTGTAATAAATCGTGTAAAACTGTAACAGCTTGCATATTAATATTCTCCTCCCCCCCCTCAAAAAAGCTACATTTGTATCCAAAAACCTGAGACGTTATTCCGATAGTAAAGAATAATATTATGTTACTCGGTACATAATATTATTTTTACTTCTATCACCACAAAATAATAATAATAATAATAAATAAATAAAATAAAAATAAAAGTTAGAATATTACAACAAGAACGTATTGTCACACCGTGAAACTGACTGGTTTTTAAATATCAATAAGTAAGATTTTATATGACATCCGACAAAAGAAGGAAATAGCAATGGGCTACTCATACTAATGCTATTTATTTAGTGTAACGTCATCGTTACCGGTTTAGACCCGACAGCTTTATCTTCAGATTGTTAGTCACTATTATTTTCATTAGTAGGCGCAATGTTTCATCTCCAACAACTAATGTAAACAACAGATGTAATGTAAACGTAAACCGGTGTCTGGAGGTGACAATGCCATTTCAAAATCGGTTATGGATCTTTTTGTGCAAATAAATATCATTAATAACAGTTGTGAGGACGGACCGTGAGTGGTGTCGGGATAGCTCAATGGTAAAGCGCTTGCCCGCAAAAGCCAATGGTCCCGGGTTCGAGTCCTGCTTCCGAAGAGGTCGTCTGTGGAAAGTAGGAGGCGAGGTTCTGGCAGAATTGAAGTTGTGAGGACGGAGTGTGAGTCGTGTCGGGGTAGCTCAATGTTAGAGCGCTTGCCCGCTAAAGGCAATGGTCCCAGGTTCGAGTCCCGCTTCCAGCACACAATCTGAATCTGCCAGGAAGTTTCAGTACTAAGATGCTGTCGAAAACTTAAAAGATTCGTTACTTTGGATGATTGACAACACTTCCATTTTCCTTTTAGATCTTTGTGTGTACCTTTGCGAGAAGTAATGGACAGAGACTGAAACTAACTGCGGAGAAATTGCTTACAGTGGCTATACCGTAATGTTTTAAGGCTCCATTCTGCCTGTACCCGCCTTCTACTTTCAAAACCACGTACATACTTTTCTTCGTAGTCGTTTCTGGACTAGCGCACATGGGAGGAAAGTTATCCCGGCGGAAACTGGCTGAAATATCGCGTATTATTCCCTATTGGCAGGAAATATGATAGCTACGTACACTCCGGCCGTAAATTCTATATGGTTTGCTTGAAAATAATCTTTTTAGTTAGTTGTGTTCGACGAAATCAACGGTTGTCACACCATGATGTTAAAAACGCCGACAAGAGAGAGACGAATCGGTCAGAAATCCACTTCCACAATTTCATTACTCCAGGATCTGAGGTTCCAAATCAGAAGACTTCTCATGGTCGAAGTTCTCTAACAGCGACACTTTAGTGGTACTCCAACAGAAGTACATACTACTGTAAACCACTGCAGGGGTGTAGTTATATGATTCTTCTTGGGTTGGAGGGGGGAGGACAGTTCTCATGAATACTAGGCGTTCATTCAGATCAGTATGGACACTGTGGTGCAGTGGAACTTGTGAATTGTGTCATAATATGATAATAGTAACGATCTTTCGTCCGGAAAGGTCTCCCGTTTTATTGTGGTATTTGTGTCCTGCACTATACAGAGAAAACAACTGATTATCACTAGTCAGTAATACTGGTATTAAACCATTTTTAATGTAAATATATAATTACCTTGATTATAAGGGTAATCTGTCTTACGCTGACTGAAATTAGAGATTTATTTTTACACCAGACGCGTTTCGCTTTTTTTTATTTTAAAAGCATCTTCTGTGGTCTGTAAACTAAACAAAGGTTTGTGCAGTTCGTTTTCGATAAACAGATTAAAAACAGTTATTAAAAAAAACATTTTGCACGTTAGGCCTAAGTGTTTTTAACTTAATATTCGGTCTTCTCGCGGTGTTGATGTCTCTTCTTTACACACGCCAGGAACAAATGAACTCCAGCTAACAAGACGGAGAAACAGTAGTAACATGTAAGGAAGAGACATCAACATCGTGAGTAGACTGAATATTAAGTTAAAAACACTTAGGCCTATCGTTCAAAAAACAAACTGTACAAACCTTTGCATCATTTACAGACAACAAAAGATGCTTTTAAAATAAAAAAGCGAAACGCATCTGGTGTAAAATAAATCTCTTAATTGCAGTCAGCATAAGACAGATTACCCTTGTAATCAATTGTAACAGCTGCTGCGGAATATGGCCACACAACCAAACATTGTATAATTACCTTGTTTGTAGAGTTAGATTTTCACTGTGGAGAATGCTGTCACGCAATATCAAGTTAACAGCTGAAGCGGAGATGAATGCTCAGTACAGCTCTCCTACAGACCGACAATAATCTGTGTGTTGCGCTCGGCCAACGGATGTGGTCAAGATAGCAGACGTCATGCGACGAACGCGCCAAGGCGGGCAAGCTGCACGTCGGCACAGACGCCGGGCCTTCAAGTAGTTGATCCGGCGGGCAGTAGAGGCGCTGCCATCGGTCGCAAGGTGAAGATCACGGCCGCTCTGGCGCTCTCCAAGGACAGACAATGACCCTCCGACTGGAAGTGGAAGGCTAGTCTGCCGCGGCCCTCACCTGCCACTACCGGCCGAGGCATTCTCACTCGGAACACCCATTTTGCAGCGAAAAGTAAAAGCGATACCGATGGCCACCTTCATGAACTACTGTGTTCTTTCAAATCCAATTACTCAATTTCGTATTGCATCAACAAGGAGTCCTTAGAGTGTATAAAAAACGAAGCTCAGAATATTTTTAGCTCATTCAGTAGCGCCATGCTTAATGAAGCATTCACTGCACTGCATGCGATAGTCCCAAGTTTAATCTCAGTGGAAAATTAAAATTACACTTTAAAAAAAGAACAAGAACTTTGTTTCTTCTCATAAGGTATCCATTTACCTTCATTATCATAATAGTAATTTAAATAAGACAGCAACCAACTGCAAGGTTCGTAGGTTAACTTCAGAACGGTTTCGGGCAATTATTGTCCCTCTTCCGGTGTATCTTGTGTCATATGTTCGGAAATAAAAACTTAGACCCTGCAACTGGTTGCTGCTTTATTAAAATTAATCACAGTTGCTGATATGGACAAAATACTGTCATAATATTATTTAGCCGGCCGCGGTGGCCGAGTGGACTAAGGCGCTCCAGTCAAGGTCTGCACGGCCACTACGGTCGGGGGTTCGAATCCCCCCTCGGGCATGGATATTTGTGCCGTCCTAGTTCGTAAGTAGTTCATAAGTAGTTTGTAAGTTTAGGGACTGATGACCCCGTAGTTAAGTCCCATAGACTATACAAACATTTGAACATTTTTTAATATTACTTGAAAGCTTTACGACAAAAAAGAAATAGCGCCAGCTGCCGCCCACCCCCCACCCCTGCGAAGTACTAAACTGCCTTTTTTTTTAATAATGCATTATTAAAACAGGTTGTAAATAAACACTTCTGAAACGTTTATTCCAATGTTTTTAACATTTTTTAAATTTATTGATTTATCTGCTCAAAACTGACACAAGTTACTAAGAAATGTGTGGTGCATCTGGTAAGTTCTTGTATTACGCATGTCTTCTCATCTAATCGGTTTACCACCTATCATTTCTATCTAGTGACTATCTAAATCTCTGAAACTTTGCTATACTTTGCATTGCATTCAAGTTTTATTATTGGACTCCGCTACTTTATTTCTGTATTTTTATTCCCTTCCTAAATAAACATTCCTTCGATGAAAAAAAAGTTTTTGGGATGTATTGCTTAAGAAGGCATTGCTTTAGGCTAGGTGGCACATCTATTAACTAATGAAGAAAACAGAATCGCACTGGAGAGAAAAGAAATTATGGTAAGACGTGAGGGAATCATTTGATGTGGTACATCGTGAAACATCAAGAAATATTTCATTTGATTATGGAGGGTAGTGGTGGGGTAAAAGCTTCAAAGGTACGCCAAATATTGACGATAGTAATTTGTTTCAGATTGATGTAAAAACGGTTATGCACTAGGCTGGAAATGTCCACAAAACCAGTCTTCTCAGTGAAGATTACAACAATCAAACGAGTCAAACGTTTTTGGAGAATTTCCTTGAAAACGGAACCCCAGTACTGGCAATATTTTCAGAAGTATGTTTTTTTAAACTTCTTACTTTTGTTTGGGCACCGAACCGATATATCACTCCTTTGTGAAAAATATTCATTAAGAGCCATGGAACCATGGTAGCTATATGTGAACTTTGTTATTACGCTTTCATTCCATTTTATAGCACGTTCAGTTTATAATGTTAGCATAGCAGGCTAGTTAATTAATACTAATTGTCAATTAGGATATTAATTAATTTCTTGCACTAACGTAGTTGAGCTAATGCGTAATTAACTTTTATTGCACACGAACACCTGCCTACGTGACAGCAGTGTCGGTAATTTCAGGGGGCATCGGTTGCAAACCTGCAGTGAGCGGATTCCCGGTGTGAGCACATTTTCTTGCAAGGACGTGTAATATGGTCTAATTAATATTTTCGTTAGATTGGAACCTACTCTTGGCGGCACCATTGCGGTGCCAAGTGTGAATACTTCAAAGTTTAATTGATAGTGCACGATAATTCCTAAGTCTCAATAAGTAAACAAGTCTCGAGGCTCTGCGGTTCACTACAAACAAGTGAGGATACTGGTAGGGAAAGCGTGAAGTCTTTGCTGTTCCGATGTACACTGTCCTGAATCACTGTACACACTGTTCACACAGGAAACACAGATAGAGCAAAGTTACTAACAGGGGTTTTGAAATTTCATCTAAATTTGTAATCAAATGGTTCTTTTTAAGGAGGAAGATCTATTTATTTCCTCATCTCTTACACTCTTGTCTTTAGTGACATCGTAAATGGTGTCTCGTGAAAACCCAAAACGTAGCATTTCTTTTCTTGTCCATCGACCATTTACCTTTCCAGCGCCGTTATGCCGTGAAGACATTTTGATTATCATTGGATCAGACACTGAGAAATTGTTAGAATTTAAAATGTTTGTACAGCTTATGGGACTTAACTACGGGGTCATCAGTCCCTAAACTTACAAACGACTTATGAACTACTTACGAACTAGGACGGCACAAATATCCATGCCCGAGAGGGGGATTCGAACCCCCGACCGTAGTGGCCGTGCAGACCGTGACTGGAGCGCATTAGTCCCCTCGGCCATCGCGGCCGGCTGTTAGCATTTCAAAGAAAAGTCACGAGGAAGTTGTTCGGCCCAGTATGAGATGCAGTTGTACCACTAATGGGGATGTAGCCACTAAACGCTATCAGGATATTTAAGGAAAGACGACGGAACACTTCGTTCGCACACCTTGTAGACAGAAATGCTGGTAGAAAGACCAGAAAGAAAGTGTCTGCCAGGCAAACTAGGAGCCATTGGATGGACGAGTTCACGAAACTGTAGACTAACTACATGCAAATAATTCGAGCGTCGAATAAGTTCAAAATGTTCAAATGTCTGTAAAGTTTATCCTCCTCAGTCCTATGAAAAATTGATAAAATATTTTTGAATTTTGTTTGTATTTTATGACTGACAATATTTTGAAAAATTCTGACTCTCTATTATCTACAAAAACTCATGACCGTTATAGAGGACATCAGGATACTAGGTACCAAAACTGTCAGTATGTGGTGTTATATTTCACTATGTAGTTTACGTTAATATGCTTTTATTTATTTATATTATTAATAGTATAGGCCAATCTTACATTAACTAAAGAGGTCGATGGAAATTTGAGTGCTCAAACAGCCACAAACCGACTTTCCATTCTGTCAGCCTCTTTACCACTGCTGCAGAGTAATCAGGTGGCAAGGTAGAGTGTCTTTTTCAGTTCCAAGATATGCTGCCACCTTCCATTTGTGCGTTGAGATGCCTAGCACTGCGGCCAACATTTGAATACTGTCGCCAGATTTATTTTATGTCACCTACAGGGGACGCAGGGACTGAGGAGGTTAGGGGACTTAACTGCGGGGTCATCAGTCCCTAAACGTACAGACTCCTTACGAACTACCTTATACTAAAGACAAAACAAACATCCATGCCCGAGGGAGGATTCGAACTTCCGACGCGGGAGGCCGCGCGATCAGCAAAGTGACGCTCCATACCGCTCGGCTACTACCGCGCGGCGTCGAATAAGTAATTAACAGGCTAATTACCTTAGTTTCTTCATCATGAGATGCACGGACGACCTTAATTCACTTGAGAAAAGATAGCAAACAGATTTTTACTTCGTCGACCGTTTCGGTACTCTAACAAACGATGGAGTTGGTTCATCTTTCACAAGTCAATTGTTTATTAACCAAAATGAAGAATTAGGATATTTCGACTCACCTCATCATAGATTGTGAGTAAAGCGCCCTTAAAATTCATTACACTAACCCACTCAAAACTAATTGGATCCTTAGATCATTGTAAACTGAGCAATAGATCATTTTTATTCGAGGGCGGCCAGCTCTCTGTA
The DNA here is from genome assembly GCA_026315105.1 of Locusta migratoria. Classification (NCBI taxonomy): domain Eukaryota; kingdom Metazoa; phylum Arthropoda; class Insecta; order Orthoptera; family Acrididae; genus Locusta; species Locusta migratoria. The sequence goes on along the minus strand of CM048744.1, from coordinate 735,131,772 downwards.
CGAGCTACCGGGCCGCCTAACTCGACTAAAGCCTTTTTTGCTGACTCATGATTACCTTATAGTGTGTATTAGGGACAGTCATGTTAGTTCTTTTTTCCTTGATTTCTCGGAAATACCTGTTTTCGGACAACAGGCATAATGAGGAAAAATACTCACTTTATAATCATCTATCGTTCCAGTTAATTTTGAGCAGAAGATACTTGTTTAATAATATAGAAGATGAAATTATAATTTTTATAATGCTTATATATTATAAATAAATTATAATGTTTATAATTTTGGCATCGAATGACCATTTGTGTCATCCCTGAATATACACCACCTTTGCTTCCCATGTTTTGCACGAAGGCAGAATGGACCAAAACGAGAACAAAAATCCAGTATCAGTGGGCTCTAAAATGCTATCCTGAAAAGTTGTGAACACATGGATAGTATAAAACATATATTTCACAATAATAAAGGCGAACAAGTTCTGGCAACTCTCGGGTGCGTACTAGTGGCCGTGATTACTGGTATTTTTAGCTATTCTGATCCACACTACAACCTCTAAAAAATGTATAGTGAAAATCTTGCTGTACAAGAAATTTGTTTCACAATATAGACTGTAAAGAAAACCCCAGATGTTTTAAGGTGTGCATTTTACAGCCCACTACTTTACACCCGACGATCGTTGTTGTCATATTCCTTGTGGGATACCATTGCTCTCTCTCTCTCTCTCTTTTTTTTAATTTTATTTTTTTATTTTTGGGAGGTTACCCGCTTTGTCCTAAATTGAGGAGAAACCTCCCTGAAAAAAAAAAAAAAAAAAAAAAAAAAAAAAAAAAAAAAAAAACGTGTGCTGGAACAAATCCTGTGCTTCTTGAAATGCCACGGTGTTGAATTGTCCAGGTTAAACCTTGTTAAGAGCCTGAGCTATTGCACCTGCAGGGTACGGATATTTATACCTCGGAAAATTTAATCGGATTTGAGCTTGCGATGAAAGCTCTGTCGTTTTTTAGTTAGTAGCAAATAGCAAATCTGGCAGCTCCATAACTGGCAATCAATTTCACGAACCTTTCTTCGAGTGGTTGTACATCTGTCATAGAGATTCTACCTCCTGGTGCTGGGGTCCAAACTTGCTGCAATGCGTAATAAACGTCGTTCGGCGCTAAAATTTTTTAAAGAATCTACCTTAGATGTTGTCCATATGGGCGCTGCATATTCTAAAATGGGTCTTATGTAAACACAATAGGTATACAACAGTGCTATCATTAACTTGCATCACAGTCTCTTTCCATAAAAATCGACCACGGCACATTCGGCGCAAGTTGTTTGTCAGTGCGATGTCTGCGTCAACTGGCAACCAGCGGCACCAAGCATGGGAGCCAGCAACTGCATAAACACACAGCTGTGTTGTGGATTTATGCATATTAATGAACTACGAGTATCAGTCTGCTACATGACAAGTGTATCTAGGACGCGAGGATGATTTTACCAGTTTTTGTCTTCGTTTTTACTCTTTCTCATTTCCTCTGTTTTCCATCTCTAGCGCGCTGTTACATCAAAACCAGTGATAACCGTTTATTGCACCGTAATAAAGATTTCTTCCGATCAAGAAGTTGTATAATTTCAGTTGGGAAATGCAGCGCACAAATTCAAGAAACTGATACAGCATCCAAAAAGCAATAACTTTAGAATGGGAAATTATGCTCATGGAAGTAATCCTAAAGGCCCTATTACACGATACACCTGAGGCGTACGTCTATGCAGCAACGCCCCAAGCGTGATTATCTGGAACTACGTACTGCTTCACGTAGACCTATTAACACGATGCACGGCAGATATTCCTTGGCACGAATCAGCGCATGCGCACTAACGTCAATAAACGCGCCAAACGCGAAGGGAGCTGTCAGATCTTTAGCAGACATTAATTCATACCACAGAAGAACCAGAGGGAAACGTTTCTTGGCATGTAATAATTCGTTAAAATTAATTCTGTAGGTCAAGGTTTTATTTTATGAAAAGTTGATTTTGTCATTTATTACGTCATATGTAGCTACCATGAAATTGTGTTACCACTACTCCGAATTACAGACACGAAAGTTTGTTTCATATTACGCCACTTGATTACACAAGTATATGCTCATCTAAATTGACGTTTATACAGCATTCTGAAAATGGATGACCCAATTATTTTTGGAGCTGTTGGCCTGGCAGTAACAGTTAACCTCCAGATTAGAGCACAAAGACGTAAAGCCAGACGTTGTTGGGTTCGACGCTGGCTGCAAAGAAGAAACGAAATTAAATTTCCGTAAAGTCAAATTCCTGCTGTTTATTTTTATCTCTGTATGCCATCGGTTTTCGTTTATGTATTTTGGTATGACTGATACGGATCTAACATTTGGGGCCCTATACTGATCACGTTTTTCATCCAGTTTGGAGGAAAATGATGACCTACCGTTACCGTATTAATGAATAGAAACCAACAGTTTAATACGGTTCACAACACAGACGGTTACGGGAATATACGGTTCTTTGACTCGCCTCCCTGATCACTTGATTTGAAAATTATAGAATGTGACTGGGATGCAGTGGGAAGACGTGTAGTTTTATACCTGGTCTCCATGCAGCAGTTTTCATGATTGTTCTGATAGCTCGTGTGGCGAAACATTCATCAAGATGACATATGTAGTCTGTTTGGTTCCTAACTACAAAATCCAGGTTCGAATCCCGGCTGGGATTCGTGTGGCGAAACATTCATCAAGATGACATTTGGAGTCTGTGTCGTTCCTGACTACAAAGTATATAGGATCCGGGTCGAATCCCAGCTGGGTACAAATTTTCAGCTTTGCCTATTCGCAGTTGATGTCATATATTCTGTGAATGTGAAAGTATAACTACAGGATCAGGACGTCTGTTCTTTCGGAATAGAGGGACACACACACACACACACACACACACACACACACACACACACACACACACACACACACACCGGTGACGGGCAATGATCCTTTCGTTAGTGGAGAGGGGTGGGCAAGTTTGGAGCCCTTACTCATAGGGGAATTAGCTTCGAAACTACGAGTTTCAGAACTGTGGGCAGGGTAGAGCTGAAAGCTTCTATCTGGCGGGAGGCGTGCTTAGGTAGTACTTGCAGGTGCGGTGATCACTGTGTCCCCAGTGGTGTAATGGTCAGCGCAACTGCGTAGAAAGCGGGAGACCCGGGTTCGAATTCCGACTGGGTACTCATTTCGTAGTTGCGGTCATATATTCTGTGAAAATGAAAAATATAGTTCCGCTGGGAGTTACACCTACTACAAAAGCTGTTGATGAAAGTCATTTCATTCCGAATGGGATGAAAACTTAGTCGCTTTACCGTCTGGACCGTGCTCTCCAACTGACTTTGGATCCACGGAAACCAATATACGGGACGTAGTAGAAAGCGTATATAGAATTCTATAGGAGCCGAAAGAGTTCACTTAACATTTTCGATTTTGGCAACCGCAACCAATGTGGAAAAAATGTGTAGAACAGTTTGTAAGTCAACATGTGGGTATCATCCAACAACTGACAACTGTATATATTAGTTTTAAACAAGGCTGTGGAGGTAAAAACTGTACAGAAAATTTAAATTTCTAGATATCAGCACTCTGTTACATTAATTAAAAGAGTAATATTTACCATGGTTTCGACACTACCTAAGGTTATCTTCATCAGCATTTTAATACTACACGCAAAATAAATGTCACATTAGAGCGACATCGCTCTCGTCATCTAAATTGCAACAAAAATAAAATTTTAAATATAGCAGCTATTGTCAGCGACTGTTACAGCGTCAATGGATAAATAAGCAGCTATCGGTCGCAATTTAAAAATTATTTTACCAGGTTTCGACAATGACTAAAATTGCCTTCATCAGAAAATATAAAACAAGTCACATAATAAAATATAAAGCAATTCACATAATAAAATATACTATTCAGCTGTATAGCTTACGTCACAAAGTGAGTCTAGTGCCTCTGTGCAGGTGTGCAGCCCATAGTGGCTAGATTTTTAAAAAAAATTTAAAAAATTAAAAAAAAAAAAAAAAAATTAAACTTTGGACCTGGAAGAGCAATTGAACGGAATGGACAGTGTGCTGAAAGGTGCATATAAGATGAATATTAACAAGAGCAAAACTAGGGTAATGGAGTGCAGTCTAAGAAAATCAGGTGATGCTGAAGGAATTAGATTAAGAAACGAAGCAATACAGGAGGTGGATGAGTTTTGTTACTTGGGCAGTAAAATAACAAATGATGGTCGCAGTACAGAGGATATAAAATGCAGAATGGCAATGGAAAGAAAAGCATTTTTGAAAAAGAAAAATTTTCTAACATCGAATATTAATTTAACTGTAAGGAAGTCTTTTCTGAAGGCATTTGTGTGGAGTGTTGCCTTGTATGGGAGTGAAACATGGACGATAAGCTGTGCGGACAGGAAGAGGATTGAGGCTTTTGAAATGTGGTGCTACAGAAGAATGTTAAAGATTAGGTGGGTAGATCGCATAACTAATGAAGAGGTAATGAACAGAATTGGCGAGAAAAGGAATTTTTGGGATACCCTGACTAAAAGAAGGGATCGCTTGGTACGACACATTCTTAGACATCGAGGAATCGTAAATTTAGCATTGGAGGGAAGTGTGTTGGGTAAAAATCGCAGAGGGAGACCAAGAGACGCGTATAGTAAACAGATTCAAGTGGATGTGGGTTGTCTTTCTTATGAGGAAATGAAAAGGCTTGCTCAGGATAGGGTATTGTGGAGAGCTGCATCAAACCAGTCTCCGGACTGAAGACCATAACAACACAAACTTTGTGACGTGACCTATACAGCTGAATAGTATATTTTATTATGTGACTTGTTTTGTTTTATATCTTCTGATGAAGGCAATCTTAGTCATTGACGAAACCTGGTAAAATAATTTTTAATTTGCGACCGATGGCTGCTTATTTATCCATTGACAACAAAAATAATTGTGAAAAATTTTTACTGTGAATTACAGGTACAATCGTTTATATAAGGAGGAAGAGACGAGAAGGTGGGGAGAGAGAGAGAGAGAGAGAGAGAGAGAGAGAGAGAGGAGATAGAGAAGCGAAGATAGAGTAACAGAAGACTGCAACGAATGAATTCCATGAAGGAGAGACAAAGAATGCCATTCTTAAACAAGCGTTACGAATAACACATCATGAACACCAACAAGAGTTTGTCAAAAGAGTGAATTCTCATTATTTTATTTCGGTAAATTCATGATCGTAAGTAAATTATTTTGTTTAAATTCATAGATATTCTAGGAGAAATTTGGTTTGAAGAATCCCTTCTCGGCCGCGCAGGAATGACCGTGCGGTCTAAGGCGCCTTTTTGCAGAGTGCGAGGCTGCTCCCAATCGGGCATGTGTGTGTGTGTGTGTGTGTGTGTGTGTGTGTGTGAGTGTGTGTGTGTGAGTGTGAGTGGTGTTCTTAGCATAAGTTAAAGTAGTTTCTAAATCTAGACACTGATGCCCATAGCTTTACAAACATTTGAATCCCGTCTCGACAAATTAACTAAAAGACAACACGCAACCTAAGCCACTGGAGATATAGATGTTTTTTAAAAGAATAATATTTATCGAGCAAGGTGGCGCAGTGGTAAAACACTGCACTCGCATTCAAGAGGAAGGTGGTTTAGACTTACCTCCCGCTTTCAGATTTAGGTTATCCCTGATTGAGGGAAATCACTTTTGGCAGTTTGCAGAATGTTCCCTTTCAAAGGGTAAGGGCAATATCCTACCCCATTCCTGATAAAAACCACCCGAGCGGGTGCTCTGTCTCTAATGACCACGGTGTTGTTGGAACATGGAATTTTAATCAGAATGAAACTTTCACTCTGCAGCGGAGTGTGCACTGATACGAAACTTCCTGTCAGATTAAAATTGTGTGCCGGAACCGGGATTCGAACCTGCTTTTCGCGGGCAAGCGCTCTACCACTGAGCTATCCCGGCACGCCTCACGGTTCGTCTATACAACTTCACTTCTGCCAGTACCTCGACTCCTACTTTCCAAGCTTCACAGTAGTTCTCCTGCCAAACTTGCAGCAATAGCACTTCTGGAAGAAAGTCGGCAGAGCGCTTGTCCGCGAAGGGCAAAGGTCCCAGGTTCTAATCCCGGTTCCGGCACACAATTTCAATCTGCCAGAAAGTATCAAATTCTAATCTTCTTTACTTCCCTTATTTAATGTTTCTTTACTAAGCGCACTCCTTATTTTCTTCATTAGTAAATTTCGCCTCAGCCAAACCAGAGCGGGACGCTAGTTTTTTAATAAATGCAGTCTTATCACAGTCTAACATACCAGTCGCGACACTCACTGGTGTAAAACGTGTTACCGCCTGTGAGCGAGGCAGCCGCCTGTTAACGTCATATATATACCGTATGACTAACACTTTATTTCCGCAACCTTTTCTACGTAATTCACGATACGACCGTTTTGTTTTAGATACAAAGGCTTTAGTCATATCACACGAAACGGATGATGCATAAATAAACAGTAGTGGAACTGAAACAGATGAATAGAACGAGGAAAGCTAGAACCTACTCACGCAGAAACATATGCCTCCGAATATTTTTGCAGCTTTCCCCATTGAAACGGAAGTAATGTAGCTCAACAAGCGTATCGTGTAGCTAAGTAAACGCGTATGAGATAATTTCTTTTCATTTTCTTTTGTGTTTTAGTTTTTAGGACAAAGCAAAACTACAACATTCGTCTTTCTTCTTGTTCCGTGTCGGACGAGATGCTTCCAACTAACAGTTGAAGTACACAGAAAACTTAGTTGAAAGTTTACGGACTGTCCTTATGTTTACGTGCTTTCCAAAAAAAAAGGAGTTTTTACAACAGACGCCCAGATTTGAGTCTGGTGTTAACATTTGCTAGAAATATTGGGTATTTCTATTTGTAGATTTTCATCTTATTTTCCGCACACTTTTTTAACGGAAATTTAAGGTTTCAGTGTTTTGTAGCAGAATGTTACTTTGTATCTTAGGCCTATCATACGCTTTTTTCTGTACATTTGGACATCCCGACTGCAGTACATAGTTGCCTATATATACGATGAGCCATTTTCTTCGCCTAAAAAGGTCAATCACTATTATATATAAATACTAGTTTATACGTCCGTGCTTCGCAACGGTTGTTAAAGAAGGTCCTGTGTATATCATGATTCTTTGGGTTCCGAACGTAGGTCAGCAAAACCACAATCCTTGTTGGATCTATCTGTCAATAAACTCAGTTCTCCTAGCCGAGATGTCAAATTTAAGTAGAAGTCATTGTCGAAAACGATGAATGTTCATAAAGTTTTTCATACTAAGAGTGAAATGTGAGGTTGTGTTCATAAAATTACACATTTCAACAGCAGCGCCGAAAGCGGCTGGCAAATTACATTTCTGAAAACGATATTTAATAAGTGCGAATATTGATTTGTAACAGTTTTCACAAATATCTTCTTGAATAAGAATTTGGCATGAATTGTAAGACTGTGTGAATCATGAGACTCTTTCGCGTGAAAGTGCTGGTCATAATGAGATGTGACAACAACGGATGTATCTGATTCGGTAAAATTTTTACTTTCTATCCTGGCGGCCTCGTATTTTTATGTTGGCAACATCAAAATTAACAAGATATAAAATCGTTGCAAAGATGACCGAGCCACATAGAGTGTAGATTAATACTGCTGTATGCTTGATTTCAGGACAAAATATTTGCGTGTCACGCGATTGGCATATGACGATGTCACATGATTCTCGTTATTTAACATCTGATGCCAACATTATCACAGGAGGCCGCCGGGATATGAGTAGGACTACGTCGCATAGTTTTTTTTGACCCAGCTGTCAAACGATAACACCTTTCACAGCAGAGAGTGTCGCGGCTATATGTATCAGAGATCACTGATTAACACAGACCAGTGAGCTTACTGGCACAGGCATATCAATATCTATGGCCTAAGAGACATTCATTAATGTATGTCTGTGTTTCCACCACGCTTCCACGACAGTGATCAATGTTCCACGAGTATTTTTATCTTTGAGTCTATCTGGATTTTTATCTTTGTTTTGTGTCTCTGTTCGTAGTCGGTAATGTGTGGTTGACGGAATCATGTGATATATTAAAAAAAATGTGTATTATTATTCCTCGTCGTTATTAAAGTCTGAAAGGACCGCATTGTCTGACGATTGAGAGAATAAATAGATTTTGACTCATACCGTAAAGTTCGTTAGTCACACAGTATATAGCTTTTCCTAAGAGTATTTATTGCATATTTTGCGAATTTTTGCTCGTCACACTCACCCACTGCCACGCACCGTGACCAAACTCCCTTACTAACATCATTAGACCAAGGGCTATCTACCACCATAACCACGGGCGGGTGGCAGTATGTGGTCATGGAGAAAAGTTTGTCAGCACGTACACACACAAGCCTTTTATATATAGATATAGATATGCAATTTTCATATGAATCGTAACGGAAACTTTTCAGCAGAATGATTGTTACATACCTCTCATTGTCCTCAGGAAATTTGAAAACAGACAAATTAGGTATTTTTGTCTAGTTTTTGCTACATTTTATTGCGCTACAAGCGTTTCCCGTTCCGGAAAGCATCACGGAAACCAATACAAGCTACGAGTAACCCGACGTGCAACGCACGAAATACCGCCAACTCAGTAGTGTCCGCTGCTGGCCGCTTGGTGTGCTGCTGTCGCGGTAGGTTAATGGTATTGTGGTCTTATTGTGTGCAGTCGTAGAACAACGTTTAAAACTCAGAGATGGTTGTAAAACAGCGGCTTCGCCGTGATTTGAAGCGAGTATGGTGCGCGCTGCGGAGGTTAAGTGTGGTATCGCACAAGTCTGAAGTGCGCGCCACGTACTTTCGCCGCGCGCCGCCATGAACGCACGGCGCGGCGTTCTTACGTCAGCCACGAGCGCCCTCTGCTGGAACTCCGCTCGTGTCCACCACTGAACTGCATCGGCCACTTGGGAATCAGATAGGCACCAGTTAAGACTTGGGATTCAGACAGGCACTAGGAAAGTTCAAAGTAGTTTCGAGCGTGCAGCCGCATAAAGTTTACTGCTAATATTTCGGCTGAGAAACGTTCAGCCATCTTCAGAGAGAGTCGAAGACTGACGCTCCAGCACGCGCTTCGTGCTTATAAAAGCGCGGGCCGCGCTACTGCGCATGCGACCATAGATACAAGGCGCCAAAGACGTTACTCGGCGGCAAGGAAGTACACGTATGTGTAAATTATGTCTGTGGCTGCATGGTCGATTATTGCGGAGAAATCGGTGTATTATGATCTGTGCTGTGGCGGCGTCTTTGTAAATTTATTAAAGAAAGTGCCGGATTCCATGATTTATCTAAACTGAAGCCACTGTCTGTCAATTAAATTCGTCCCCAAGCGAATTTCTATTGCTTCTTTCACCACCGAGTCCCAGAAAGATGAAATGGAAGCTAAAATTTCGACGTTTTCGTACGTCATGGAGTGTCCAGTATCAATTCAGTGCTCTGCCACTGCCGATTTATTTGGTTGTAAAAGACGGGTATATCTCTGGTGTTCCGTGCATCTTTCCTGGACTGTACGTGTCGTCTGTGCTATGTACGAAAGGCCACATTCACATGGGATTTCGTAAACCCCGGCCTTCCGGAGCTCCAAATCATCTTTGATAGAACCCAAAAGTGCTGCTGTCTTTGGTGGGGGTCGAAAAATTATTTTAACATCGTGTTTGTTCATAATCCGTCCGGTTTTCGACGACAGGCAGAAAAACTATAGATTTAAAACTTTTTGCATCATCTTCTGTATTCTTTGCACGTACCGTTGGCTTCTTACGTAGTGCCTTATGTATCTGCTGTGGAGAGTACCCGTTTGCTTCAAAGACTCTTCAGGTGTAGAAGCTCGTCCTGCAGACTGCTCTCATCAGCAATGACGTGTGCTCTATGGACCAGTGTTCTAAGAACACTCATCGTCTGGAATGGATGATGGCAGCTATTTGCATGTAAGTATACATCAGTATTCGTCGGTTTCCTATATACTGAATGTCCTAAGGTGCCATCGTCTTTACGTCGTATCATTACATCCAGAAATGGAAGGCATCCCTCCTTTTCGACTTCGATTGTAAACTGGATTTGGTTATGGGTGGAATTCAGGTGGTTTAAATATTCTTGTAACTTATCTTCACCGTGAGGCCAAACAACAAATGTGTCATCAACATACCTCCAGAACACTTAAAAGTACTGTGTGTTTGTTTGAAAGGTAGTATGTGTGTGCACCACATACCAGTAGCCAGACTATACATGTACAATTCTACTGTGAGAGCCAACAAAAAGAGCGTGTCACTACTACGATAATTTTGTCACTTAAATAAACAAGATGTCAAACAAAGATATTCGAGATTAATTGGATACCAAAATCACTGCACTTATAATGTGCCTATCTGAACAACAATTACCATACTGATTCAACGTAATAAAAAAAATTTCCTACAAATCTGGTAAAGATTTCAAGTATCATACACTGAAAATATTTTTTATCTCTTTACGTGATCTACTTCATTTCAGATCAGACATATCACTTCAACTGTTACTAACATTGACAGACTTAATAATTTGAACTTTCCTTAAACTCAGAAAATCTCTAACTATGAACTTTACTGGATTTATGAACAAACTAATTCAACATGCTCAAGGCTTTCTGACTGGCAAAAATTAAGTGAAAATTATTTTGCGTACTCCTTTCACACTATGGGCTTCAATCTGGCAGATTCCAGCACCTTTTCCTCGAAGTCCTCCATAAACATATTGGCCACCAAAGGGGACAAGGGACTAGAAGAAGCAGTCACCAGGAAATTCATCAGTAGGCAGGCCTCTACCTAGTTAATCTATGTCTCAGCAGTACACTTAGTTGGCAGTCATGAACTTTGTAAAAAATAAGTATTAACATATTTCTACGAAATATACAACTTGTTCTAATTTAGCTTAGTGTTTCTAGTTTCCTGCTGTCCCACTGGCTGGTTACCCCATACTCTGTACCCGCACACGCGTGCATCCTATTTCCCTGTGTCGGTCTCGCTCTACTCGGCCACCGACACCCAGGACAACCGGCGGAAACGAGACACAACAGTAAGTGTTTGGATTAGGGTTGGCGGCAGACGGGCGACGGGCGGTGGGCTGACCCCCCCCCCCCCCCCCATCCCCCAGCTGTCAACGCGTCGCGTTCGCGCAGCTGCCGCTGCCACTGCCCCGTAGTATTTGCGGGCCAATCGGTTTTAACCCCAATCGGGCGGCGTCCCACCGGGACACAGATCGTAATCCAATCTGCCCGCACATATGCGGCCGTTTTTGGCGCCGGCCTGGGGGTTTGGGATGCGGGTAGTTTCATATAGCGGGCCGCCGGCCTCACCGATGCTTAACTGAATTAAAACTGCAATTTCGACGCCCGCTGTCGGTAATGAGATACGAACGCTGCCGGACCGGACCGGACGTTTGGCTAAATCCCGCCGTACGGATCACAGTTTTCTGGCTGGCAGGAGCGAATATCGCTTTACCGCGATAACGCTCTGCGTGAATGCGCAGATTCCAACTCGTGCGCGCCGGGCCTCTTGCTGTTTACTGCCTCCTCGACCGTACAGTGCGGCAACGTTACGACGGACGGCTCAGCCACAGCAAAGCAGAATCATTTAATATTACACACGAGGCGTTTCACCCTTTCTGATAGATACCGTAATTACACGATAATTTGATTAGTAATTAGAGATATAAAGTAATTAGATATATAGCACAAGATAGTACATCGAAATACGATCCACAAGCCTCATAAAATTAGACTCGCGATAATCATATCTGGGTCTAATCTATATCTATAACTGTGAATGTCTGTTCGGTGTACGTTTCAAAAATGTTCAAATGTTTGTAAATCTATCGGACCAAACTGCATGGTCATCAGTCCGTAGCTTACAAACTACTTAAACCTAGGTAAACTAACCTACGAACAAACACACACACCCATGCCCCAGGGAGGACTCGAACCTCCACGGGGAGCAACCTCGCGCTCCGCAGCGAGGTGCTTTAGACCGCTCGGCTACTCCACCGCGGCGGTGTACGTTTATCACGTCTCAACCACAAGACATAAAGAGCTAAAAATTTGTACAGTTACTAATGTCTATACGAGGAAGGCTTCAGGCACGGTTTTATGGCGATCAGATAGCTATTTATCTATATATATTAATGTGAAATGTCTGTTCGGTGTACGCTTATCACGTCCGAACGACAAGACGCAGAGATTTAAATATTTGTACAGTTACTAATTTACACCCGAGGAAGGTTTTAGGCACGGTTTTATAACGACCTGATATTTAGCAATTTGAAGAACATAACGCGAAATGCGGAACAATAATTACTCTTTAAAAATTATATTTACTCTTTAAAAATGGTTTTATTGGTTGCATTGTTGCTTGAGGGTTGATAATAATTAAAGGGTGGAGTATATTGGGATGGAAATTTATCGGTGTATATAAAATTCTACGTGTGTATGTATGTTAATATTTCGCTCGGCAGCGAAAACTACAGAACGCACACGAATGGTCTGTGTGTAATTGTTGTTTGAAGTCTCCCGTTGTACACAATATCAGTTCCATGTCGATAGCTATAAGGGCGTGAAAGATATGGTGGTTGAAAGTCGTGAAATTATTAAAAAATTCGGACTGAAGGCCAGCGATGACGTTTGCGACTCTATAGCAAGGAGGTTACATACAGCGAAATATGATGCCCCAGACCATATCTTTGGTCTATGCGTGCTACAATGTCTTCAGCTCTTTCTCTGTAAGGATAAGCATACGAATAAGGAAATATAAGAATAAATAAATAAAGCAGTAAAAAAGAAATTTCTTTTAATACAGCTCTTTAAAAAACTCGATTTGACGTTTCACGCATTACATCAAGTGATCGATCTGTGATATTAAAATTCGTAATGAAACAAGCTAACACTTTCAAATTACAAACGTTATTTGCACAATTATTTCTTCTGAGGCAGCAACGCGCCGGGCACCAGCTAGTTAGATATATAGCACAAGATAGTACATCGAAATACGAGCCACAAGCCTCATAAAATCAGACTGGTGATAATCACATCTGGATCTAATGCTTAATATTCTGAAATACGAGAAATTTCCATATTAAACTTCGTAAGTTATACAAATTTTACAATAATTTGCGAATAATCTATATCTAAAGGTAAAGCAGTCAACAATCCGAAGATTGGTTTGAACACCACAGTGCTTTACTAGGCATGGTCCTGTTTGGAGGTAGTATGCCGTTGCCTTCCTCCGACCTTCGAACTGACTTACCCAACCAGTTATAGAGGGACCTACAGTTTAACGTGGGTTCCGAACCACGGTGCTACTCGGTATTTATATCTATATAAATAAAAAGCAGTTTTAGTATTATGAAACGGGTAGACCGGTTGGCCGATTTTGTGTGTGTGTGTGTGTGTGTGTGTGTGTTTGCTTTCGTAAATGACAGGACAAGATTAGTTGGAAAAAAATTCAAAAGTTGACCTTAATATTGGAACATACGGAAAGGTAAAGCCGCGCGGGAGTAGCCGAACGGTCTGGAGCGCCACGTTACGGATCGCGCGGCCACTCGCGTCGGGGGTTCGAATCCTCCCTCGGGCATGGATGTTTGTGTTCTCCTTAGGTTCGTTTGGGGCTGAGGAGCTCCAGTCACGGTCTGCACGGCCACTAGGGTCGGGGATTCGAATCCCTCCTCGAGCATGGATATTTGTGCCGTCCTTAGTATTAGTTAGTTCATAAGTAGTTTGTAAGGTTAGGGTCTGATGACCCCGTAGTTAAGTCCCATAAGATATACAAACAATTGAACATTTTAGGTTCGTTTAACTTAGTTTAAACAGTTTGTAAGAGTAGAGACTTATGACCAATGTATTTTGGCTCCTTAGAATTACAAACATTTGAACATTTGAAAAGGTAGAAGTGCTTTTTTCCTATGGGATTTTTATGTGAACTCTAGACGATAATTCACAATTCAGATGATCGTTTTTTGCACAATTACAAATAGAAGTCGGTCTATTCAGATAAACTCCAAAAATAAGTTTTGATTGTATTCTCGTTTGACGTTTGACAAGCAACCAGGATTTTTAGCACAGTTCAAATGTTCAAATGTTTGTACAGTTTATGGGACTTAACTACGGGGTCATCACTCCCTAAACTTACAAACTACTTACTAAGTAGCTAATACTAAGGACGGCACAAATATCCATGCCCGAGGGGGATTCGAACCCCCGACCATACAGAACGTGACTGGCGCGTAATTTATCATAGGTAGGAAGGAGGAGGAGATGGGCTGAGACGGAGGATGGAAGTAGGGAAGAAGCGGGATGGGGAGTTGATAGGCCACAAGAAAGAATGTGTGGGGGGGGGGGGGAGGAGAGGAAATTGACAGAGAGAGACGGGGTGGGGGGAGAAGGAGGAGGAGGTGGATAGTGAGGGAGGAAAGGCAGAGATGGCTAACTGGAGGTTGTAATAAGTACATATTGTGGAAAATGTTACTGTGGACTAGGCATAGTTCGTTTATGTCAGGAAGGAGGGAGGAGGAGATGAATAGAGAGTGAAGGAAAGAGGAGATGGACTAACAAAAGCTTGGAACAAATAAATGCAGAATTCTCAGCTAGTGTGAAATAAATTTCGCGTTCTCGATTCTCAACTCCGTTATGAAGGGATATATTGCAGCATCCCAAATGTAGATTATGTATTTTGTCGGGATGCCTGATATACTCTCTCCTTGCGTTATTATGTCGTTATGGGTCTACTGTTTTACATAATTTGAAGGATTTCATTGTTATTTAAATAAGTGTCATTCCTTTCATCATCGTTGTTAGTCAGACTAACAGAGGAGAGGTTGTATGTACGCTATCTGTCAGCAATTGGTGTTGACGTTGTTGTCCATTTCACCTATACGTAGTAGTAACTGTGTCCCACGACCGTAATGCAGTGTAGGAGAGAATGCTCAGGATCGATGAACACTGGCTTACAGGCCGTATTCACCGACGACTGCAGTCTAACCAGTCAGTTTTAAGACACTTGCTAATGTTCGTAATGCGCGGCATCTGACGGGAATGTAACAAGTAGTTGTACCAGATGTATGTGTTTCCGCGGCTGATACTGTCCGTTTCGATAGCGGTAGTGTCACTGTAGCATTACACAATACATACTATAAACATGCGTTTATTTCAGAAAGTATGCGTATCCGGGCCCTTATTTAGACGTTTTTCTTGTTTCGATGGACACCTGCTTCCTCTCTCTGGTTCCCCCCCCCCCCCCCCCCTCGCTCGTTCCCGGCACCTACTCCAGTCTCAGCTCTCTCAATTCTCCACCTGGTGTAACCAGTGGCTCCTCTCCGTCAACCCCACAAAATCCCAGGCAATCATTATGGGTCGTACCTCCCGATTCTTACGTCACCGCGACTTTTACCTCACACTCAGTGACCGTCCCATCCCCCAAAACCTCCACCCTCAAATACCTTGGCCTCACCCTGGATCGCTCTCTACCCTGTAACCATCACCTTCAAACTGTCCGTCAGAAAGCCCTCTCCCGTCTCAACCTCATCAAGCTCCTCTCCGGCTTTAGATTGAGACTTAACCCCTCTACAATCCTCTACACTTAGCATACCTTGATGCGTCCAGTCCTTTGCAGTTTTCATCCCGATCGAATTTCCGCCTCCCCCGTCTACTATAAATCCCTCCAAGACCTCGAACACCGCGCCGTCCGCCTCGCTTACCGCATCCGTCTCCCTTCCCCCACGCGGATCCTCCAAGCTTTTCCTCACCTTCTGATACACCACCCGCAAAATAGAATCTCGGCACCCTCTGGTCTCTCCCCTCCTCTTGCTCTGGCCTCTGCCACACCAATACCAGCATATCCCTCTCTCCCTCCCGACACCTTCACACTCTGCACATCCTCTCCCAGGGTAACTTTCGCCAGCTGCCTATCTCAATGACGCCCTTCGTCCCTATATTTACGCATCCTATAAGCGCACCCCATACATTACGTACCTCCCCTCCCTCCCACGTCCTCCTTTCTCTCCCCCGCTTGGATCTCCCTTTCTCTCTCTCGGAGTTGCGTTTTCCTTCCCCACACCCGACCCCCTCTTTCCCATCCCGTTCCCTCACTCATCCCGTCCCCCCGCGTCACCCCTCCTACCCCTTTTTGCTGGTTCCGCATAGGGTTCTAGTGTTCCATTTTGGTATATAGTGTCTGTGTATCCTACATTGTGTTAGTGTATGTTATTTTAACAGTGCAACCGCCAAGAACGGCACTTGTGTTGCGTACATGTGTTTTATTAGTGTTTTCGTCAGTGTCGCCGCCTCGGACTTCTAACTCAGGCATTTGTGTATTTTAGCCACCGTGGCACCGTTTCGAAAACTACTAATGTCTGATAATCTCTGTTGTTTTATCAAGTCGCACATTCATCTCCGTTTTTATAACTTCCATTCTCCTGTTTTATCACCGTTTATAGTGTATGTAAGCGTCTTGCCAATTCGTGTAAACGCTCGGCTGAAGATTGGCGTACAGGCCGCTGCCAGCCTGCCCCGCCAGGGGCTTGAAAATAACAAGAAAGAATAATAAAATAATTGCTGTTGAATCTTCCGGGTTATGTGGTCGTGGTCGAAGAAACGTTTCGTCCAGAGCTGCGCTGGACATCCTCAGAGGTGCTACTGGTAGCGGTGAGTCTTGCCGACTGACGAGTCGGGCGTCGGAGAGCGGTATAAATACTGTCCAAAAGGGGGCGTGGTCAAGTGTTCACGTGCGCAGCAGAGATAAGCCTTGTCAAAGATAAAACATAACTTTCGGTAGTCGATGGTCAAAGATAAAAGCGTACCTACCTACTCTGAAGAGCCACAGTCCATATGTCATTAAGTTTCATTGCTTCTTCCTTTCTATTAAAATTATCCCCATGTTTATATATTTCAATTGCTTCTCTGTACAGTCGTGGATAATAGTTCGTCGTTGTAGATAAAATTTCCGTTTCGGAAAACTTCACTTCATGATTTCCAGATTGGAAAACATGTTCAGCTACAGCTGATTTCTCAATTCTACCTAGTCGGCAAAGACTTTTGTGTTTTTTTAATCTTTTATTCACACTCCTTTTTGTAGTACCAATATACACCTTTCCGCAAGAACACGGAATTTTGTACACCCCACTGGATGATAGAGGAGGGCGTTTGTCCTTTACAGATCTGAGAACCCGGAAGATTCAACAGCAATTATTTCAGCCGGTCGTGAAAGCCTTCACTGCATAATAATAAAATGTTTCGCTGGATACTACCACCTTTCAAAGTACTAGACACTTTTTTATGATCGCCCCGTACAGTGAATGAAGATGTCGTTGCTCCGACAGACTTCGGGCGTTTGTACTGAAAAGCTAGCACTTGCTCGTTCATGCTAGCACCGCGGTTGACGCCAGATAGACGTTCGGTGCATGCCATCTTGCCGGTGTGACGGCAGCGTAATTAGTCAGTACTGCAGGTGGTGCGTGCTGGCGGGGGCGTGCGTGTCGCTATGGCAGCAGGTGGCAGGTGGCAGGCGGGGCTCGTGTGGAATGCGACGCCGCGTTCCTGCCCGCCGTCCACGGCGCGGGGACCCTCACCCAGCAGCAGCAGCAGCCGCGCCCTGGGAAATCCACACGCGACTCTACAGAAAGTCAAAACGCTCTGACAACCCCTTCAATACTAGCCACGCTAAACTGCCATCACAACCATACGTGGAAACTCAGTTTACACGATGATCGCGCTAGTAATGAACGGATCACTTTGCGCGCCATCTAGCGTCGTAAACACAGAACTACCTGCATTTCGTGAGCGGAGACGGCTTTTCATACTAGCTAGTAGAGTTGGGCAACAGGATTCTTATTTCTCGACGGCGAGTGTTCATCAGAGACGAATGTATCGTCAGGCGTGCCCCAGGGGAGTGTGAGAGCACCGCTATTATTTTCTATCTATATAAATGATCTGATGGACAGAGTAAGTAGTAATTTGCGGCTGTTGCTGATGATGCTGTGGTGTATGGGAGGGTGTCGTCTTTAACTGACTGTAATAACATACAAGATGACTTAGAAACAATTTCTAGTTGGTGCGAAGAATGGCAGCTAGCTCTCAGTGTAGAAATATGTAAGGTGGTGCGCATGAGTAGGAAAAACAACCCTGTAATGTTCGAATACAGCATTAGTAGTGAGCTTCTCGATTTAGTCGCGTCGTTCAAATATCTAGACGAAACATTGCAGAGCGATATGAAATGGAACGAACATGTAAGGACAGTTGTGAGTAACGCGGACAGCCGACTTCGGTTTATTGGGAGAATTTTGGGAAAATGTACTTCACCTGTAAAGGAGACCGCGTATAGAACGCTTGTAGCCGGCCGCGGTGGCCGAGGGGACTGAGTCGCTCCAGTCACGGTCTGCACGGCCACTACGGTCGGGGGTTCGAATCCCCCCTCGGGCATGGATATTTGTGCCGTCCTAGTTCGTAAGTAGTTCATAAGTAGTTTGTAAGTTTAGGGACTGATGACCCCGTAGTTAAGTCCCATAGACTGTACAAACATTTGAACATTTTTTTTTTTTTTGAACGCTTGTACGACCACGTGTTTGGGACCCGCAGCAGATCAATTTAAAGGAAGTCATAGAGGCGGTTCAGAGGCTAGCAGCTACATTTGTTACCGGTAGGTTCGACCAATGCGCGAGTGTTACGGAAATGCTTCGGCAACTCAATTGGGGATCGCTGGAAGAAAGACGACCTTCTTTTCGTAAATTTCTGTTGAGTAAATTTACAGGGCCGGAATTTGAAGCTGAGTGTAGTACGATCTTGCTGCCGCCTACTTACATTTCGCGTAAAGATCAGAAAGACAAGATAAGAGAAATTAGGGCTCGTACGGAGGCATATAGGCATTCTTTTTTTCCTCGTTCCATTTGGAAGTGGAATAGGAAAGGAAATACCTAGTAGTGGTACAGTGTACCCTCCGGCACGCACCTTACGGTGAATTGCGGAGCATGGATGTAGATGTAGAATCTGTTCTTGCGATTCAATCCCACATTGTGAATCGATTCTTACGATTCGTTCACGATTCTTTCGCGATTCTTACTTCTACATCTTGCTCATAGATGGCAATACATGTATGTGTCATGGATGTTGGAATCTTAACCTTTTGCATCTGTTCCCACGATTCGTTCACGTTTCATTCTGGTCTGCGACGGCACGATTCTTACGAAATGCTGAAATGGTGACAATATGGGTTTCGGATTTTTTAATATTTCAGACTTTAAATAATAATGAGGCAAAGCCATTCGAATCAGCTCTCAAAAATTTTCGAGAAAATAGTCTGTAGTTTTGCGAGCGGTTATAAATACATATTACACTACCAACTATTTCTGCTGTCATCATAGCTCATTTAGTAGCGTTGTAGGTTTAGTTAACGTAGGTCGTGTATTTCGAATGCTGCTGTAACCTTATAATTTTTTTTTCGTTCTGTTTGAATACTTCGGCCATTTAAATATAAATTTAATTATATCTATGGTAATTAACATATCTAATCGTTATAAAATACTTATTATGTAAAATCAATTAGTTTAAGGAAACACGAAATAAACATTAAAAATAAAAATCCGTCTCTAAATATTAAATTTCTTTCGAGATGCAATGTGTATACATAAAATATAATATGTAGGGGTTCTGAACTACCGGAATTAATGTTTTAATACTACAGCAGAGGCGCCAAGATTTTGTGGGTCATACAACTTTAAACAAAAATTTCTTAGGTTTCATGGGCGTAACAAAAATGTCTCAGATTTCATTAGCGTAATTATGTCCTACAAAATTAATTATCGTTGTACCTTTCACAGAAGTACTACGCTACTTTTAAACTACTTATAACCAGAGTTGTCCAAGGTAAATTTCACAGCACTGTACAACGTTTCCAGCATCACTTTTATTTATTTCTTTGAAATATTTCGCTTTAATTATCTCTTCGCAATTTCCGTGGTTGACATTTGTAGGGATTCCTCGGAACTGGAGGTTGGCGTAAAACTGAGTGTGTGCCGTTAGATTAATACGACTTCCTTATGGAAAAAATAAAACGGAACGTCCACGTGCTCTGTTACCTGAAGTAATGTTTGAGAAACATATTCATAAATATTAGAGACTCGGTTAATATGCTCTTATTATTTCTTCGAGTGTAAGGTAAAGTAACTTTGTTCATATCTGAAATTTCATTTCCATTTCCATTTCCTGCAAAGCACACACACACACACACACACACACACACACACACACACAGACAATCGCAAGCGCCCTGAAATCGAATCGAAACAATTAAGAAAGATGTGCTGTAATTATCCAGAGAGAACTAAGAAATTTTGTCAATACTTCAAGCGTAAAACATTTCAGGAATGTATCAATTAACAAGTAATAACTGAAACTTCAAATATGTTGGGATGACTGCAAAATTTTAACATTAGGTACAAAGATCGTATTAGAACACTGAAGTGCGAATGCACATGTGCTGGCTCTCCAACTGGATTGCTATGAGACTGAGACAAAATAGAGAGATAACAATATTATGCCGTAACTACAAAAGAAACATAATGCTCACTATACAAGAAGAATATTTCATACAGAAGGCCGTCACTAAAAATTAAAACATTCAGTATGACCAAAAGAACAACAACAAAAGACCAACATTGGGAATGTTACACAATTAACATTAAAGTATAAAAATAAAAAATTATATTACAAATGGGGAAACAAAATTAATAATCAAATCTTAAAATTTACGGTCAGCACACACACACACACACACACACACACACACACACACACACACACATACACATACACACACACACACACACTCAACAACCCTCTACCCACAACTCCTCCACCCCAACCACAATACCACAGGCCACAGTCCAATCTCTGCGTCAGCCCCCATGACACCTTAGTCAGAAATGAAGTAGGGATAGACAATCTTGAATGGATCCTGGCTTTGCCGATTTTTATGTAGGGCGATGTTTTGACCAAAAACGAAGCTATTGATCTTTAATAGTTTGACAAAAACGTATAATAAATATTTTTTTTACATTGATGCATGCGATCCTGCCGTCAGTCACAAACTGTGTTTTTGAGTCTTTAGGCTGTTTGTATGATATTTTACTTATTTCATTACATTGTAGCCTAGGTTGCCAATATTTCTAAGGTAAGAATATTCACTGGTGTTCTACGACAAACCTTGATTCCCGTATAGAAAAATCTGCTGAATCGTCAGCACATTTTACGTAACTGCGTCTCATCTTAAGTTTGTTAGAGCCACACCTGGTGTATGCAGCACTTTCGTCAGGTCTACCAGGTGAGCACTAAAGCAAAGTGAAGGTCAGGTGACATTGTTCAAATGTTTGTTAAGTTTATGGGACTTAACTACGGGGTCATCAGTCCCTAAACTTACAAACTACTTATCAACTACCTTATACTAAAGACAGCACAAATATCCATGGCCGAGGGGGGATTCGAACCCCCGACCGTAGTGGCCGTGCAGACCGTGACTGGAGCGCCTCAGTCTCCTCGGCCACCGCGGCCGGCAGGTGACATTGTTGACGGAGAGATACCGTAGAGTGGGCTTTCGTTGCTACACTGCCTAACAATAAATTGAAGCACTTTATATCAAGTGCTACAGGAAAAAGTGTACAATAGTAAAGCATTGTATCTTCTCCAGATAAATGATCAAAAACGTTTGTTTAAATATGTAAAATATTCGATTTTGTATATCAGTTTAGAGATGCGACGCAAATATTAATGTTATTACCCATTTCTATTTATTTCTACTCACTTTTTGGCAGATATCAGCGAATCAATCTTTTTGGTTTCGGTATATTGCAGAATCTATGCATGGGGTTTCGATATAGGATCATGTGCAAAATCAATCTTTTGCCCATTCCTACTTTGAAGCATGTGACTAAGAGCAGAGCAGCCATGCGCAGTATCCGACTCTATATGTACAATGATATAATTACTGCAATAAACCTACACTACTTACATTTAGCTCATTTGGAAAAACCAAAACCATGAACAGGACGCAGAAATGAATGTAAGTAAAAAACTTGTGAAAACAGCAAACAAACAATTAGCTGGATTTAAATAAACTATCAAAATAATTAATATAGATCTGAATCAAAACATGTATAGCTAAGTGCTTTATATATTAGAGGCCAGTGAAGACGCCTAGCATGGAATAGGCTAAACATGTTTGGTACTCATAAATATCAGTTTCAAAAGTGGAAAATTTTCTTATAAATTATGTGAAATTATTTTCACAGAGGAAGAGAAAAAACTCGTGTTTACAAAATTCAGAAAAGTCCTCCATCAGAATGTCGAAAAGCCAGAGATACTTTGGAATGGGAAGTACCAATGTGATATAAGCCTCAAGAAACGTGTGTAATCTATCGAAACGTACGAAACAATGTCTCAAAGACGCTGTCAAGAAAACAACAGCTACACTATCAAACGTTGTTGTCGCGTTGAAGTAGTCGAGCGGTCTAAGACGCAGCGCTGCGGAGCGAGCGGTTGCTCGCCGTCGGAGGTTCGAGTCCTCCCGTGGGCGCGTGTGCGTGCGTGTGTGTGTGTGTGTGTGTGTGTGTGTGTGTGTGTGTGTGTGTGTGTGTGTTGTCCTTAGGTTAGTTTACGTAGGTTTAAGTAGTTTGTAAGCTACGGACTGATGACCGCGCAGTTTGGTCCGTTAGATTTACAAACATTTGAACAAACAAACGTTGTTCCAGTTCTAGGTAGTAAATGCTGTGGGAATATTTCCTGCGATGGAAGACTTTACAGTCAGTCTAGATTTTCTAATCATCAGCTATCATTTTCAGCTATGAGATCTGATGACGGTAACAAATTCCGGACGGAAACTGACCATTGTGCCCCATTAGGTCGGTAAAGTGATTATCAGAGGTTTAAAGTGGACGGAAATAAGAGGCGGAAAACACACACCGTCAAAACATTTGGAAACTTCGACCTTATGTAAACAACAGTACCTTCATCGAGTGTAACGCGGTCTGGTAGGTGACTGCCGACGTGTAGCACAGGCTACTCCAGAGAGGTGATGAGCCAGTTGTGGCAGCTGCAGGCGATGTAGCGTCGTGTGAGGCTGGCTAGCTGGCTAGCGGCAAATTGCGCCCCGCTGCCACCAGATAAGCCAGGTCGGTTGGCCTGACCTCTGTTGCGCCCGGCACCACCTAGCGCTCGCCTCCCTGATAAGTGTCCGCTGCACTCAGCGTTAATGACGACAGTTACGCGGAAATCCTCCGCAATAAAATGCAGTCTTTACACACTACAGCAATAACGCGAGATACGCTTAACCGTAGTTCGTGCAAGTGTTACAGAAAAGGGAGTGTACAAGGAGTATGGTAAACACCAGAGGTGTTCAATCATTTTGCTTATCTGCGCCATTTTTGAGCTTTTGTCCCTCTCATTCCCTCCTAGGATGGGAGACTGTGCCCACATGCAGCGTCTAGTGCTCTTTAGTGCCTTAATCTAATCTGTGTTGACTCCATTAATTATTTTGTCAAGTAGGCTCAACCACAGATATCGTGTATAAACACTAAATATGACGCGTTTGAAGGGCCTAGCCCTCATCAGATAATCTGTACAATAATCTTAAAACATAAAACGATAAAATATAAAACGTAATATAAGAAAACGTGGTTACTTCCCTTGTAACCGTGTCTACGAAGAAAGGTCCTCAACATACTGTGCTTTGAGGCGCTCCAGTCACGGTCTGCACGGACACTACGGTCGGGGGTTCGAATCCCCCCTCGGGCATGGATATTTGTGCCGTCCTTAGTCTTAGTTAGTTCATAAGTAGTTTGTAAGTTTAGGGACTGATGACCTCGTAGTTAAGTCCCATAAGCTTAACAAACATTTGATTTGATACTGTGCTTCGTCAGAATTCAAACAGGGCCCCAGCACTGGCGGCGCATAACACAGCCCAAATGTACCGAGTCAACAACACGACTGGGGCGCACGTATGCACATAAAAACAAAGACCTCTAAATTCCACCTGGAGAATTTTATCCATTATGGATGTTGAACTCCGTGACTGTTCCTTATAGGTTGGGGAAACAAAATCCGCCAATAATTGAGACTGGTAGCCGATTTTATTTCCACAATCCAGCTGAAGATTATAATACATAACGCTAGAAGCGACGCTTCATTAAATGACCAAGTTCAAGGTGACACATACAGCTTTTTAAAAACTTTGTGGACCTATAACAAAAGTCGTTTATTATAAATTTCAACCTTTGTCATATTGTGCAAATGATTTCGTGACACCTGTATGTACAAAATAGCTTTGTTGACTTGGTGCATTTCGGTTGTGTTATGCGCAGCCAGTGCTGGGGTCCGGTTTGAATTCTGACAAAGCACGGTATGCTGAGGACCTTTCTCCGTAGACAAGGTTACAAGGGAAGTAACCACATTTCTTTTATTACGTTTTATATTTTTATTATTTTTTGTTTTAAGATTATTGTACAGATTATCTGATGATGAGGGCTTGACCCTTGAAACGCGTCATATATAGTGATTTACACGATATGTGGTTGAGCCTACTTGACAAAATAAGTAATACAACCGTGACCTCACATCCATTATGGATATAATTCTGTGTTGACTCCGTTTATTTGGCGAGTTGTTTGGACATAAATTTTCTATTGTTGTTCTTTGTCTTATTTGTGTTTTTATTGGGACGGATAATATCGACCATGGCGTACGCCCAAAGAACAGAATGCCTTGCGGTTTCAGCAAGTGCTGCACTCCTCGCCATCCAAACTAACTTCTAGGTTTCTAGCAAATTACCACAATCTTTCAAAACACGTATCCTGTTGCCCGCGTAATGGGTAGGAATAAGTTTGTGCATGATCTCTTATTTAGAATGCTTTTTTTATTTAATTCTGATTGCTTTTATAAACAATATACGGTGACCGAGAGTTGCACGGCATTTTTTTCTGGTGCATAGTGCTACTCATCGCGTTTGCGAGGCTAACGTATCCGAAAAACACGAAATGGATTTTTTTTACATGTATAATTTTGGAAGATCGTGTTTTTACTAAAAATACTATGTAGGTGAACTTAACAGTGTGAATCAAAACTTCATCGAAATCTACATGTACATGAGATACTCTCCAAATCACATTTAAGTGCCTGGCAGAGGATTCATCGAACCACCGTTATACTATTTATCTCCCATTCCATTCTTGAATAGCGCGCGGGAAGAAAGAACACCTGAATCTCTCCGTCCGAGCTCTGATTTCTCGTATTTTATTCTGATGAACATTTCTACCTATGTAAGTGGGAGTCAACAATGTATTTTCGCATTCGGAGGAGAATGTTGGCGATTGGAGTTTCGTAAGTAGCCCACGCCGCAACGATGAGCGCCGTTGTTGTAATGATTTCCAACCCAGATCCGGTATCATTTCCGTAACGCTGTCTCCCCTGTATCGTGACAGTACGAAACGAGCTGCCCTTCTTTGGACTCTTTCGATGTCCTCCGTGAACCCACCTGATAAGGATCCCACACTGCGCAGCGATACTCCAAAAAAACGACGGACAAGCGTAGTGTATGCAGCCTCTTTAGTAGTTCTGTTGCATCTTTCAAGTGTTCTGCCAATAAAATGCAGTCTTTGGTTCGCCTTTCCCACGACATTATCGTTAGAGGCGTTTCTGAGACTGCTGATATATATAAATAATTGCACGCTTAAAGATATACGTACATTACCTAGCCAGAAAAATCTGTTTATGATGATTAAAGATCTTAAAGTCACTATATCATGTTAGGTATGATCCACTTCGAGTAGAATATCTACATCTATGTATTTACTCTGCAAATCGCATTTAAGTGTATGGCAGGAGGTTCATAGAACAGCTTTCATAATATTTATCTACTGTTCCATTCTCTAACAGCGCGCAAGAAAAAGGAACACCTACATCTTTCCGTTCTCTACCTGATTTCTTATTTTGTTATGGCAAAAAAGTCTCTTTATTTAGGTGGCTGATAACAAAATATATTCGCATTCTGAGAAGAAGGTTGGTGAAAGAAAATTCACAAATAGATCTCGCAGAGACGATTAACGACTTTCTTTTAAAAATTTCTTCACTCACTCGTCCATCATTTCACTGACAATCTCTCCCTTGTATCGCGATAATATGAAGCGAGCTGCCCTTCTCTGATCGTTTTCAATGTCCTTTGTCAGTACCACCTGGTGATGACCCCATAATGCGCAGCACTACTTAAAAGTATGATGGACAAGTGTAGGGTACGCAGTTTCTTTACTAGAACATGCATTTTCTGATCTGCTAATGAAATGTAGCCTTTGGTTAGCCATTCCCATTGCCTTTTCTATGCGTTCTTTCCAATTAAAGATGTTCGTAATGGTAATTCCAAGGTATTTAGATGAATTTACGGCCTGTGATTTGATCAGTTTAGTTTGTAATTGAAGTTTTTTTTTAATTTTTTTGTGCTCATTTGGATGACTTCACACTTTTAGTTATTTAGGGTCAATTGCCAACTTTGCATCATGCAGATACTTTATGTAAATCGTTTTGCAGCTGCTTTTGATCTTTGGGTGACTGAACTCCTATATTCGTAGCTTACTGTGTAATTGGCTTTGCCGCTTAGTTTTCCAGAAGCAAGACTTTACAATTAACATTTTTAATATAATTACAAGTTCCGGATTTATTTTTAGACTCGAACTCTTGAAGGGAATCTGCAAAACATGCCGCGAGTAAACGTGACTAATGGACAATGGGCACTACGATAGGAGTGTAGGCTGCAAGTCGATAATTTGTGTCTGGCTCTGGCTGGGAGTGTGCCAGTGTAGTTACACCGTGTCCAAGTAATTTAGTGAATAGATCATCTGCCTAATAAGCACAGTACCTGGGTTTTATCCTCGGTCTGGGCACAGATTTTCGACTGGTTCACTAAATATAATTTAATGCCCACGATAAGCAGTTAAAACGTCGACATTTTTGACGTTATATCACACGTATTCACACAAACCACAACTCAACTCCAGTTGAGATTGGAACATGGGCTAACATCGTGATCAGTGGTGAAATCACCTAATTTCTTAATAAGCACAGCCCCTCCTCTATCGCCTGCAATCGACATTTGCTCAAAGAGAGTTTCCCTGTTGCACGAAGTCACGAAACTCAGCTTTCCCTTTTCTTTCATGATACATTGCGTGCTATGGATGAAGGGAAACAGGCAGACTGCATATTTCTCGAGTTTCGAAAGACGTTCGTCACGGTGCCACGTCGCAGACTTCTAACGAAGGTACAAACATATGGGATCGGTAGCGAAATATGTGAGTGGCTGGAAGACTACTTAAATAATAAAACCCAGTACGTTGTGCTCGATGGCGCGTGTTCATCAGAGACTAGGGTATCGTTTTGAGAGTGCCCCAAGAAAGCGTGGTAGGACCGTTATTGTTTTTTATCTATATAAATGATCTGACGGACAGAATGAGCTACAATGTGCGGCTGTTAGTTGGTGATAACAGTCGTTGACAAGAGGGTGTCGTCATTAAATGATTGTAGTAGGATGCAGAATGATTTGGACCAAATTTCTCGGTGGTGTGCGGAATGGAAACTAGCTTTAAATGCAGAGAAATGCAAGGTGTTGCAGATGAGTAGGAGAAACAATCTTTTAATATTGGTTAATAATGAATTTTGCAGCCAAGATCGCATTTTTCATTTATTATGTTACCGGTATCGGCGTGCTCGACGCCATCTTCAGACCTGTCGTGATTTACTTAACTTCACGACAGGTCTGAAGATGGCGTCGAGCACGCCGAAAACGGTAACATAATAAATGAAAAATGCTATCTTGGCTGCAAAATTCATTATTAAACATTTATAGATCGCCCCCATCGAACTATGAGTTCCTTATATATTTTAATATTGGAATACAGCATTAGTAGTGTGATGTTAGAGTCGCGTAATGCTGCGCAGCGATATGAAATGGACAGTGGTGGAGAAAGTGGATGGTCGACTTCGGTTGACTGTGAGAATTTGGGAAGATGTGATTCTTCTATAAAGGAGATCGCCTGTAAGATGCTTGTGCGACCCCGTCGTGAGTATTGCTGGAGTGTTTGTGATCCCCACCAGACCGATTTAAAGGAAGACATAGAAGCAGCTCAGAGGCGCTCGACTAGTTTTGTAACTGGTAAATTCGATCAACGCGCGAGTTGTACTGAGATGCCTTCGGCAAGTCAGATGGGAGTCACTGGACGGAGGCGATGTTCTTTCCGAGAAACTGTAAATTTAGAGGGTCGGAATTTGAAGCGGACTGCAGAAAGATTTTACTTCCGCCAACCTAAATTTTACATAAATACCACAAAGATAAGATCAGAGAGAGATTCGGGCTCATACGGCTGCATACAAGTGTTCGTTTTTCCCTCGTTCTGTATGGGAGTGGAACAGGAAAGCAAGTAACTAGTACTGGTACTGAGCACTATCCGCCAAGCACCTTGGGTGGTTTGCGCGGTATGTATGTAGATGTTCAGATTGTTGTTATGAGAACTACAGAATTGTCTAAAGCCTACTGAAGATATTCCGTACCCATTTCTATACATACAAGCATTTCTGTGAAATTACACAACATGCATCAAATGACAATGAAAAAGCTGCTTCTCCATACATTATGTGACTATTTTACGTTACCATTTTGTGGACATCAAGGAACGAAGGCAGTGTCAGCAGTACGAAACGTACCTGTAAAAGAGAAATAAAATGACTTAGTTCTTGCACATTGAAACATGTGGGCAACAGGTTTTAGTTCTTTAATTTACTGCGACACTATATAGTGACGTGTTTCATTCCTATACTTCAACGTACCAAAATAAAAATAAAAAATGCTTCTATCATAGCACAGGAAATGGTAGGTACAGGGTGCAGACAAAATAGTATGAAGCTAACATGAACAAAATAGCTTCGTTCGAGTTGCGGTTGCAACGGTTGCAACCGCGCTAAAGCGTTCGAGTTGCGGTCGCCGCCGTTTCAAACTAAATATGACTACAATTGAGGCGTTCGAGTTGCGATGCGAAAGGAGTTGCAATCGTTTTTGACGGTAAGAGGAAATTCTTCTGACCGACTCCAAAGCGTTTAATAACCTTGCACCAAATAGATAAACCAGTACACGTGCAAAGTGTTTTGTATGCTGCTCGTTCCTTTTCCTCGAAGAAAGGAAGTGCAAAATTCAGGTTATTCTTTAAACGGGCGGTAAATTGGAGTGTCGTAAAAATTTAATACATTATAGTATCATTTTATTCCCTTTGGAGATTTTTCTGCCGATGTCTGTTTACATAAATCTAGCGATATTGAAAGTAGAATCTCATTTTAAAAATTAAATTTTGCTTCTTCAATACAAACATCGGATTACAAAAACCAACAATTGGTGATTGACCTATGAAATTTTGAAAGCGACAATACAAATAGTTTTCATATTCATTGCTTCTAGCCTAACAAAATAAAAAATAAATAAATAAAAATAAATAAAAAAACTTTAGTTTCTATACGTAATATCTCTAGCACCAGCCGTGCGTTTGCACACTGGACAAATTTCAGACTCTTCTTATCAACTTAATGAGTTCGAATTCATAACCTTTCTTGGAATTAGACAATTTACAGCATTGGTTACATTTGGTCATGAACAAAATTTTAGTTCATCGACATTGACATTAAATAGCAGATAATTAGTAACAATCGACGGCGAAATCTATGACAAAATATAAGCCACAATCTAAATTTGTCCAGTTGCTTTAATTTAAAAAAAGTAAAGTAAAATAGGATGTTATTGGTGAAACTGGTGTCTGGAGTTATTAAGACCTTTGTTTAACAATTTGACATAATTTCATTCAGTATAATTGATGATTTCAGATATTCATTACTTGATTAATGAAACACTCAAAGAGTTATGCATGTTGTTATGCTTTACATGATACGTATTGAGTAATTCTCGAGATGAAAATCAAACATTTACGTACGTAACGTACACTATTTCTGTGATTTAACTGCCTCTCTCCCACTGTAATCGGCTTTACGTTATAAAGTACTGTCTGCTCCATCACATACATACACACAAATACCACCACTGCTTTCCATATGGAATTTTCAGTGGTATGGTGCCTTATAACCTCTGAAACACGATACAGCACGGATCAAAATCAGCAGAATGCCACAAGTAAACGTCACATAAATATTCGTATTTAACCGTTCAGTAAAGTCTGAAAAGGTACAGTGCTCATCGTAATAAACTTTTGCTGTTGTTGTGTTTCATTATTTTAAATCATAAGCCTTTCGTCTACAGAGCTGAGATTGCAAATGAGTCAACTAGCGCTACAGGTGGCCAAACCGCGAAACACGAGAAAAAATCGCACTGACGTATTTTACGGCCCACTTTAGATTTGTAGTTTTATAAGTTTTTGCAAACATTTTGAACCAAAATAATAATCTAAATAATAAAAAATTAATTAATAAGAGTGTCTGAAACCCATTTAGGAAAAAAAATTAGGGTTGGCGGGTTTCGAACCAGCGTCACAGTCCAACGCATTGCCCACTACGCTACAGCTGACAATTAGGAATTGTTTTCTTTAATCTCATTCCTCGTCGTTGTTAACTGATGCTAATATGGCATTTGTAGACACTAGATTATCATTTATCGTACGAAGAACGTGTTTTTGTTAATTCTTCAGTGCGCCATTGCTTTGAAATGACAACGTGTAAGTCACAATAAGAAAATCATCAAATACGCAACGCAAGATGGTGTATGCCAGAGAGAGTTATGGACGAGGAATGTCACGTGACATCTGCGAACGGCTGATTTTCGTTAATTCAATGGAAGGTGTCAAAACTCCGTTATTTTTGAAAATATCTCTCAAACGATACGAGAAATGAAAAAAAAAATGATAATAATAAATAAGGGAACAAAGTTATAGAGAATTTTCTCCTCTACAAATTCGTTTATTCAATTTTCGCGTCAGATGAACGGTTCATTTACAATTAAAATTACATTACAAACTGCTTTTGTTGGTATTACTAACGTATTTGTTGTCCGAAATATTTAAAAAAGCGAGGTTCTGGTCTCTGGTATCCAGTAATTATGTAAAATTTGGTGCTGATCGGTTGAACGGTTCATCTTAAAAACAGTGAACACGTTACGGACAGATAGACATCCCAAAATCGCCGTTATTTTTGCAAATATCTCTGAAACGATACGAGATATGCAAAAAACATAAAAGAGCAAAGTTGTAGAGAATTTTCTTCTCTACCAATTCGGTTATTCAGTTTTCGTGTCAGATGAATGGTTAAGCCGTTATTTTCATTTAAATTTCAAGCTGTCAAAAGACGACCGCAACGGCCCACTTTGTGTTACTTCCGTAACCTAAAGTGGGCCAAAAAGCGTTCGATTCGGCGTTTTTAGTTGCAACGCAGTAAATGAAACAGGCAAAATGGAGTACAGACGACTAAAAATGAGATTGACAGGAAGTGCAAAATGGCTTAGCAGGAGTGGCTAGAAGCCAAATGCATATCTGTAGAAGAATGTATAAGAAGGGGAAAAGTAGATACCGCCTACAGAGACATTTGGAGACAAGAAAAGCAACTCTACGAATATCAAGAACTCAGATGGGAAACCAGTTCTCAGCAAAGAAGGTAAAGCTGAAAGGTGGAAAGAGTACATCGAACAGCTCTACAAAGGAAATGAACTTAGAGACGATGTTGTAGGTAGGGAAGAGGAAGTAGATCAAGATGAAATAGGAGATACTATACTGAGAGATGGATTTGACAGAGCCTTGAAAGACCTAGGTCGGAACGAGGCCCCAGGAGTAGATGACATACCCTCAGAGCTACTAAAGTCTCTGGGAGAGCCAGCCATGACAAGACTATTTGAACTAGTGTGTAGAATGTGTGAGACAGGCGAAATACCCTCAGACTTTAAGAAAAATGTAATAATCCCCATTCCAAAGAAATCAGGCACAGATAAGTGTGAAAATTACAGAACCATCAGTTTGATAAGTCATGGTTGCAAAATTTTAACACGAATTATCTACAGGAGAATGGAAAAGCTGGTAGAAGCTGACCTCGGGGAAGATCAGTTTGGATTCAGAGGAAATGTAGGAACCCGGAAGGCAATACTTACTTTACGTCTTATCTTAGAAGATAGATTAAGGAAAAACAAACCTACGTTTTTAGCTTTTGTAGATTTGGAGAAAGCATTTGGCAATGTTGACTGGAATACACTCTTTCAAATTCTGAAGTCAGCAGGGGTAAAATATAGGGAAAGGAGAGTTATTTACTGTGGTGTCGCACAAGTACAAAGTGCGCGCCACCTACTTTCGCCGCGCGCCGCCATGCACACACGGCGCGGCGTTCTCACGACAGCCACGAGCGCCCTCTGCTGCAACCCCGCTCGTGGCCACCACTGAACGACATCGGGCACTTGAGACTGAGATAGCAACCAGTTAGGACCTTCGTAATCAGATAGGCGCCTTTGCTATCGTACAGGCACTAGGCAGGCCTCTAACAACTATGTATCAACATTCTGCAACTATGTAAAAGTTAAGTATTGTTACATTCTGTGCAATATATATCTCTTTCTAATTTACTCGAGTGTTTATAGTTTCTGGCTGCTCCCCTCCGTACCTGCACCAGCGTGCTGTCTTTGTTCCTGTGTCGGGCTCATTCCACTCGGCGACCGACACCTACGACGAGGCTGGGACACAAAAGCGGCGACGAAGTTGGGACACAAAATTTACAACTTGTACAAAGGCCAGACCGCAGTTATTAGACTCGAAGGGCATGAAAGGGAAGTATCAGTTGGGAAGGGAGTAAGACAGGGTTGTAGCCTGTAGGGGGAAGAAATAAAAACATCGCGTTTTGCTGATGACATTGTAATTCTATCAGAGACAGCAAAGGACCTGGAAGAGCAGTTGAATGGAATGGACAGTGTATTGAAGAGAGCGTATAAAATGAACATTAACAAGAGCAAAACTAAAATAATGGAATGCGGTCTTAGAAAATAAGGCAATGCTGAAGGAATTATATTAGGTAACGAAGCAATGAAGGTGGTAGATGAGTTTTGTTACTTGGGTAGTAAAATAACATGAGATGGTCGCAGTACAGAGGATATAAAATGCAGAATGGCAGTGGGAGAAAAGCATTTTTGAAAAAGAGAAATTTGCTAACACAGAACGTTAATTTAAGTGTAAGGAAGTCCTTCCTGAATGCATTTGTGTGGAGTGTTGCCTTGTATGGGAGTGAAACATGGACGATAAACAGTGCGGACAGGGAGAGAATAGAGGCTTTTGAAATGTGGTGCTACAGAAGAATACTGAATATTAGGTGGGTAGATCGCACAACTAATGAAGAGGTACTGAACAGAATTGGTGAGAAAAGGAATTTTTGGCATACCTTGACTAAAAGAAGGGATCGCTTGGTAGGACACATTCTTAGACATCGGGGAATCGTAAATTTAGCATTGAAGGGAAGTGTGTGGGGTAAAAATCGCAGAGGGAGACCTAGAGACGGGTATAGTAAGCAGAATCAAGTGGATGTGGGTTGCCGTTCTTATGAGGAGATGAAAAGGCTTGCTCAGGATAGAGTAGGGTGGAGAGCTGCATCAAACCAGTCTCCGGACTGAAGACCATAACAACAACAACAGTTGCAACTGGCGGAGGCCGGGCATGCGCAGTAGAGGTAGTCAGAAACAGTGGCGACTGATAAATTTCTCGCCACTCAAACAGACCTAATATTCTTTTATTAGTGACGACTTGACCCAAGAATGGCTTTGAGAACAGCTGCAACTCTTCGAAGGACCATTCTCATGGATGGTGGATGTCTGATGAGAAAATCCAACTACTTAGTCTAGGACACCTCACTATCGCTGTTCTCGCCTCGTGCCTTGGTAACCGCTGGGCGGCGGCTGGTGATGAGGGCGTGCAGCCATTTGTATTCAGAGCGGTGCAGCGCGGTGCAGCGGAAATGCGCCGCCGCAGCCGGCCGCCATCTGCCGCCGCCAGCTGCATCGCTAAGCGGAAGGCAGGGCCGGGACCACCCACGCACAGTGCTCAGCGCTCCCCACCCTGCGCCGCGCCTCGCCGGCTGGCTCCGCTTGTTAGCCTGCCTGCACACGACACCCTGCAGTCTGCAGTCGTCTGCCCGCGCAGCGCTACGCCACTCTCCTGATAGCACGGGCGAAATGGAGTCACTGCGGACACACTAAGCCACTGCATCTTCACAGACGACGTGTCATCACCAAGTAGTGGGAATTTTCCTTAACGAATGTCTCATTCATAAACTTGTTTGGCCCACTTTAGGTTACGGTAGTAACACTAAAAGCTATTTTTTCAAAATATCCATGTTGGACACGAACTGCAGCTGTAGCGTAAATTGAAGGTTTATTGTCGTGGAAAGAATTGCAACCAGCTGCCTTTTTGGATGTTTTTTTATTTACTCCATAACTAGTTTTCGAACCACTGCAGGCTCATCTTCAGTGGATAACTTTACAGGAACATTTCCGCTAAGTGTAGGTTATGCTGTCATGTTGGTTCTGGTGACATAACTGGGCTTTAATAAGCGAGAACAGAATAAACCGGAATTATACATCTACATAGATACACTGCAAATCACATTTAAGTGCCTAGCAGAGGGTTCATTAACCACTTTCATTACTTTTCTCTACCGTTCCATTCTCTAATAGCGAGCGGGAAGAAAGAACAACTAAATCGTCCCGTTTTCGATCTGAATTCTCTTATTTTATTGGGATGGTCATGTCTCCCTAAGTAGGTGGGTGCTAGCAAAATATTTTCACATTCAGAACTAAAAGTCGGTGATTGAAACTTTGCAAACAGATCACGCCGAAATGAATAACGTCTTTCTTTTAATGATTTCCACCCCAATTCGTGCAACATTTCCGTGACGCTCCCCCCCCCCCTCCCCACCCGTAAAGTGATAAAGCAAAACGAGCTGCCCTTCTCTGAACCTCCTCCATATCTTCCGTCAGTCCCACCTGGTGAGGGTCCCACAAGGGGCAACAGTACTCCAGGAGAGGACGCACAAGTGTGATGTAGGCAGTCTCTTTGGTGGAGGTGGTGCATCTTCGAAGCGTTCTGCCGATGAAACGTAACCTTTGATTCGCCTTCCTCACAATATTTTCTATGTGTTCTCTCCGGTCAAAGTTGTTCGTAATTGTAACTCCTAGGTATTTGGTAGAATTTACGACCATAAGGATTTATTGCGTAATTCAAGTTCAGCGGATTTCTTTTAGTGGTCATGTGTATTACTTCACACTTTTCTTTATTTAGTGTCAATTGCCAATTTTCACACCAAGTAGAAATTTTGTCTAAATCGCTTTGCAGTTGCTTTTGATCCTCTGTTGACTTCACTAACCGATAAACGACAGCATCATCCGCGAACAGTCTAAGGGAGCTATTCAGATTGTCTCGTAAATCGTTTATAAACAAGAGGAAGAGTAGGGGACCTATAACGCTTCCCTGTGGAACGCCAGATATCACTTCTGTTTTACTCGATGACTTACCGTCAATTACGACGAACTGTGTCCTTTCTGATAGAAAATCGTGAATCCAATCGCACAATTGGGAATATATTCCATAAGCACGCAATTTCATTAGAAGCCGCTTGTGGGTATCAAAAGCCTTCCGGAAATCCAGAAATATGGAATCGATTTGAGATCCCTTGTCGATGGCACTTAACACTTGTGAATAAAGGGCAAGCTTTGTTTCGCAAGAGCGATACTTTCTGAACCCGTGTTTTATGTACAACTTGGTTACACCTACAATAAGAACACAGGAAATACATAAAATTACAATACGTTTAATTCCGGTTTATTCTGTTCTCGCTTATTAAAGCCCAGTTATGTCACCAGAACCAACATGACAACATAACCTACACTTAGCGGAAATGTTCCTGTAAAGTTATCCACTGAAGATGAGCCTGCTGTGGCTCGAAAACTAGTTCTGGAGTAATTAAAAAAAAAAAAAAAAAAAAAAAAAAAAGATCCAAAAAGGCAGCTGGTTGCAATTCTTTTCACGAAAATAAACCTTCAACTAAAAGCTAAAAGCTGTGTGTGTGTTGTTTAATGTTGAACCTATCGTTAAATCAGACAACAAATTGTTTATTAATACAGCAATTTTGTTTAATTATGGCCCTGATATTGATGTATATACTGTTAAATGAGAAACAGTGCATTAAACTGATTATGTGCGCAACGGATCTTTTAACAAAACAACTGTGACAGTTAACCTGCATGAAACACACAGACTATACTCAAAAAATTTGACTGCGAGAAAGATATTAAAAACACAAACCACTTTATCAATGTTCGACTGCGAGAATTTTATGCAGATCAGTACCTGATTATCAAAATTCAGTATCATAGTCAATTAACTGCAGTGTTGCATAACAATCATTTACTATGACACAAATAACGAAATCTGTTCAATAAGATTACCAAAATCAATATTGCACTTTAAATCCACAAATAACTAATTATCAAATGAAGAAAGTAGGTTAATCTTCTAGCTACGTAAATGAAACAGGGAAGAAAGGTCAACTTTGTTACTTAATATTGATAAGCACCATTACATTAACTACATAATAAAACTTTTTCCTAATGACATGAAATGCAATTACCTTCATTCCAGCGGTGGTACAACGTTTTCATAGTAATAAAAAATACAATATATATTCCAAATACAATCAAATCAACTTGCAGGCACAGCAGCCTCTGATCTACATCGGAGCTATACACACAACTCAACTGCTCTCTAAGCGAGCTGAACCACAAGTCCCATACTCTCTCTGTGCGAGCTACAATGCTATGCGATACATAATCTTTGCCAAAGATGAAACTTCACAGACTTAAGTACACATATCGATACACACAGTAGAAGCAATATTAATATACATTTTCTTGCAAGCAAGTTACTCGACACAAAACACAAAACGGGAGGAACAATATTAGACATTTTCTATAGATAACACTAAAAGTGGGTCTTTGCGATCGTCTTTTGACAGCTCAAAATTTAAATGAAAATAACGGCTTAACCATGCATCTGACACGGAAATTGAATAACCGAATTTGTAGAAGAAAATTCTCTACAACTTTGCTCTCTTATGTTTTTTTTTTTTTTTTTTTTTTTTTTTTTTTTTTTTTTTTTTTCATATCTCGTATCGTTTCAGAGATATTTGCAAAAATAACGGCGATTTTGGGATGTCTGTCTGTCTGTCTGCCCGTCTGTCTGTCTGTCCGTAACGTGTTCCCTGTTTTAAGACGAACCGTTCAACCGATCAGCACCAAATTTTACAGACATGATTGTAGGCCGCCAGAGACCAGAACCTCCCTTTTTCAAATTTTTCGGACAAAAAATACGGTAGTAATAAAAAAATAAATAAATAAATTAAAAAAAGTTTGTAATATAATTGTAATTGCAAACGAACCGTTCATCTGACACGAAAATTGAATAACCTAATTGGTAGAGGGGAAAATTCTGTACAACTTCGCTCTATTACGTTTTTTCATATCTTGTATCGTTGGAGAGATATTTGCAAAAATAAAGGCGATTTGACGATGTCTGTGTCTGTAACGTGTTCCCACTTTTTAGGTCGCACCGTTTAACCGATCGGCACCAAATTTTACAGACATAATTGTTGGCTACCAGAGACCAAAACCTCGCTTTTTCAAATACTTCGGACAACAAACACGTTAGTAATAAAAAAAACCGTTTGTAATGTATTTTTAATGGCAAATAAACCGTTCATTCGACGCGAAAATTGAATAACCGAATTTGTAGAGGAGAAAATTCACTACCAATTTGTTCCCTTATGTTTTTTTATGTCTCGTATCGTTTGAGAGATAGTTGCAAAAATAACGGAGATTTGACACCCTCCATTGAATTAACGAAAACCAGCCATCTTGCGTTGCGTATTTGATGATTTTGTTATTGTAACTTACACGTTTTTATTTCAAAGTAATGGAGCACTGAAGAATTAACAAAAACACATCGTTCTTTGTACGATAAATGATAATCTAGTGTCTACAAATGCCATATTAGCCATATCAGTTAACAACGGCCATCAATATTATGAGATTAAAGGACACATCTTTTGACTGATAGCTGTAGCTAGTGGGCAAGGCGT
Organism: Locusta migratoria; assembly: GCA_026315105.1. NCBI lineage: Eukaryota > Metazoa > Arthropoda > Insecta > Orthoptera > Acrididae > Locusta > Locusta migratoria. The sequence continues at coordinate 735,093,480 of CM048744.1, read as the reverse complement.
TTGACTATGATTCGAAACCCGCCACTACCTAATTTGTTTTCCTAAAAGGGTTTCATCCACTTATTTATAAATTTTTTATTATTTAGATTATTATTTTAGTGCTAAATGTTTGCAAAAACTTATAAAACTTCAAATCTAAAATGGGCTGTAAAACACGTCACTGCGATTTTCTTCCTTCATTGTTACTTTAAGCCATTGTTACTGGCGGCAGGCTGGCAGCAGAATCAGCGCCGCTCTTCAGCCTACAGACTTTGGCAATGGACATAACGAATAAACAAATACAAGAGAAAGGTTAAAACGGTGAAATTTAAAATAGAAATGGTAGAATTTTGAACAACATAGTCATAGGCGATAAAAAAAAGTGTAGTTCGTAAAATAATGGCCACCGTGGTTTTAAAAGAACATTGATGGACACAAGCACCGATGACAAAGAAAAAACGGAGACACTGGATAAAAGACACTGACGACAGTTGCGCTAGGTGCTCGTGGAACTATCGGACATCGACCGTGGTCAGGTGATTGGGTGCCACTTGCGTCAGAAATCCCCCTTCTGCTCTATCACGATGTCTAATGACTGCCGACAGTTGAAGGTCGTACAATGTAATAGGCAGGCATCTATCCAGACCATCATACAGGAATTCCCAACTGCTTCAGGATCCACTCTAAGTATTATGAGATATAGGCAGGAGAAAACTTGGATTTCATGGTCGAGCGGCTGCCTATAAGCCACATTTCACATAGGTCAGTGCCAAACGACGCCCCGCTTGGTGTAAATATTGGACGATTGAAGAGTGGAAAAAAGTTGTGCGGAGTGACAAATCACGATACACAATGTGGCGATCCGATGGCAGGGTGCGGGTTTGGCGAATGCCCGGTGAACGTCATCTGCCAGTGTGTGTAGCGCTAAAAGTAAAATTCGGAGGCGGTGGCGTCATGGTGAGGTCGTGTTTCTCATGGAGGGGGCTTGCACCCATTGTTGTTTTGCGTGGCTCTACCACAGCACAGGCCCAAATGTTTTAAGCGCGTTCTTCCTTTCCAATGTCCAAGAGCAATTCGGGGATGGCGATTGCATTTTTGAACACGATCGAGCACCTCTTCATAATGCTCGGCCTGTGGCGGAGTGGTTACACGACTATAACATTCCTTTAATGGACTGGCCTACACAGGCCATCGGTGCTTGTGTCCATCAATGTTCTTTTAAAACCACGGTGGCCATTATTTTACGAACTACACTTTTTTTATCGCCTATGACTATGTTGTTCAAAATTCTACCATTTCTATTTTAAATTTCACCGTTTTAACCTTTCTCTTGTATTTGTTTATTCGTTATGTCCATTGCCAAAGTCTGTAGGCTGAAGAGCGGCGCTGAATCCTATAGAAACCTTTGGGATGCCTTGGAACACCGACTTCGTGCCAGGCCTCACCGACCTACATCGATACCTCTCCTCAGTGCAACACTCCGTGAAGAATGGGCTACCATTCCCCAAGAAACCTTCCAGCACCTGATTGAACGTATGCCTGCGATAGTGAAAGCTGTCATCAAGGCTAAGTGTGAACCAAAACTATATTGAATTCCAGCATTACCGATTGAGAGCGCCACCAACATATAAGTCATTTTGAGCCAGGTGTCCGGATACTTTTGTTCACACATCGTATAGATACAAGAATAGCTCGTTTAAATATGTAGAATTTGTGGATTCAAAGGAGCTTACAATTAAAACGGTGCAAAGATACAATATTCATGTAGATAAAATAATTCTACTCGACATGACCTAATCCAATACTGCGATGGAATGACCGAGCGCTCTAAGGCGTCTTGCTGCGGAGTTGCGCGGTTGCTTCCGTCGGAGGTTCGAATCCTCCCTCGTGTGTGTGTGTGTGTGTGTGTGTGTGTGTGTGTGTGTGTGTGTGTGTGTGCCGATGCGCGAGGCCGTTCCCCGTCGAGCATGGATGTTTGTGTCGTCTTTAGTATAAGGTAGTTCATAAGTAGTTTATAAGTTTAGGGACTGATGACCCCGCAGTTAAGTTCCTTAAGATTAATAAACGTTTCAATTCACAAACATTTGAACTTATTCCATTCGATCCTTGCCAAAACAATATGCCATCAGCCGTCTTTACACATTTCGGGAATACATGTCAAACCTAAATGAGAATGGTCGAAAGAGTATTTAAAAGCCGGCTTTCCTAAGTGAAACTGAGCTAATTCGAGAATTCAGAACGACGGTTGTTGCTCGTGAAGGAAGTGAGATAGGATATTTACTATTTACAACAAATATAAGAGACATTACAGATAACGCTTGCTTCTTGGTACACAATGCAGTTGTTTACAGGCAACTTCGTAAGAGCATTATCACGAAACGCTATACGACTACCAGTATCTGCTTAGATAGGTTTAAATGTGGAATGAGCAAATGAATCTAGCTATGCAGCAGGCAGCTGCGACACAAATATATCAGAAAATCCAATAAATTATAATATTTTTCGTTATCGGTACGCCCTAAAGAAGCTGCGCTAATACGCGAGAAAGTGGAGATAACTAGAACAGCGAAACTTCTCAATAATTGATTTTCATCCCGAGAAACCTAGTCAAGCAACAGGACGCTTCCTCTAGAATACATTGGCGGCTAGAAGCCTACTTGGGATAGAAGTAGCTTTCGCGTGTTGTGTCACTGCCAGTTAACACAGCCTTATGAAACTTCGACAATAAACAGAAATATCTGTAGCAGTATAGTGTAAAAAGTAACTGAAGGAAATACCCAGGAAGACGGACGTAAATAACATTTTTATTCCGCGACAATCATTACAATCTACATCCAGGAACTGGTCGTGCAAGATGTTTGTATAGCTTATGGGACTTAACTACGGGGTCATCAGTCCTTAAACTCACAAACTACTTACGAACTAGCTAACACTAAGGACGGCACAAATATCCATGCCCGAGGGGGGATTCGAACCCCCGACCGTAGTGGCCGTGCAGACCGTGACTGGCGCGCCGCAGTCCCCTCGGCCACCGCGGCGGGCGCACAAGATTGTACCCAAATAAAGGATCGCAGTAAAACAAAAAGAGTAGATTTATTCACCGTGGAAAAGTGCAGCAACAGTTGTGGATGTCCCACAACGTCTGTTCAATAACAATGAAGTCACCATTATGATGGTCCTCTGGCCATTACAAAACTCGGACCGGGCGGGAATGGTAGTGCGGTTTGGGGCGCAATTTTACGAATTGTGCGGCCACTCGCGTCGCCGATTCCTTTCTTTCTCTCTCTCTCTCTCTCTCTCTCTCTCTCTCTCTCTCTCTCTCTCTCTCGTGTGTGTGTGTGTGTGTGTGTGTGTGTTCTTAGCATGAGTTAATTTAACTCAGTCTAAAATGTTTGTAATTCTAGGGACCGATGACCTCAGCAGTTTGATCCCATAGATATGCAAACATCTGAACAACACGCGGGACATAGTCATTAATGTGGTGTGTGACCACTACAGCTAGGATTTTTAGGCGCAAAATGTAGGCAAAAAAAAAAAAGTTCAAAGGAGGTCCTGTGATCTAGTCGAGAAAAACGCATAGGTTTATATGTTAATAAGTGCGCCTCTGGCAGAGTGCCAGACTATAAATCGGAAGGTCGCGGTTTCGATCCCCGCTAGGTCCTAGGATTTTTATCTGTCACTTTGCACTTTTTTCACCTCTGGCAGTATTGCTCATGTGAAAAATACCGAGGAGCACCGTGGTTCGGAACCCACGTTAATCTGTAGGTCCCCCAATAACTGGCTGGGTAAGTCAGTTCGAAGGTCGGAGGAAGGCAACGGCACCTCCAGACTGGACCATGCCTAGTAAAGCACTGTGGTGTTCAAACCAATCTTCGGATTGTTGACTGCTTTACCTTTATTCAAACAAACATAACATTAGTCCTGCAACGCAGTACTACTAAAATCTTACGTCAACAAGTGTTAAAAAGATAACAAATAACATTTCATTGTCACATTCAGTGAGGCTGCATCTCCTGTCACTAAATAAATCCAAGTAAAAAAAAAGGATCGCTCACTCTCAGTAATAAGTACAATTCTTTTTCACAGCCCATAGTTGAAATACTTTTCATTGCAACATACTCAGAATTTTTGACCACGCTCCGTTATTTGCATACCCGCCAGTGCTTCCTTAAAATCCACCAGATCAGCCCATTGTTCTCCATCGGAGCAAACTGCTCCTCCAGTTTTGTAATAACATTTGGCAATACCTTTAAGCTTTCTAACATTAGGATAAAACACACAGAACAATATTTATTCCGTCCGATTTCCCGAACTTAAGTAGCTAACCTAAAAGAGACAACTGCAGTGCAAGTGTGTCAGGAAATCACACATTGAAACGTCGAAAAAGTGTCGTACTTATATAAACAAATGCACAAATCCTCTAATTCGTTGTGATAAGCAATAAACCTCCGTAACTGGTGTAGTTTTTCATTATTTAATGGAGGTTAACTAGTGTATCTCTGCACAACTTCAAATAAATTGTAATATTTCTTGTCAAATATCACAAGTAAAGGTAAAGCAGTCAACAATCCGAAGATTGGTTTCAACACCACAGTGCTTCACTAGGCATGGTCCTGTTTGGAGGTGGAATGCCGTTGCCTTCCTCCGACCTTCGAACTGACTTACCCAGCCAGTTATTGGGTGACATACAGTTTAACGTGGATTCCGAACCACGGTGCTACTCGATATTTTTCACATCAGTCACCCTGCCAGAGGTGAAAGAAGTCGAAAGTGACAGATAAAAATCGTAGGATCTGGCGGGCATCGAACCCGCGACCTGTGGATTTGTAGTCGGGCACTCTGCCACTGTGCTCCCGATCACAAGTAAGTAATAGAAATTTCTCCTTTTACCGGTACCTCACATAGTCGTAAAGATTGTCTAGAATTAGCAATAAGTGAGGACAGTACACAATCCTCGCCACTTTCTTCTTTCCAGACAGGTGTAGCTCATTCGTATGCATTCGAAGTCTTATTAATATATATATAAAACCGCATTGTAGCAATAATTTCGAAGCATAAAAATATCGGTGGAATCCATTGCACCTCAGGGAAATGAAATCTAATATATTTCAGACACATAATGAAACGTAACTTAACTTTCTCCTATCCTAGCTTAGTAACATCCGTCAAAATGTCGGCTACGTTCAAAATGTCAATGAGCTGTGACGTTTTGAGGAACAAGTGAACACGAGTAGAGTGTTGATTTGGAATCTCACTCGGCGAATTGACGGGTGTTACTAACAAAAGTTCAAAACCCCCTGAAAGACGGGTGTTAGTAGCGAGCGTTAAAACCAGTAACGCAGGGTTAACCGAAGTGCAGTGTGAACACGCCGTCGGACGATGTTTTGAGTCGAACTCCGTCGACGGCGTCTGACGACGGTCTGTCGGTGCCACTGTGAGCTCAACCTAAGCCATCCTCATTCTCGTCGATGTTACGCTCCAAAGACTATCTATGGGGGCAATGCTTTTTAAATCGAGGGTTGTTGTTTAATATATTTATCTCCCTAAGAATTAAACTGACACACGGTTCACACATTAGTAATTAACCAAAGCAGCTGCTCTTTCTGTTTACGCATTGGGTTCTAATTATTATCTCCAGTGAGATATTTACACCACGTGTTGCTTGACATATGACAGAGCCGCAGTGTGTGGCGGCTGTGAGAGGCAGGGCGCACACACGGCGGTCTTTGTGACGCGGTATGGACTTCACCCTAGTGACGGCTGGAGGCGCGCCTCCCTGGGTTAAAGATAAACTGCGGGCCCCACTTGTCGAGAGCACTGGCATCCCGGGCCGCCTCTCCGGCCTGCGTGACGATGACAGCAGGCGGCGGCACCACACACACACACACACACACACACACACACACACACCCCAGGGAAAAAACATCTGGCCACAAAGCTTATTTTTATATGCCTGAAAAGCACGAGTGCAGAATCACGACTTCGAGGTTTTGGAATGGCCCTGACATTCGATTGCGGGCCCTGGACCCACAATCAGAGATGGGCCCTCCCCCACTGTCTATTTTTACTGTTTTGTACAGTAGTTTCTAATTGCAAGTTTATATCTGAATCATACTCTTTTTAGAATGTACTTTAATTTGCTATAAATTTGATACGGTAAGCGTCATTTATAAAATTATTCTAGTTAAAATTGAGACTTTACTTACAACGGCCACAGCAGGCCCGTAGTCAAAATTTGGTTTTGGGGTTGAACCAAAGGCGCAGAATGTTTCCGTTTTAACAAACATACTCGGAAAATACAGAATCACCTGAAATCGGCGAAAGATGCATGCAAACCGGTGGAAAAAGCAGGAATGTATAGCATTCCATGTAGCTGTGGAGACGTATACGTCGGTATCACAAAAGGAACAGTCAAAAAAACGACTAGAAGAGCACAAGGGGAACTGCAGAAGTTGACAGATCTGTCGCAGTTATACGGCAAGATGTGTTTTGTGACTTGTCAATGTATTACTCATGTGGCGAAAATATCCTTTCCGTAACAGCATCGATTCCGGAAAGGCAGAAGAGAAACTGCACTAGCTTAAGCACATTTGAGAATGGCACATGATTCTGCCTGACATGAGAAATTATATCAATCCATCTTTGACCTGGAAAAGTGGAGTTAGCAGTCCATATAACGATTTTCTCACTGGTATAGTTTGTGCGAGTATGCTCAGTGGAAACAGTTTGAAACGGTTTCAACAGTTTGCGGTAAGTACCTTAAGTCTAAAGAACTTTTTGTCAAACAGTATAACAGTATCCCATCATAATGAAAACTAATAATAAAATAGACCGATACAGGTGAGATAAATTTCTAAATCGGAACATAATTGTTAAATACGGGACAAATAGATGTACCGAATTACCTCCGAAAAAATTCGGGGCAGAGACATAAAAATCGCGAGTGTCCCGAAAATTCGGTAAAGTTGGTCACCTTAGTTAACACACACATACAATACCAACCAATGGCAGTAACTAAGAGCATCAGTCAAAGTAATCGTTTAAGATAAGCGGTTTATCATAAATATTTATTACAATTGCCTTCTAAAATTGAGTTGGAGGAAAAATATTAACCTTTTTTCTAGTTTGTTTTTAATTTCAGGGCTGGGCTCGGGCCCCTTCAGCACCGGGCCCTGGACCCATGGGTCCACCCAGCCCCACCCTTGTGGGGGCCATGGGTTTTGGTGCCGACTTCCTATATGAACTAGTATCGTAGTCTTATTGTACATTATAGAGTACTTAGCTTGTATTTATCGCGAATCTTTAGTTCAGCGCAAAGTTCCTAGTGATTGGAAAAAAGCGCAGGTGACTCCCGTTTATAAGAAAGGAAAGAAAACTGACCCACATAATTACAGGCCAATATCGTTGACATCAGTTTCCTGTAGAATTTTGGAGCATATTCTCAGTTCGAATATAATAAATTTCCTTGAGACGGAAAAGCTGCTTTCTACGAACCAGCACGGGTTCAGGAAACATCGTTCATGTGAAACTCAGCTTGCCCTTTTCTCACATGACATCTTGTGAGCCATGGTTGAAGGGCGACAGGCGAATTGTGTTTTTCTCGACTTCAAAAGGGCGTTTGACGCGGTGCCACATTGCAGACTGCTAACGAAGATACGAGCTTATGGAATAGGTTCACAGATTTGTGACTGGCTGGAAGACTTAAGTAATAAAACGCAGTACGTTGTTCTCGACGGCGACTGTTCATCAGAGACGAGTGTGTCGTCAGGCTTCCCCCAGGGGAGTGTGATAGGACCGCTATTATTTTCTATCTAGATAAATGATCTGATGGATACACTAACTTTTAATTTGCGGCTGTTTGCTGATGATGCTGTGGTGTATGGGAGGATGTCGTCTTTACGTAACTGTAATAGGATACAGGATGACCTAGACAAAATTTCTAGTTGGTGCGAAGAATGGCAGCTAGCCCTCAATGTAGAAAAATGTAAGGTGATGCGCATGAGTAGAAAAAACAATCCTATAATGTTCGAATACAGCATTAGTAGTGAGCTTCTTGATGCAGTCATGTCGTTCAAATATCTAGGCGTAACATTGCAGAGCGATATGAAATGGACCGAACATGTAAGGACAGTTGTGAGTAAGGCGGACAGCCGACTTCGGTTTATTGGGAGAATTTTGGGAAGATGTACTTTCTGTAAAGGAGAAAGCGTATAAAACGCTTGTACGACGACGTCTAGAGTATTGCTCAAGTATTTGGGACCCGCAGCAGATCAGTTTAAAGGAAGACATAGAGGCGGTTCAGAGACGAGCAGCTAGATTTGTTACCGGTAGGTTCGACCAATGCGCGAGTGTCACGGAAATCCTCCAGCAACTCAATTGGGGATCGCTGGAAGAAAGATGACGTTCTTTTCGTGAATTTCTGTTGAGGAAATTTAGAGGGCCGGAATTTGAAGCTGAGTGTAGTACTATATTGCTGCCACCTACTTACATTTCGCGTACATCTACATACATACTCCGCAATTCACCGTAAGGTGCGTGGCGGAGGATAGTGATCACAATGACAAGATAAGAGAAATTAGGGCTCGTACGGAGGCATATAGACATTCTTTTTTTCCTCGTTCCATTTGGGGGTGGAATAGGAAAGGAAATGCCTAGTAGTGGTACAGTGTACCCTCCGCCACGCACCTTACGGTGGATATATGTAGATGTAGATTCAGAGAGTTTTAACAGTTGACAAGACCGCCGGCCCAGGCTAAATTGTGTCAGTTGATTAATTCCTTGTGCGAAATATGCCAATTACGCTGAAATTAATGCTCAGCTAAAGGCACTGTTTTTATATGTACACTTCCGATTTATTTTTTTTTTTTTTTTTTTTTCCCCGAGCAAATACTGTTTTCGCTGATGGTTTCTGAAGCACGTCACTTCTACCGTTTAAACGTATGAGAATCGATTCAAACTTTGGACAAAGGTAGGTAAATGGACAACGTCGCAGAGTTTTTTTTAAAATCTAATTATCATTATTCGTTGTCTCTAAATTTAACAAGCGCTGAGGCTCGTCGGACGTCCAGACAATTGTGGACCATAATAGTGTTTTGTCGTCAGTTGCCGTTTCGTTCTTTATACGTTAACTTTCAAAAAATGTTCAAATGTTTCTAAATCTATCGGACCAAACTGCGTGGTCATCAATCCGTAGCTTACAAACTACTTAAACCTAGGTAAACTAACCTAAGGACAACACACACACACCCATGCTCCAGGGAGGACTCGTGCCTCCACGTCGAGCAACCGCGCGCTCCGCAGCGAGACGTTAACTTTTAGTTTATATATATAAAAAGAAAAAAGTCTGTAAAGATTGTAAAAAATTAAAATCTCATGTATTCACTTCTTTCTTATGTCAGGTCATTTCCTTCTTCCCTTTCTGTCTTTCGTATTTTACCCTGCTCTCTACCCGTTTCAGTTCAAACTTTATGACGCCATTTCTCACTATATGCCCTACAATAATATAGTTTTTCTTGTTCGTAAGGTAGAATGTTAGAAAAACGTGTGTGAAATTCGTTGCGTGGTGTGACCGCGGCAGAATAGCCGTGTGCACTAAGCCGCCTTGCTGGAATGCGCGGGTATGGGTTTTTGTGTTGCCCTTAGAATAAGTTACTTTAAGTTAGTTTAAGTAGTTTGTAAGCCTAGGGACTGATTAGCAACGTAGTTAAGTCCCTTAGATTTACAAACATTTGAATATGCGTGGTGTGGTGGACTTTCATCCATTCCATTGTTTTGAAGTCATATTTCATGAACTATGTCGTACTACAATATAATTTCGAAGGTACATTTAGTGGTGTGTCCGTATGATGTATATAAAATTTATCACAAATGCAATACGCTGTGTATAAATATCAGACAGGTGAAATGGCAGCATACAAGACCAATTAACGCAGCTGGAAGATGATTCTAAAAAGAGTAATTCCAGAAACTTTTACAGAAGCTTCAAGCGCAATCTAGGACAATATAACCCACCAAGTCTCCATGTAAGCGGACTTGATGGAAAGCTAGCCTATAATACAGAAAACTGCAACATCCTTGCTAAATTCTTCTAGACTCTACTCAACTATGAATCCTCTGAAACCTATTTCACCTTTGAAGATAATATCCGCCAACCAAATTCCCTCTCCCCCACAGAAGAAGAAGTACGGAGCATTGATCAGTCTTGGAAAAATGAGGCTCCAGGAGAAGATTCAGTAGTGGCTGAGCTATGGAAACATGTTGGTGAGAAGGAAATCACCAAGCTCACTGAAATCGTACAAAACATGTGGGAGACTGAGATACTATGAAGTGACTGGACATTTGCTTTGAACCACACCGTGCACAAAAAAATGTGATTTGACGGATGGAAATAACTACAAAATATTCTCCAAAGCATTGCTTAACAAAATCTGAACATCAACTAGACCCAATTGGGAGAGGGGAGGTTTCAGAAAGGGACAATCTTGTGCTGAGCAGATTCATAATCGAAAGTTAGTATTAGCACAAGTTAAAATAGCGGAAAATAAGTACTTTGTCACTTTTGTCGACTTCAAAAAGGCATATGATTCAGTTGGTAGGCATACCCTCATGCAAATCCAACAAGAAATGGAATTTGATGAAAAGACTCAGTGACACTTGGTCACATGTGAAATTTAGAGGAGCACTCTCAGAAAGCTTCGAAGTCAAGACAGGGATCAGACAGGCTGATGGACTCTCCTTTTCCACTGCCCATTAGAGAAGATCATTAGAGAATGGCGGAAGGAACTGAACAGGTCGCGGCGGAGAGACGCTATGCTCCGATGCGCGAGGCTGTTCCCCGTCGGAGGTTCGAATCCTGGGCATGGATGTTTGTGTCGTCTTTAGTATAAGTTAGTTCATAAGTAGTTTGTAACTTTAGGGACTGATGACCCCGCAGTTAAGTCCCATATGTTTAATAAACATTTGAACTGAACAAACGGAACATAGTGATATTTACCTAGGATACAAGCGGGAGGGCCTCATCATAGATTGTCTGGCTTTTGAAAATGACTTGGCACTTCTGACGATCTCTAGAGAAATAGCGGCACAGCAGGTTAATATACTCAGATGCAAGGCGGATAAAGTTAGACTGCAAGTTTCTCTAGAGAAGACCAGATATCTCACGAACCTTAGTGAGAGCCTCAGAGAACTGAATCTGGAAGAGGGAAAATTAGAGAAAGTTAACAAGTACCTAGGAGAGTGACTCGAACCTAAACTGACAAATCGGGTAGCTCTGAGAACCCGAATTAACTGGCATACCATCTAACAAAGAATACTAAGAGATACCAAGCTCAGACATTACCATGCTGTCTTTAGACCAGAAGCCCTATACGCCTCTGAATGCCACGTCCTGAACAGGAAAGGCTTTAATGAAAAACTGGAAATTAAGGGGAGGAAGATTATGGGACCAGTAAAAATAGATGGTGAATACAGGAGACGCCACATGTCTATCGCTACACCGAGAAGATCACGGATGTAGTTAAACCGATATGTTTGAACTATGAGCACATGTCGAGGATGATTCCCAGCAGAGTTACCGATCAAATTGTATCCTACTGGCAAAAGTGAAAGGTTAGGTCCACAGGGTTAGGGGAAGTGTCGAAAGACCTTCAAGAGTTGGGAATAGTTGACAGCCATATCAAGGACAAAACATCCTTCATAATTATTTTACTTCAAAAGAGGTTCAAGAACAATGTACCCCGTAAGAAGACAGGGGCCGTCTGGACGAAAGAGGAAAAACACAGCCGGAGAATGCACGTGTACTGGACAAATATCAAAACACATTCCCAGCGAAAAAGTTGAAGATCATGGTCCTTAGTAGGCCTATTCGAAGAGAGGGAGAAAGAAGCTGTGTACGAGAAGTAATAACTTTTAACATCATGTCGAATGTTGTATTTTTACTTAATGAACAGCAAAACAATAGTAATTAATAAATATAATGTTTGAAATCATGTGGAAAGTTCTCTGCAAAGCGCTATGTGCTTTCTTTATCAAGCAGCGGATGAATAGTCTCGTTATTCACGCATCGCGTGACGAGTCAGCCTTCATTTTCTATGAGGTCATCCTATATGTCGTAGGTGGTTTCTATTCCCATAGCGATTGATTCCTACTGTTAAAAGTATTTGTACCAACACTGGTTGAAACTGATTCATTAGTATCACGCATACTCACATCCATGCACTTTTATAATGAGTATAGATTCCAGTAAGCTTTAAAGTAAGTATAGGAAAATAATCGTGAAAGATTGCAATTTATTTACTCTTTTATGAAGAAGTTACAAACTCTATAGATTACGATAGCTAATCAACTATGGCACAATAAAAGTTAAAACAGAATGAAAAATGCTCCTATCACAAAACTACAAATGGTGAAAATGTCCCGACTACCGTTATAAAAGGGAAGAACTAGTTTCTCAACTTAGCTGACAAGAATCAAAGTATTTAAATATAAAATCTTAACGCATTCGCGTTTTTTTTCACGAGTTAATCATAATAATGTTGGTAACCTCGTGTCCTGAATGTACTACCTCTCAGTTATCGCAATGGATATTTGAAATGATCGCTAGCAGTAACGTTCTTCGAACAGCGTAGTAATCCCGTCAGCCCGAAAAATTTAAAGCTTAGAGTAACACAAAAAAAGAAAAAGAAAAAAGAAAGAAAAAAACCAGTAAAGTTGAGATGATGATGCAAGTGATCTACATAGTCTCCCACCCCCCTCTCTTTTTCAGTAAAACCACGTGAAACCATCAGAGAAGTCCTTGTTTTCAACTTTGTTCAAGTCTTTGTCCCATCATGTGAATTAATGCACTGTGTCGTTATGCTGAGTCACTCGTGGTCATTTTTCAGTACTATGCGAGAGTTTTATCCCAATCAGTTCGTTGCCAGGCATCTACACGTTGTTTTTGTTCGGAATTTTAGTTATACGCAAAACACTTTACAAACACTGTTTTCTTCACAACACTCTGGAGAATGTCTTGTGCAGTTGATGTTATTCCACCGCGGTTTTATGACGCAATACTGGTTGCACGTCCAGTACTTTAGACTGAATGTTCATAACTGCCTGGTAGAATAATAAGTTGTTGCTTATAGTTCTTACTCCTAGCTGCCGCCATAATTATTACGCTGACGTCGCTTATATGCCAGGAATTTAAAACATCTGTCTCTGAACATTTTCAATAGCCTGTTTATGTTTCAAGAAATATTATGTTACATGAAGTAAACATCTAGAAACATTCTAGGAAAATAAAGAGAGCCATAAGCCATTTAATCCCGACTTTGTCCGGCCAGATTCGTACCATTTGACGATTTAAAATTTCAGTCTTAACTTGGAAACATTTATTGGATGTGTGTATTCTGACAGGTATTCTATAAACAAAATGGAAGCTAAGTGAATATGCTAACAAAACAAAAAATGGAAAAATATATATATCATAGAGAGTTTAAATGCGCGGACATTATGAAGGCGACTATTCGCAATTGCTGTCGTAAATGTTACCTAAACGTAGAGGATAACGGAATTGATTTCTTTAGGAGTAATTGGCAGGCAGCGAAGTAGAATGCATTACCTGAATCCAATGGAGCCGGCCGCGGTGGCCGAGGGAACTGAGGCGCTTCCGTCACGGTCTGCACGGCCACTACGGTCGGGGGTTCGAATCCCCCCTAGGGTATGGATATTTGTGCCGTCCTTAGTCTTAGCTAGTCCATAAGTAGTTTGTAAGCTTAGGGACTGATGACCGCGTAGTTAAGTCCCATAGACTTTACAAACATTTGAACATTTGAACATTTTTTGAATCCAATGGAGTGATAAATATCTCCTCCCAGTGAATGTGGGAGTTTACTGACTGGCGAATATTCACAAATGACAGCCACACTATTACGTGCTCTCTCCACCTAGATTAATCCTTACATACGTGTGTGGGAATACGTTGTAGACAGGGAAGTAAAGCATTTCACCTGAAAGCATTGGCAGGAAGACATCTGCCATTCAGCGTCCACAAACGACGGTTAGTTAATTGCGACTTTTCACCAATATGTTACTAAACTCGAGAAACATTATGACTGATATTTCATAGGTGTTTCAACTAAAACAAAGTTGAATACTGTCGAACGTCGAATAAATGGAAGAGTGTTTTTATTTTTACAGTCAGTTCATCAAATGAGCCTATTATAAATCTACTTTTCTTTTTTCTACTGAAATATTTAATCATTCAGTAACGTTTTTTCCACTAACGGAAAATAAATTATATGCAGTTACTGAAATAATAACATCACGAATTATCATCCATATTATGAATGATACGTAGTAGCAAACAGATGAATGAAGGAAGAAAACTAAAGATATGATTACATCATGCTCAAATCAGGTTCTTTAATCTCGAACCATCTGTGTATTATTGCCGGTCTCTACTATAGTAAAGAATTCACTATTAATATTTTGTACAGTTTTAAAATGGCATTTGAGTGATTAAATTTGCTGCCGACTTTTATAAAACATACATTTCGCTAGTAAGCATTTTACAGTTATACCGATACACAGTTGTTTATTTAATTTTATCAGAGGAGTGCAAAAAGACTGGGGCGGTAGGTTTGTATTTTACATTAACACCCATACCTGAAACGATATCCGAAACCGCAGCTTCCGACGTACTCCGTCACAATGCTATTTCAGAATTCGCGGAAGCCGGAAGGAGGAATTTATGCAGCACCTACGGCGACGAAAAAATTGCGTCGGTTCATACTCAACTAGAGGAAATGGAATTATTTAACGCAGTTTTCCTGTCGTCGGGATGAAATATGAGGACACCATCAATATCGAACTATTTGCTACAGTGTGCTGACAGCAACAGATGTGTTATTCTTCCTGCTGTTAGCCAAGGGTGGAAAAAAATTTTACAGGATGCCCGTGCATTCGGATGGATAATGCCTCGATTTTTTTGCGTCCTCGGACTCCTTTCTGTTTACGGCTTGCGTTCGCCGAACCGTGACACAGGCTTTAGAAGGAGGTTTCCGTGGAACCCTCGAGTGTCTTTTTGACTATGGTACGTACCTTTGCACGGAGAAAGAATCGGTGCGAGCAGCCGGCACGGAAAAAGCGCACACACGAAAACAAGGACTGACTCTGAGATGTGCTGCGTGTTTCTCTAAGCAGGCCCGGGAAACAAGATACAGAGAGGGGAGGGGGAGGGGGAAAAAAAGGAACAAACAAACGAAAATTACGGTGTTTGTCCTGGGGCGTTTCAGAGAAGCAACAGAAACATACGTAGGAAAAGGGAGGATACAGAGGAATGGGTGGGGGGGGGTGGATAAAAGTTCGCCGAATCTTAACTTTGCGAGTGGTGCAGGAGGATGGGAAGGGGGCACAGGAGGTCTGCGAAGCGGTTTTGGCGCTCGTGGAAAGAAGAGGGGGGCGTGTCGGGCACGGGAGCAGGGACGCAGGACGGAATCCTCCCGAACTATTCTAGCACAGTGGCACCACCAGCAGGTACCAGCCCCCAGCCCCCACCCTCACCAACCAGTGTTCAGCGTTCATTCATACTGTCATCCGGTATGGTCAGTGTTGATCACATAACAAGTGTTGAAGTTTGGCATTATAATCTCGTCTCCATGCGTAAGTTCTCTATTGTTCCTACCGTTTCTTCCACAGTTGCAACATCATTCGGGCTGACGAATTTGGTGAGTTTTTGTTGTTGTTGTCTTATGGAATGTTTACGTTGGAAGCTTTTTACCCAGGTACCAGTAGCAATAAACAAATTTTTGTGAAAAATACGCGAATACAACTGTCATTCTCCATTGTCGTAATGTTTTCGTTGTACTTGTTTATAAAGGCATCATGCTTCCTTATATCTCTTCCACGTTTCGGCGTTGATTAATGGAATTTTTTTCTCGTGTTACCTTTTTCTACTTATTACCTCCAAATTTGATGATTATCTTTTTATGATTTTATAATTAAAAGTTTAATTTTGCAAGAAATTTAACAAATGAAATTAAGCTTCTAGAGGGAATCGAACACGAGTCGCAAAAATAGCAGTCTGTTCGCTTACCCACTATGCCCTAGCACCACATTTAAGAGTATTGCTCATAATACATACAAAAAAATGTTCAAACGTTTGTAAATATATCGGACCAAACTGCGCGGTCATCAGTCCGTAGCTTACAAACTACTTAAACTAAGGTAAACTAACCTAAGGACAAACACACACACACACCCATGCCCCAGGGAGGACTCTAACCTCCATAATACATACAATATCCGTGAAAGTCTGTCAGGAGTGTTTCCTATTTTCCGATTTTCTATTAAGGCAAGTTTTATTAGAAACTACAGACGTTCATAACTTGCTTCTATTCACGTTAAGTCAAGCCAATTCAATGAGACTCATGTCCCGCCCTCCCGTTGAAAGCAAAATTTCTTCTTCCTTAGAAGAAAAAAAAAAAAAAAAAAAAAAAAAAAAAAAAAAAAAAAAAAAAAAAAAAAAAAATTAGCCTGCTTTGTCCTCTGTTTATAAATCGACGCTGTATCAAATAAATTTGCATACCAACTGCTGAAAATGTTGCACAGATTTATCAATTGCGAGTAACACGTAATCTTTCGATTGTAAGAACCAAAGTGATGTTACTGTACGTTTACTCTGACTCTAAAGTTAACTGAGGCTTCATTCTCACTCTTACTTTACTGTACAATGTAGGAACATACACTGGAACATATGCTACATATGCAAGACTCATCGCTTGGAAGAAGACCTCTGAGGATGTCCGGTGCAGCTCTGGACGAAACGTAAGGTGAAACTGAAACGGTTTATGGAACACGACCTTATAACCCGGAAGTTCTACCAGCAAATATGCTACATAGCTTTACTTGCCTGGAATATCCATAAAGGTCTGGCCACACACTCTGGTCTCCGTCCGCCACCAACTACCTGCTTAAACAGGTTATGGGAGGATTCAGTCCCGTCCGTTTCCACACCTTTGCAGGCTCGGGAGGATTCAGTCCTATTTTTCTGACCGCGGGAGGAATGGATCCTGCGCCCGGCACGGGAGCAGCGGCAGAGCTAGGGGTGGCAGTGAGAGGTGGGGCCGTGGTAACGGGAGCTGATTACCGCGGGGGCGGCTGTCGCTTCGCTTTGAGGGGGGCGGGATCGGGCCGTATTATTAGCCGGCGGACAATGGCGCGCGAGAGCGCACTTCCGGCGGCGGCGACGGCAGCGCCGCGGTGCGGTGCGGCCGGCCTTTGACGGCGCGCCGCCGCCTTTGTCGTATCAACAAGAAAGCCCCTGGAGAGCGCGGGCCCCATTCGAGCCCCAGCGAGGGCACGAGTGGACGGGGCGGCGAGAGGCGGCGAGAGGCGCTCGAGCACCACACAGCCCCGCCCTTCCGCGAGCGCCCCCCGTGTGTCGACACAGGCTTACTGCCCGACCGTACCGAGCCAAGCCTCCCACAATCCCGTAAGGCCGGTATGTTGTTGTGGTCTTCAGTCCGGAGACTGGTTTGATGCAGCTCTCCACAATACCCTATCCTGAGCAAGCCTCTTCATCCTATATACATATTATAAATGCGAAAGTTTGTATGTTTGTTACCGCATCACGCTAAAACTGCAGCACTGATTTAGATGAAATTTCATATAGAGATTTCTTCTTATGTCTTGGATTAGGAAATAGGCTACTTTTCAAAATGTTTATTACAAGTTATTTATTTTGTGTTCCAGCCTCGTCGCCGCTTTTGTGTCTCGTTTCCGTCGTAGGTGTCGGTGGCCGAGTAGGAAGACCGACACAGGAATAAAGGTAGCACGCTTGTGCAGGTACGAAGGTGAGCAGCCAGTGGGACAGCAGAAAGTAGAAACACTAGAGTAAATTAGAACGATATATATATATTGCACAGAATTTATACAATACTTAACTTTTACATAGTTCAGTACAGGAGACTGCTGATTCATAGTTGAGCTAGAGGCCTGCCTAGTGCCTATCCGATAGCCAAGTCTTCATTGGTGCCTATCTGATTCCGAAGTGTTAACTGGTTCCTATCTCAGTCCCAAGTGAACGATGTCGTTCAGTGGTGGCCACGAGCGGAGTTGTAACAGAGGGCGCTCGTGGCTGACGTCGTAAGAACGCCGCGCCGTGCGTGCATGACGGCGCGCGGCGAAAGTAGGTGGCGCGCACTTTGGACTTGTGCGACACCACAATTTATTTGAAATATATCCACAGAAATACGTAACGGTTGTAAGAAGCTTCTAATACAACAGCAGAGGTGCCATGTGGCGTATGTCATGTTTACCCGTTATTTTGGGCAATGATTCGTGTCCTGCAATAGTGAAATTTTTTTTCTTTGTTATTGTTAGCTTTTTTACTTTCGAATATACAAAAAGATTCTGGGATACTGCCAAAACAGCTTAACTGACCTATAATTACATACACAAGAAATCTGAATGTTGGTGTTTATGCCACATTCATTTTCATTTGTTGGGAACAAATGAAGGAAGTATGTATATAAATTGAAGACTTTAAATAAAATATGCTCTAAGTACCATGGAAAGAAAAAACATTGACGTTTTGTGTAGAATGGGATCTAGATACCAAGCCCTATTTTGTGTACAAAGCGCGAACTGCCACGTATAAATAGCGTACGTAAACTGCAACGAAAGTAGTAGCAAATGCACTCAACAGATGACAGACTGTGGTGTCGCACAAGTCCAAAGTGTGCGCCACCTACTTTCGCCGCGCGCCGCCATGCACGCACGGCGCGGCGTGCTTACGACGTCAGCCACGAGCGCCCTCTGCTACAACTCCGCTCGTAGCCACCACTGAACGACATCGTGCACTTGGGACTGAGATAGGAACCAGTTAAGACTTCGGAATCAGATAGGCACCAGTGAAGACTTGGCTATCGGACAGGCACTAGGCAGGCCTCTAGCTCAACTATGTATCAGCATTCTGCAGTACTGAGCTATGTATAATTAATATTGTATAAATTCTGTGCAATATATATCTCGTTCTAATTTACTCTAGTGTTTCTAGTTTCTGCTGTCACACCGGCTGCTCATCTCCGTACCTGCACAAGCGTGCTTCCTTTATTCCTGTGTCGGTCTTTCTACTCGGCCACCGACACCTCCGACGGAAACGAGACACAAGAGCGGCGAAGAGGCAGGGACACAAAACAGACAGTATAACACTCATGAAAATATTTCTCAGGTCGTATAATGTGTATTCAATTGTGATATTATCCAGGTTCTTAAATATTGTTTTCTCCTTGGTTTTCGATGACTTGTATTGGACTGTCACCGTCAACTGTAGATGTTCGAACATTGTGATGTTATCGTA
Source organism: Locusta migratoria (assembly GCA_026315105.1). Classification (NCBI taxonomy): domain Eukaryota; kingdom Metazoa; phylum Arthropoda; class Insecta; order Orthoptera; family Acrididae; genus Locusta; species Locusta migratoria. Next base: position 735,074,159 of record CM048744.1, on the reverse strand, counting down.
ATTCTTTAAAAGTGTATTCTCTTTGGATTTCAAAGAATAATAGTTTCTTTGGTGATTTCGATTATTTATAGCATTCGAACGTTTGCTTTTAGTGCTGGTGACTTTGCTGGTTAGATTTCACTGATTCAATCTTTCTCTGGTGATTTCGTTGGTTTGTAAGACTTCGTTGGTTTCTTTCCCTGTTGTATTTATTGTTTCTTTCATTCGTTTAGTTCGTATTTATAGGATCAGGATAGTTTCTTTATTCGTTACATTTGTTGTTTCTTTTGTTGATTCGCTTTGCATTTGTAGGATCTCAACAGTTCGTTTCTCCGTTAGAATTCTTTTTTATTTCGTTACTTTTCTCCGTTAGAGCTGTCAGGGGTGCCATCCCACAAGTTGGAGCTGAATGTGGGTGTGCCTGTTTTATTGATGCGTAACTTGGATGCACCACGATTATGCAATGGCACCAGGTTACGCATCACGGACCTGAGAAGGCATATCGTTCAAGCCACCCTCATCACCGGTGGAGCCAAGGGAGAGACTGCATTAATACCACGAATTCCCATCATCCCAACAAACTTTCAATTCCAGTTTAAACGGTTACAGTTCCCACTGAAAGTGGCCTTCTCGATTACTATAAACAAGAGTCAAGGACAAACATTAAAAGTGGCAGGTATTCATCTAGCCACCCCATGTTTCTCGCAAGGACAGCTCTACGTAGGCTGCTCCCGTGTATCGAGAGCTAGAAATCTCTACGTTTACTCTGAGAGCAACAAGTCTCGAAACGTCGTTTACAGGGACGTATTGCAACAGATTTTTGGCTCTCCATCCGTTCCAAGACAATTATATATTCCGTGCTAACAATGTCGCAAACAGTCATGTAGTTATTTATGCCCTTTCTTGCAACTTTAATGTCTGACTATTGAACCGCGGGTAACACCGAGGGGAGCAGCTAGTCTCCACATAAGAACGGCAACCTACATCTGTCTGAATCTTCTTTATCCATCTCTTGGTCTTCCCCTGCGATTTTTCCCCATACACTTCCCTCCAACGCTAAATTCACAATTCCTTGATGTCTAAGAATGTGTCCTACCAATCTATTCCTTCTTTTAGTCAGGGAACGCCAAAAATTCATTTTCTCGCCAATTCTGTTCAGTACCTCATTAGTTACGCGATCCACCCACCTAATCTTCAGCATTCTTCTGTAGCACTTTATTTCAAAAGCCTCAATCCTCTTCCTGTCCGCACTGTTTATCGTCCATGTCTCACTCCCATACAAAGGAACACTCCATACAAATGCCTTCAGAAAGGACTTCCTTAGGCTTAAATCTATATTCGATTTTAACAAATTTCTCTTTTTCAAGAACGCTTTTCTACCCATTACAATTCTGCATTTTATATCCTCTGTACTGCGACAATCATTTGTTATTTTACTGCCCAAGTAACAAAACTCATCTACCTCCTTTATTGCTTCGTTACCTAATCTAATTCCTTCAGCATCACCTGATTTTCTTAGACTGCACTCCACTACCCTAGTTTTGCTCTTGTTAATGTTCATCTTATGTGCACCTTTCAGCACACCGTCCATTCCGTTCAATTGCTCTTCCAGGTCCCTTGCTGTATCTGACAGAATTACCATGAATTACTATGTCGTCGGCAAATCGCTAAGTTTTTAATTCTTACCCTGAACTTTAATACCTTTTCCAAATTTCTCCTTGCTTTCCTTTATAGCTTGCTCAATGTACAAATTTAATAACAATGGAGAAAGGCTACAACCCTGTCTTACTCCCTTTCCAACCACAGCATCCCTTTCATGCCCTTCAACTCTGACAACCGCTGTCTGGTTTTTTACAAGTTGTAAATAACCTTACGCTCCCTATATTTTACTCCTGGTTGCTTCAGAACTGTCGTCATATTTTTATCATATTTCAAGATGGCTGATAGTAAACACATCATGAGCTGTGTTTGCTGCTATGAAAACAGCATTTTGAAGAAAAGAGAGAGGATTACTTGGGGGGAAACTGTAATTTCGTGTTGCAGGAGCTGCAAGCGGAGGGCGCCAAGTCATATATAAATTACTGGAGAATGGATGATACAACGTACCGGTATTTACTCAGTAAAGTGGCTCCACGCATTAAAAATCACTATACGCACGTCAGAAGACTATATCGGCAGAATACAGGTTTTCAGTGACACAGCAATTTCTTGGTACTGGGGTTAAATTTTGCTTACGGCGCGGCGGAGTAAAGTGCTCATGTTGGCAATGAAATGTTCGCTATACGAGAAGGATTAACTTACTGGCCGGACAAGAACGCATACAAGCACCTGTCAACAACAGAGCGGGAACAGCGTCGATTATTATTACATTGAGAAGAGTTGGGAGCATATAAAATCTGCTTCATATATTTATATTAATTTTGTGGTTGATGTAACACACGAGGCCATTAATCTTCTTCCTACACACCGGCCGAATTTCTCCGTTCAGTACCTCCGCCATTCTCTTGTAACTTTAGAGTCTCCTTAATCTGTACTTATTCAGGGCGTCCGCGATTATATAGTGCTTCGTCTGCTTCAGATGACAGTACACACCAAATAAACTTCGACGTCATATTTTGAAACAAGGACATTTGTTTTCAAATAAGCGCGGTCCAAGAACTACAGCGATGCTAGCGCTCCAAGCGGTTATATTTCACATTTCAGTGAACAGTAGACAAACGACTTTTATGATCAAATCTACTGCGCGGCACTAGATGTGATCATATTCTATGACGAAAGCAGAGCTATGTCAAAGTTCCCTATTACACTATCAAATTTTTATGATGTAAATTTTTGACAAAGAAATATAACCGTGTAATACCGGCCTAAGCGGCCGACTAGGAACAGTGGGCAAATTGAAGAGCGCCTCGGCGGCCATTATGGGGGCAACCTTCCACAAGACTTTGCGATTGCATAGGGGATTTCCTGTCAGAGAGGACACAGTTTGTAGTAATCGATGGTAAGGCATCGAGTAAAACAGAGATGATATCGGGCGGTTCCACAGGATAGTGTTATTGGTCCTCTGCTGTTCCTTATTTACATAAACGATTTAGGGGAAAATATAAGTAGCTCTCTTAGGTTGTTTGCAGATGACGCCGTCATTTACCGTCTAGTAAAATCATCTGAAGATCAAAACCAACTGCAGAACGATCTGAATAAGATATCAGTATAGTGTAAAAATTGGTAATTGACTCTAAATAATGAGAAGTGTGAAGTAGTCCACATGAGTACGAAAGGAAATTCGTTAAACTTTGTGTACAAGATAAATCAGCCAAAGTGAAGGCCGTAAACTCCACAAAATACCTAGGAATTACTATTACTTCAGACTTAAATTCGAAAGAACACGTAGATAATGTCGTAGGAAAGGCGAACCAGAGACTGCGTTTTATTGACAGAACAACCCTTAAAAGATTCAACAGAACTACAAAAGAAACTGCATACACTACGCTTGTCCGTCCATTTTTGGAGTATTGTTGCCCAGTGTGGGATCTTTATCTGGTGGGTTTGACGGAGAATATCGAAAGAGTGCAAAGAAGAGCAGCTCGTTTCGTACTGTCACGATACAGGGGAGACAGCGTTACGGAAATGATACAAGTTCTGGGATGGGTATCATTACAACAACGGCGCTTATCGCTGCGGCGTGGGCTACTTACGAGACTAAAATCGCCAACATTCTCCTCCGAATGCGAAAACATATTGTTGACTCCCACTTACATAGGTAGAAATGATGATCAGAATAAAATACGAGAAATTAGAGCTCGAACGGAGAGATTTAGGTGTTCTTTCTTTCTGCGTGCTATTCGAGAATGGAATGGGAGATAAATAGTATAATGGTGGTTTGATGAAGCCAGGCGCTTAAATGTGATTTGCAGAGTATCCCATGTAGACTTAGAAACCCGTAACTAATATCGATCGTCTCCCATAAGAAGAGGACGCCTACTAGACATCGCCGAATTCGTCCAAATTTATGGTACATGTAGGGCGTGGTGAGACGCGAAAGTGCCCCAAGTGGGAACTCAAGATGGCCAACCGTTCAGGAAATAAAAGGAATTTTGATACTGATCTAGGTCCAGCTGCTTCTTTTAAACTGTCCCTGTCAGGGGGCTTTAAGAAGCTGTGTTTGGCTCAGCGATAAAAGATCGGATTCGTAATGTGGAGGTCGCGGTTTCAACTCCACCTGGCGATAATTTTTTTCTCCTCCTTGGAAATGCGTACACCTACATATTGTTTCCGTAGGGATCGTGAGGAAAAGATTAATTACAGCGCGCAAGGAGGCTTTTAAACAATAATTCTGCCCACGATCAATACGTGAATGGTATGGGAATAAACCCCAATAACTGGTACAGTGGGACGTACCCTCTGCCATGCACTTCACAGTGGTTTACAAAGGTCAAATTAAACTCACGATGCACTTTATGGACCGTTCATAACCCCAAGTTTCCAAGCAAGATAATATGCTTGTTTTAAATAATGACGTCCCATGCTGATGTTGTGCACATATAAATACAACATAACATATATGATGTTGCGATTAATTTTGGAAGTCAGCAATGTACGCATTGCCATGGACGAAAAAAAAAAACTTGCTGCCGGGCGGAATCGAGCCCGCAAACCTTTCTATAAACATCCGATCTCTTACCGCTAAGCCAAACACCGCTCTCTAAACAGATGCATATGGTGACAGATCCGTATAAAAAAATAATTCCCTAAACGTTTAGCCATATGGAGTTCCCACTTGGTACACTTTCACATCACACCACGTCCTACATGTACCATAAATTTGGACGAATTCGGCGATGACGAGTAGGCGTCCTCTCATTGTAAGACCGCAACGAATTTCTGTGTCAAAATATTTTACGCGTCCCTGCAAAGAGAAATTCGCTCTTTCGTGTACCTTCCTGTTGGCCGACAAGCTACATACGCCAGCATTCTTGCATTGTTGCTGCTCTTTGCTTACTATTTATTAGACCCGAGAGGTCTCACAGACCTACCATAGTGTTAGCGTCTCATGCTTTTACTAAACGTTACTGTTTCCTTATGGCGGCGAAAGCTGATCTTCATATGCAACGTGTTTTACGCGAGACAGATGTGGATGTCCAAGAATGGTTTGGTGAATCCTCAGATAAAGAATTTGATTGACAGCGATATGGCCCCTGATTTTGAGATATTTAGTGAATACTAACTCAGAGCTTGAAGTGTATGCAGGTTCGCCGTGGCGGAGGAGCCGAGTGCATTGAGGTGCTAGGCTCCGATGCGCGAAGCTGTTCCCCGTCGGGGGTTCGAATCCTCCCTCGGGCATGGATGTTTGTGCTGTCTTTAGTATAAGTTAGTTTGTAAGTTTAGGGACTGATGACTCCGCAGTTAAGTCCCATAAGCTTAACAAACATTTTAACACTTGTATGCAGGTTCAAACAGACTAAAATATGATTCTGCTGTCATAATTACTTTGTACTTTATATTGCTGAAGTAAAATTTGTCAAAGTTTATGCCTTCATTGACTTACAGAATATGGTAGACACTTTACATCGAAGAAATGAATCGTAAACTGAAAGATGACTTTGCGTACATTTTATGGGAACTGAAATGGGATTTTTCCATCTAATTATGTTTCGAATCTGTAATATAATCTCTCTGATGATAGTCTGTGGATGAGTTAGATCTCAACTATTTGATGTTATTTTCATGAGGTATAAAAATATAAAGCACATTTCGCAGTTTTTTATTTGTCGCCATTTTATAAATACTGTGTTAAAAAAAGTCAAGGTTCAATATAATCTACTTGCAAGAAGTGTAATGAACAACAGGACGTCCTGAATCTATACATTCCGCAAACCACTGGTTTGATATATAAGAAATAAAAATGAGGTCTCAAAGTCCCTCCATAGTAATAGTCTTCCTGTCAATGTCCATAGTAGTTAGGGGTTAAGGGCCTGTTTTTCCATCTCTCGTTAATCTCGTTAGTAAACGAGAAGATGCCTTTAACGTCCAATTAAATATGGTCGTTAATTGCATTGAGTTTGTCATTGTCAGATACACCTCTCGTCTGCTGACCTGCAGAAAACGAGAAGGTACGATATATTTCGATACGTTGGCAATAGAAACAAATGCAGCTACCGTCTGAATAAATAGCTGTTCGCAATATTTAATTATCTGTGAAGAGGTTAGCAGACAGTTATTTGACGCTATGGAAAACAAACGTGAAAGAAGCTCCGATTTTACAGGAAGTTAGAGCCAGAGTGTTTTGTCCTTAATAGAGAAATATAAGGACGGATTGGAATGTAAAATAACCGACGCTACGACATGGAAGGAAATAGCAAATGAATTCACTGTTGTTCATGGAACATGTAGGACAGCAAAATGCTTAGGGCCTAGTACAATAACATACTGCCAAGTTCGTGGTACCTTACTGCAAGCTATAACTAACAAATAGGCGAAAGTGCAATGTTCCTCTAGATCAGAGGAAGAAATCACGTTTTAGGCCGTACACTAGACGCAACAAGCATAAGTAAATACTGAATTAATGAGCTTGCAGATATAAATAATATATTCTGTTTTCTATTACGACAGATAACTTACAAAATACATAACTATATGTTAGTGTTGGCTTCGTGTCTATATTTGCTTCGACAATGCGTTCACTATGCTGTTCATAGTAACATACGCGCATTCCTGTTTTCTTATTCTTTATCAGATCTACTCCTGCGTTACCACCAACTGATTTTGTATTTATAGCCCTGTACTCACCTGACCAAAAATCTTCATCCTGGCACCGAAATTCACTAAACCCCACCATATTTAACCTATCCATTTCTCTTTTCCAATTTTCTAACTTATCTACTCGATTAAGGGATAAAACATTCCACGCTCCGATCCGTAAAATGCCTGTTTTGTTTTTCTTGATGACGACATCCTCCTAAGTAGTTCCCGCCTGGATAACCGAATGGGGGACTAGTTTACTTCCGGAATATTTTACCCAAGGAGACGCTACCAAAAATGTTCAAATATTTGTAGAACTTATGGGACTTAATTACGGGGTCATCAGTCCCTCAGCTTACAAACTACTTATAAACTACTTAAGACTAAGGACGGCACAAATATCCATGCCCGAGGGGGGATTCGAACCCCCGACCGTAGTGGCCGTGCAGACCGTGACTGGAGCGCCTCACTCTCCTCGGCCACCGCGGCCGGCGAGACGTTACCATAATGTTTTCATATAGTAGAAAAAAAATGTTCAAATGTTTGTACAACTTATGGGACTTAACTACGGGGTCATCAGTCCCTAAGCTTACAAACTACTTTATGAACTAGCTAAGACTAAAGACGGCACAAATATCCATGCCCGAGGGGGGATTCGAACCCCCGACCGTAGTGCCCGTGCTGACCGTGACTGGAGCGCCTCAGTCACCTCGGCCACCGCGGCCGGCTATATAGTAGAGATGCATGTCCTAGAGAAAAGTAACGACTGTAGTTTCCTCTTGCTTTCAGCCGTTCGCAATGACTCCATGGCAAAGCCATGTTAGCTGATGTTACAAGGCTAGCTCAGTCAACCATCCAGACTGTTGCCCCTGTTACTACTGAACATGTTGCTGCCCCTCTTGAGCAAACACAAGTTTGTCTTGCCTCTCCACAAATACCCCTCTGCTGTGTTGTCACCTACGGTACGGCTTTCTGTATTGTTGAGGCACGCAAGCCACCCCATCTCGGCAATGTATGTGTGCATGAGGATGGGACAAAAACCATAATCATAAAAAAAAGTACCGTGAAGAAGATCTATGCCTGTGTGTGAAACCTTTCCTTTTCATTGACCTGATAAGTGATTCAATTCGGTGTTCAAGTGTGTTCTCTTTTAATACGAAAAATTTGGAGAAAAAGTATATTTTCACGCGGAAGTAGTGTCTTTTTACCAGAATCATCTATTAGGAGAGTAGCAAAATAGTTCTGACGTTACATGGATTAGGAGGGCAGTAAAATAGGAGCAACTGGCTGTTAATTACTCGTCGTGTTTCCCTGTCCCTCTTAATACATATAACTAAAATGAATATCATGCTAGATTAATTACGACGCGCTGTTTCGAAGCGGCACGTAAAATTGAGCTTTATTTCTAATGCCATGAGCTGAGTGTCACAGCCAATTTCCGTACGAATAACCTCTGTTGACACTACACGTCCGCATTCGTAATCTGACCGGATTGTGTGCTAACTGCAGTACACAGCAGGACTATCGTATCAGAGGTTATGGTACTCTGTGCGACACGACGAGTTATACTGACCACTCTCTTTCAGTGACCACAGATTCCTTTCTTAGATTATTTGTAATTTTCATTATTCTTAAACCAGCTTCCAGCAACACACGATACACCACCACGTATGTCCACTTTACACATCACAGAAGCAGGTTGCTGTTACGCTCTTCTGTCATATGGCTGTGATAGACTTTACCAACCCCGTCGCAAACGTGATAGTGGCACTCCTCCCCCCCCCTCTTCGTCAATGTTCCTTTGTTGTCGCTCCCTCCCCTTTATCGTCAGGCAACCTTCGACTATTCCCTAACGGCTTAGCTAGGGTCTTAGCAATCTGTCCCCACTTTTAGTCAAATCATAAAATTTATCAATTGTACGGTCTATCTCTTCATTAGTTATTCGAGCTACACATTTAGTCGTCGATATGTCTCTACGCCATATCTCAAAGCTTTCTACTTCCTTTCTGATTCACCTACTCATTACCGCCCATTGGATACACTTTGTTTATATTTGGATACAGAGTTTTATTTCGGAGTACAATTTATCAACATCACTGCACAGAAATGTGAACTCACAACATACACTTTACTTATATTTGGATACAGAGTTTTAAATATAAACAATGTGTGGTGTGAGTTCACATTTCTGTGCAGTAATGTTGATAAATTGTACTCCAAAAATGTCAAGCAGAATAGTAACAAAAATAAGAAGTGTGGTCGCAAAATTACGTAAAAAGTGCGTCACATGGACAATCGCGACTTGGATACAATGTTAAATTGAACTCTTCCAACGTGCTACACTTGTAAATTCAGAATATTTAAGAACCTGAAGATGGACATAAGCCCGAAACCTGTCGTGTAATAAATAAATAATAAGATCTTTAATGTGACTGGTAGCGGTTTTTATTTTCAACCCTACTTTTCATTTTATTTAGTTTTTTTCTGGGGGTTCACTGAACCAGTAAACACTCAGGACGCGTCGCCACTGCTTGCTACGGCTGACTCTTTCTCCGCTAGTTTCAAGTGCCAGACGTAAACTTTTACATATATTTTGGACTATGATATCAGTATGTAGGTATGGAGTTGCGTTTAATTGTATCACATAGAATATACCAAGCAATAAATACAGAGGGCAAACCTTGCAGTACTGCAGCACACCGAAGTACCTTGGAGTAACACTCGACAGATCCCTAACTTTCCGTCAACACCTCTCCAACGTGGCTGCTAAACTGAAGACCCACCATAATATCATCCAGAAGCTTGCTGGTAACTCCTGGGGTTGCAGTGCTCGAACCCTGCGATCAACTGATTTGGCACTGTCATACTCTATCGCTGAATACTGTTGTCCAACTTGGATGAACAGTGTTCACACTAAGAAAATAGACGTGCAACTCAACCAGACAATGCAACTTATCACGGGTTGCATACATAGTGCTCAAACTGCTTGGCTACCAGTTTTAAGTAACATCCAACCTCCAGCTCCACGTAGATCAGATGGTCTCCTATACATTTGGAGGAACATTCAGAAGAACCCCCAGCTACCCATATACAGCGATACATCAACAGTGGAACACCAGCGTTTGAAGTCAAGAAAAACAATTTGGAAAACGGCACATCATCTTGATATCACCAACTCTGAAATCAATGAAGTATGGAAAAGCTACTGGGAAGAATCGTCAGTGGTCAACGGTCATCCGGTTGAAAACCCTTCGATGCGAGTTCCAGGTTTCACACTCCCCAGACGACAGTGGAGAATCATAAACCACATCCGAACAGGACAGGGGAACTGCGAATATCTACAGCACAAATAGGGCTGGATAACATCTCCCGAGTGTGATTGTGGAGCTGCCCTACAAACAATAAACCATATTGTAGGTAAATGCCCGAAACGAGCCTTTGGGGGATCTATAAATGACATCCACCATGTATTACCTGAAGGGCTCAACTGGATCACCTGTTTGGACTTAGAATTTTAAGAACTTGTGTAATGTGTACATAATTTAATAACACTGTACATATGATCCTGTACATACAGGGTGTTTCACTAAGTGTGTTTGACTCTGTAACTTATAAAATAATAGGTGACGGGAAATTTTAATGCGGTAGGTCAACACAAGAAATGCTACACTTTCTGCGGAGATATTCCAAAGAGTAACAGCACAAAGATATAATTTTTAAAATGGAACAATAGTTTTTTCTATCGTGCATTTGATTCGTTGAAACCAGCTGCGTCAAATCAATGTAAACTACATTCCTATCACTCTTAGTTTGGGAGCTACAACCCTTCAAAGTTTCAGAGGCAGATACCACACGCTGTACATAATGCCATTACGTTCTTACGTGCCGAACAACGACTTCGGGAAACAGGCAGCTTGGTAATGCGCCGCAGTAACAGACGAAGACTTGCAAGAAGTGAGGAGACGGAGGTGTTTGTTTTAGCTGCACTACACCACGATCCTCATGTCAGCTTACGTTGCTGCAGTCGCTGGTGTCAGTCTCACATCTGTGTGGCGTATAGTATACGGCCACAGATTTGATCCGTACCGCCTGTCACTGGCCCAGGAACTGCATGGGAACGTAATGGCTGCCGGGGCTCTTCGCCTAGGATATCTCACGGCATACGCCGTGGCTGCTTCAGTGGCATCGTGTCGGCACTCGCCGAGCATCAGCAACATGTCAACCTACTCGTTGTTCGTGTATGCCATCGTCATCCGATGTCAGTAACTGTGGTATATTGAGCCCAGGTTGTTTGTGTGGCTCCAATTGTCGGGTATGCGGCCGTGTGCGGCGACAGTCGGCAGTCTAACAGCTCATCGAGGAAGCTTCTCGCTCCGTGTCACCGGCGACGTTACAACTCGGCCGCACCACATTTAGAAGGCGCATTGCATTATGTTCAGCGTGTGGTATCTGTCCCTGAAACTTTGAAGGGTTGTAGCTGCGATAGTGTAGCTGACTGGCCGAGTGGCTAGCTAGCCCCTGGGGCACGACCCACTGTCTCATGACCACCAGCCAGCCAGTTACGCTGTCGTAGCCTCCGCCCCCTAAACTTTGAAGGGTTGTAGCTCCCAAACTAACAGTGATAGGAATGAAGTTTAAATTGATTTTGACGCAGCTGGTTTCAACGAATCCAATGCACGATAGAAAAAAACTATTGTTCCCTTTAAAAATTATATCTTTGTGCTGTAACTCTTTGGAAAATGATACATTCATAGCTCCGCAGAAAGTGTAACATTTCTTGTGTTGACGTACCGCATTAAAATTTCCCGTCACCTATTATTTTATAAGTTACAGAGGCAAACACACTTAGTGAAACACCCTGTATATTGTCCTTGTCAAACACATCTTACAATGTATACAATTAGAACTATATACTTGAACCAAGCTCTGTATCATAATTTGATAAATAAAATACAAACAGACATCGTTTTTGATAGATATAGAATATAAATTCCAGATTTGCGAAGACGGGGCGAGTGCTAATAAGTGTTAGCAACCGGCACTTCAGTTTTCGTGTTCGCGTATTTATAAAATGTAATACTTCTCTAGTAGTGCGCCGCGGTGGTGTAGCCGAGCGGTCTAAAAGGTCTCGCTGCGGAGCGCGCAGTTGCTCGCCGTGGTGGTTCGAGTCCTCCCTGGGGCATGGATGTGTGTGTTTGTCCTTAGGTTAGTTTACCTAGGTTTAAGTAGTTTGTAAGCTACGGACTGATGACCACACGCAGTGTGGTCCGATAGATTTACTGACATTCTAGTAGTGCTCGAATTGCGAATCTGTGTGGATAAGTGGTTACGTCGGATATGTCGGAGCTCACAATAGTACCCGCCGCTTGGCGCTCGTGCAAATAACGGAATTTCATTGGGCGCGGCGTGACGCCGGAACAATCACAGTGGGACGCGTCGCATCAGAGGCAAACAATCGCCGGGAGCGGCGGCGCGCGGATGAATCATCAGTCAAAGTTATTGTCGGGCGTTTCCCGCGGCAGCCGGCTGACAAAGCCATTAATTAATCGGCCATTCGTCGGACGCGGGCAGACAAAGCGCTGGGAGAAAACAGCGAGCGATGGCGGCGGCGCGCAGGTCGACAGCTGGGAATTAGCCGGCGCAGACGCGGGACAAAGACTGGGCGGGCGCCTTGGGGAAGGAGGCCGACCGCCTCAATTTGACCCCAGACTCAGCCGGCAGCCGGCTCTGCTCGCTCGCCGGATATCCCGGCGTGCGCTGTGCGGTTTCCCCCGCAGGAAGTCGTCCCAGGCGCCGCATAATAAGGAGGGCAGGTAGGCCAGCCCTCCCTCATTTCCGCGCCGAGAGGGGATGCCAGTCGCGGCCAGGGGATCACCTCGTGAACACACGCCCTGCCACCCAAGGGGTAAAACCGATGGCGACTGCCGATGTCAGGTGTGCCACAGGGGAGTGTCGTGGGTCCGTATCTGTTCATGATATATGTGAATAACCTTGCCGATAACATCGAAAGTTCACTGAGGCTTTTTGCAGATGATGCTGTAGTGTATAGAGAGGTTGTAACAATGGAAAATTGTATTGAAATGCAGGAGGATCTGCACCGAATTGACGCATTGTGCAGGGAATGGGAATTGAATCTCAATTTATACAAGTGTAATGTGCTGCGAATACATAGAAATAAAGATCATTTATCATTTAGCTGCACTATAGCAGGTCAGCAACTGGAAGAAGTTAATTCCATAAATTATCTGGGAGTAGGCATTAGGAGTGATTTAAAGTGGAACGATCATATAAAATCAATCGTCGGTAAAGCAGAAGCTAGGCAGATTCATTGGAAGAATCCTAAGGTAATGTAGTCCGAAGACAAAGGAAGTAGGTTACACTACACTTGTTCGCCCACAGCTTGAATACTGCTCACCGGTGTGGGATCCGTACCAGGTGGGGTTGATAGAGGAAGCGGAAAAGATCCAACGGAGAGCAGCGGACTTCGTTTGGTAATCGTGAAAGCGTTACGGAGATCAATAAACACCAGTGGAAGACTCTGCAGAAGACACGCTCTGTCGTACGGTATGTTCAAATGTTTGTATAGCTTATGGCACTTAACTACATGGTCACCAGTACCTAAACTTACAAACTACTTCTGAACTGGAACTAAACTTTCACTCTGCAGCGGAGTGTGCGCTGATATGTAACTTCCTGGCAGATTAAAATTGTGTGCCGGAACCGGGACTCGAACCTGGGACCTTTGCCTTTCGCGGGCCCGCGAAAGGCAAAGGTCCCAGGTTCGAGTCCCGGTTCCGGCACACAATTTTAATCTGCCAGGAAGTTTCATATCAGCGCACACTCCACTGCAGAGTGAAAGTTTCATTGTGGAAACATCCCTTAGGCTGTGGCTAAGCCATGTCTCCACCACATCCTTTCTTCCAGGAGTGCTAGTCTTGCATGGTTCGCAGGAGAGCTTCTGTGAAGTTTGGAAAGTAGGAGGCGAGGTACTGGCGGAAGTAAAGTTGTGTGGCGGCATCGTGAGTCGTGTCGGGATAGCACAGTCAGTAGTGCGCTTGCCCGCGAGAGGCAAAGCCCAGGTTCGAGTCCCGGTTTCGGCACACAATTTTAATCTGCCAGGAAGTTTCATACTTATGAACTAAATAAGACGACGGCAGAAATATCCATGCCCTAGTGGGGATTCGAACCCCCGACCGTAGTGGCCGTGCAGACCGTGACTGGAGCGCCTCAGTACCCTCGGCCACCGCGGCCGGCCCTAATTTATCTCGAACGTGGCACGTTACAGAAAAATCACATTAATATCGAATGCTGCAATGTGTTACCTATTTACTGATTTCGGGGGCCTGCTGTCATGAAGCTTTCGTATAGCCAAGATGTCTCAGTTTTAGTTTCCAAATAATAATAATTAGATAAAAAATTAAAAACGTCTTTTTGAGATATATTTTGTTTTTGTTGTTGTGGTCTTCAGTCCGCAGACTTGTTTGATGCAGCTCTCCACGATACCCTGTCCTGTGAAAGTCTCTTCATCTGAGAATACGTTTGGCAACCTAAATCGCCGGTCACGGTGGCTGAGGGGACTGATGCGCTCTAGTCACGGTCTGCACGGCCACTACGGTCGGGGGTTCGAATCCCCCTCGGGCATGGATATTTGTGCCGTCCTAGTTCGTAAGTAGTTCATAAGTAGTTTGTAAGTTTAGGGACTGATGGCCCCGTAGTTAAGTCCCATAAGCTAAACAAACATTGAACATTGATTGCAACCTATATCCTTTTGAATTTGCTTACCATATTCGTCCCTCGGTCTCCCTCTACGATTTTTACCCTACACGCTTCCTTCTAATGCTTATTTGATAATTCCTTTATGTCCCAGCAATCTATCCCTTCTCTTAGTCAGGATATGCCAGAAACTCCTTTTATCCCCGATTCGGTTAAGTACCTCCTCATTAGTTACGTGATGTACCCATCCAATTTTCATCATTCGTCTGTAGCATCACATTTCAAAAGCTTCTATCATCTTTTTATCTGAACTTATTGGCCACGTTTCACTGCCATACAATGCTACACTCCAGACAAATGCTTTCAGAAAGAACTTCCTAACATTTAAATTAATATTGGATGTTAACAAGTTTCGCTTCTTTAGAAACGCTTCTCTTCCTATAGCCATTCTGCATTTTATATCTTCTTTTCTTCGGCCATCAGAAGTTATCTTGCTACCCAAATAACAATATTCATCTACTACTTTTATTGTCTCATTACCTAATCTAATTCCTTCAGCAACCCCTGTTTTTCTGTTAGAAAAATTACACTGTATCTAGTGTAAGTACAAATCTGTCTGGGAGGGCTGTTCACCACCCCCCTCCCCCCGCTCTGCGTGCGGGCCTGCATACGCCCAATGCACTCTTCACTGGAAAGATACGGCTTTCCTATATCTACGTCTACATAGTACTCCGCAAGCCACCTGATGGTGTGTGGCGGAGGGTATCCTGAGTACCACTATCAGTTCTCCCTCCTATTCCAGTCACGTATTGTTCGCGGAAAGAAAGATTGTCGGCATGCCTCTGTGTAGGCTCTATTCTCTCTGATTTTATCTTCATGATCTCTTCGCGAGATATACATAGGAGGGACCAATATACAGCTAGGCTCCTCGGTAAAGGTATGTTCTCGAAACTTCAACAAAAGCCCGTACCGAGCGGCAGAGCGTCTCTCTTGCAGAGTCTTCCACTGGAGTTAATCGATCATCTCCGTAACGCTTTCACGATTACCAAATGATCCTGTAACGAAGCGCGTTGCTCTCCGTTGGATCTTTTCCGCTTCCTCTATCAACCCCACCTGGTACGGATCCCACACCGGTGAGCAGTATTCTAGCTGTGGGCGAACATGCTTACTGTAACCTACTTCCTTTGTCTTCGGACTACATTTTCTTAGGATTCTTCCAATGAATCTCAGTCTAGCATCTGCTTTACCGACGATTGATTTTATATGGTCTTTCCATTTTACAACACCCCCAATGCCTACTCCCAGATAATTTATAGAATTAGCTGCTTCCAGTTGCTGACCTGCTATAGTGTAGCTAAATGATAAAGGATCTTTCTTTCTATGTATTCGCAGCACATTGAGATTCAATTGCCATTCACTGCACCATGCGTTAATTCGTTGCAGATCCTCCTGCATTTCAATACAATTTTCCATTGTTACAACCTCTCTATATACTACAGCATCATCCGCAAAAAGCCTCAGTAAACTTAATTTTTTTTTTTTTTTTGGCAAGGATGGGGCCCCTCCACGCCCACACCAACGTGGTGACCATCACAAAAGTTCTACTGTCACCTCCGTAATTAAGTTAGTTTGCTAAGGTGGATCACGGGATGTGGGAACCGCGATGTTATCCGTACGTGTGGGCGCGATCACCCATTAATACGGTGCATCTGGAGATAGAATTGGTCGAAAGGTATACGAAGGGTAAAGGTATGTAAGGGCAGAGGAAAAAAAGTGCCAAGGCAAGAGCCAAGGGAAAAAAACCTCTGCGACGGTGGGGTAGGTATGAAGGGCAGTAGCGGTATGCTATCTGCGACAGATCATGCAAGGGTTGGTAATGTTAGTAATGGGTATTTTCTCAGTACCATTAACTTTGCTAGGTTCGTCATAAAGAATCAGTCCGTTTTGATGCGAGGTTCTGCTGCAGCTGAGCTCCAATGATGCCTCCTGGGTCGGTTGCGGCAGTTTACCCGTAACATCGGCAGAATACCTGTAACATAGCCAAGTCTGTCAAGGTAGTTAGGCAGTTCGGTCATAGAACTGGCTAAGTGTGCGGGACTATTTAGGTTTGTTTGTGTTTAGTGCGATGAATATGGTTTCCCTGCTTTGCCTGTAGGTCGGCTGTGGGCTCAGCTGGCATTGCCAGTCAGATTGCTGTTTTGCAGGGGTTTGCCATGTTCATCGTGTTTGTGAGTTGGTGTTCCCTACGGCCGTAGGTGGTTAGTCTCTGAGGAGAAGTGTTTTTGGGCGATTATGTTTCCACCTATGGTTGTGATCGTAGTTCCCCAAGCGTAGGATGAAGGGGTTGTTCGAGTGTCTCGAGTTTCTGTATAGTCGTGTGGCGAGTTTCTTGAATACCACCGAGAGGCGCTCTAGGCGGTATTCATTGTGAAGGTCCACGGTGCGTGTGTATCGTGGAGCGTTGCTAATGATGCGTAGTACCTTGTTCTGTATGAGCTGCAGGCGGCGCAGCCGTGTTGGCGCCGCGTATGCCCAGCACGGAGCACCGTACGTCATCAGAGGTCTAATATGTGTCATATAGAGGTTCCTCGGCTCTTTATGTTATCGGCAACGTCATTTATATATATCGTGAACAGAAACGGACCCATGACACTCCCCCGTGGCATACCTGACATCACTCTTACTTCAGAAGACTTCTCCCCAAGTACCACGAGCTGTGTCAGCTCGATTTACTTGTACTGGCGGTAGTTACCCGTTTCGCACGTGTTGATAACCCTTCTTACTTCACCGCGGGTGACGCGGCGTGCCTGGTTTCGTTTGTCATTTGCCTCGCGACCGGTGCGAGTCGCCGTGGTCGGTGTGTGTACCTGGGGCCGCGCGTGGCTTTCGTTGATCTTAGCGCAGCCTATGATACCATCAATCACAGTAGGCTGGTACATAAGGTTTATCAGCTGACTAAGGACTTTGGACACTCTAGATTCGTGCAGAGCAACAACAGAATAGGCACTTCTATGTCATATTGCAAGGAAAAAGCAGCATCCTGAAAAATGGTCTTGCTCAGGGCAGTGTATTAGCTCCGGTGCTGTTCAACATATACACTAATGACCAGCCAGTGCACCCCGATGTCAGGCAGTTTATATAGGCTGACGATACGGCTGTGGCCGCTCAAGGTAGCACCTTTGAGGAAGTGGGGGATAAGTTAACGAAAGCTCTGGAATTACTTGACAGTTACTATCACTAGAACCATTTGAAACCCAACCCAGCTAAGACTCAAGTCTACAGTTTCCATCTGAGGAATAAGGACGTTAAGACAAAACTCTTTGTAAGCTGGAAAGGCCGAGAGCTGGAGCACTGCTACGCTCCCAAATACCTAGGGGTGAAGTTGGATAGAACTCTGCCATTCAAACAACACTGTTTAGACACTAAGAAAAAGATCAGCACTAGGAATAGTATCATTCGTAAATACAAACTGGGATGCTGACGCACTGCTAAATATGGCGCGCCTGTGTTGAAGAATTCGGCCCACGTGAAACATATCGACGTTGCCGTAAATGAGTCAGCCCGCATCATGTCGGGGTGCTTGAGACCCACGCCGACAGAGAAGATCTACCCTCTCATGCTCCCCCTAGCATACGGCGGCAAGTAACTGCCGAGGTGGAGAGGAAGAAACAGTTGACAGACAATCGCCACCCCCTACATGGGCACCAACAACAGCCTAGGTGGCTTCGCTCAAGAAGGAGCTTCCTTTGGACATCAGAGCCAATTGATGTCATCGTCGAAGAGAGGAGGCTTCAGCTATGGAAGGAGGTAACACCTAATCTTATCTCGGACCTGAAAGAACAACTTGCAGCTGGAGGTAACAAATCCTTTACAACCTGGAACGCTCTCAACAGGCTGAATACTGGGGTCTCAAATCGCAAGTTCATCCGTTCAAGATGGGGCTACCTCTGTGCGACTGTGGGAATGTCCAGACGGTCTGACGTGCCCAAATCTCTGCTGTACCCCCATGGATTTACAGCTAGCTAATGACAAGGCCATCTGTGTGGCTGATTACTGGGCAAGAAATATCTAAATTTTAAAATTTATTACACGGACTCAAAATAGACCGTAAAGGATGGTGTTCTGGACACGAAAAATAAATAAATAAATCTGTTTACGATCGCTTGCTCATATTCTGACAGCCGCATATGTATATGCAGTTCGTATATGTCTCCCAGGATGCAGTGGGACATATTTAGAATTGATTGACTTAGAAAACGTTTACTGTTATTGTACAAGAATAAAAGGAAACACGAATTAATCTTGACAGTTCCCTCTGTATAGAAGTCAAATGACCGGCAGTAATCCAAACAACGAGCTGAAACCCACAAAACAAGAACAAACGCAGCGGACACTGCATAAAAATTATGCGCTGTGGAATTATGTTTATCGGGCCAATTTAGGGTACGAATAATACATGAATTCGTCCGCTCCACTGCGGTTTCGGTCGGCACGAACTGCTGAATATTCACTGATCCAGCGGCTGGATAAATACCGTTCAGTTTTAATGACAGAATTATTCGGATACATGCGGCCTCTCAGCGAGAGATTATGACGGGGCTTTCACGTGCTGTCTGTTAATTACAGAGGCGCTTAGCGTTTAATAAACCGGATAGCTTCCAGTTGCCTCACGTCCACTAACACTGCCTTCAGACAATGTTAGAAATTACGGAATTGTTAAGAATCAGCATTTTTTTGTAGGATGCCTTCTATATTATTGTTCTGTCATCCGTAATATGAATTCTTTGATATGACCCGCCATGAATTCCTCCAGTGCATAAATTTAACAGTTACATTTTTTTTCACTGGGGGTACAAAAATAAATAAATACAGGACATAGTGGATGATCCCACACTCGTGAATGACAGACATTTCCGAGGTAGGGTGGCTTGCGGGCCTAAACGATACAGATAGCCGTACCGTAGGTGCAACCATAACAGAGGGGTATTTGTGGAGAGGCCAGACAAATGTGTGGTTCCTGAACAGGGACAGCAGCCTTTTCAGTAGTTACAGGGGCAAGAGTCTGGATGGGTGACTGAGCTATCCTTCTAACATCAGATAACATGGCATTGCCATGGAGTTACAGAAAGGTAAAAGCAAGAGAAAACTACATTTGTTAATTTTCCCGAGGACATGCAACTCTACTGTATTGAATGTATAATGATGGTATTCTCTCGGGTAAAATATTTCGGAGGTAAAATTGTCCCACGTTCAGATCTCCGGACGGGGTCTTTTCAAGAGGATGTCGTCATCAAGAAAAACAAAAAAGATATAAAATGCAGAATGGCTATGTGAAGAAAAACATTTCTGAAGAAGCGAAATTTGTTGACATCTAATATTAGTTTAAGTGTTGGGACATTGTAGGGGAGTGAAACGTGGACGATAAGGAGATCAGACAAAAAGATAATAGAAGCTTTCGAAATGTGGTGTTAGAATGAAGAAGATTAGTTGGGTAGATCACGTATGTAATGAGAAAGTACTCAAAAGGCATATCCTGACCAAGAGAACGTATAGGTTGCTGGGACACATTCTGAGACATCAAGGAATCGTCAAGTTAGCATTAGAAGGTAGTGTGTGGGGCGAAAACCGTAGAGGGAGACCGAGGGACAAATAAAGTAAGCAGAATAAAAAGGATGTAGGTTGCCGTTCGTATTCTCCGATGAAGAGACTTGCACAGGACACGGTAGCATGGAGAGAGCTGCATCGCACCAGTCTGCGGACTGAAGACCGTAAACAACAACAGTGGATGAACCACTGAACAATTTGAGGTAGGGAACAACCGGGAATCGCAGAAGCCAGCTTAAGGGGATAATAGGGGTGTAAGCACATTAATGTGTGCTTTCTTTCAATTAGGTACCGACACAATGAACGTACCATTTGCACTGTATCTTACAAAACGTGCTCAAAATCGACGTCAATAAAAGTATAAGATCAGCGAAAAAGATTCCGACGCCTCCTGACAAATATACCTAGTGCGTTTCGAATCAGATTCAAATGTTTGTAAAGTTAGGGGTCCCAACTGCAGTGGTCATCGGTCCCCAAAGTTAGAAACTACTTAAACTAACTTATCCTATGAACAAAACACACACACACACACACACACACACACACACACACACACACACACACCAATGCGCAAGGGTGGACTCGAACCTAGGACGTCGAACGGCTGCGTGCACTGCAGCAAGGCGCTTTGTGCGCATGGCTATTCCTCCGCGGCTTTGAATTACAAGCATCTACAATTCTGGCAAGTAATTCCATCTCCGTATCCAGTAGAGTCAAATACTCAAGTGACTCTATATATACCCACAGGAAACAAACAAGGGGACTGAGGTTAGGTTTGTTGTTTGTAAATCTATCGGACTCGAGTGCTGGGTTATTAGTCCGAAGCTTACAAACTACTTAAACTAAGGTAAACTAGCCCAAGGACAACAAAAACACCCATGCCCGAGGATAACTCCCGACGGAGAACGGCCTCACGCACTGCAGCAAGGCGCCCAAATGCGCACGGTTAAGACTAGTCTACACGACGACACTCGTTGCATGAAATGAATTGCGCGCAACTAGTTTCGTGTATGTCTGTAGACACGGCGCCAATACCATACACTTCAGTGTCGTTGTTTTGCGAGTGCCGTAGTCGCCGTAAAATGAAAGTTTTGGTAGCTGTACGAGTGGTGGCGAATCTATTGCTCGTCTGACAGACAATGTCTGTGTGAAGTCGCTGCATAAGACTAAACATAAAAAGAATAAGAAACGTGTTTGGTATCGTGACTGGATTAAAATAAGACGTCAGATCTGTTGCTCAGTGACCTTGCTGAAAGAAATCGTGACTGAAGACCCTAGAAGTTATTTTAATCAACTTAGAATGTCACCAGAGTAGTTAAAGTTCCTTTTAAATAGAGTTAGTAATGCAATAAAGAAACAAGTTACCGTTATGTGTGAAGCATAGTTACCAGAACTGAAATTACTAATTACATTACGTTTCTTGTCAAGTAGATATTCGTCTCTGAGTACTTGTACCCTGTTCCGAAATCCACAATTGCCGTACTTCGTTTGTATAGGTATTTCAAATTGGATGTATTTTAGTCTGCAATTCACTAATCGCCTACCCATCAATATTTAATTTCACAAATAATTGCCAGAAGAGAACTAACACGCCGTTAAAATCGCACAAACACCTACTCAACGCATATATGTTCAAAAACCTAATTATTTCTCCCATTTCCCCCTTTATGTTGTATTTTGTTCTGTATTGGTCATAACCTAACCTAAAAACACGCGCAATCAGTTTCGCCAAAGTTGGAACGTGCCGAAACTTTAGTTTCGTCCACGAGTTGCGCGAAGGCCTGCTGCGCATGCGCATTGGCCAGTAGCCCAGTTTCATGAAACGTAATGTCGTCGTGTAAACTAGCCTTTACAGATATTGGAATAGATGGTAGGGGTCACGCGCAGGTATAGGGGGTCAGGCTGTGCGCTGTGACGTCACCCGGTGACCACAGCTGGCACGAACGGCCGCCACGAAATACTTGTCAAACGATTGCAGGAAAACTATTTGATGAAAAAAAAAAAAAAAAAAGATTTTTTTACATCTTACAGCTTGACATCTCCGCTCGATGAAGGACTGGATTTATTTTTTATTATTCTGCATACTTTTTTCTGCTGAATAAATGAAGTAAATGGTTGCAATAAATTTTATGATTTTGTAGAGGTAAAAACGCATTGCGTAGACTTTCCGTATTATTCATTTTAGATCGTATGTTGCTGAGTATGAATGTTGTGAACATGTTGAAGTAAATAATTATTTCCTGTTTTAGTTTATTGTTCTTACTTCTTAAATGGTCAACTTCTTTAGTTGATTCAGCTACAATTATTCCATCATTGTTAACGGCAGTGCTCGCTAAGGGGATTTCGGAATTAGTACACCTACTGATTTCCTCAACTGAATTGTTTATACAATTTACGCTGTCATCCTTGTTCATTTGTTCTTTTCGGTTGTTCCGTCTTTCTACTCTGACTTCTGCGTCAATGCACTTAGGCAGCTTCTAAGTAGGGACCGCATCTGCCTTTAATACACTTTTCAGTGGAAGGTTTAAAAGTTCATTTTTCAAGTCTAGAACATAATCAGATTCTTTAAAATGTTCTGAACATACGCGACCAGTATTAGGGTTGAGAGCATTTAATCGCTTACACGCGTTTATCCACTTTAACCTTACCTATTTATCTCTGTGAAATATAGCATTCTTCTGTCTTTCGTGGTTCATACAGCACGCAGCAGCACAACACACCATCGTCACTAATAAGCCATCACTTATCACTTACAAGTACTTAATACATACACAAACTATAAAGAGCCAGTGGAAAACCATTTCTGTGGAGATAGCACATAGCAGCGCTATGGTCGCGCGGGAGAACTGTGCTGGTCTCCTGGTGACGTCAGTGGTGCGGCATACGACTGCGCATCCGGCGGTTGACCCCTACCGTCTATTCTAGTGCAAATGTTTGTAAATCTATCGGACCAAACGGCGTGGTCATCAGTCTGTAGCTTACAAACTACTTAAACCTAGGTAAACTAACCTAAGGACGAACACACACAGCCATGCCCCAGGGAGGACTCGAACCTCCACGGCGAGCAACCGCGCGCTCTGCAGCGAGACGCTTTAGACCGCTCGGCTACTCCACCGCGGCCTCTATTCTAGTATCCGTGCACACGGCTAATTCTCCGCGGCTGAGCCGGCCGCGGTGGTCGAGGGGGCCGAGGCGCTTCAGTCACGTTCTGCACGTCCACTACGGTCGGGGGTTCGAATCCCCCCTCGGGCATGGATATTTGTGCCGTCCTTAGGATAAGCTAGTTCATAAGTAGTTTGTAAGTTTAGGGACTGATGACCCCGTAGTTAAGTCCCATAAGCTGTACAAACATTTGAACATTTTCCTCCGCGGCTGAGGTTAGGTGACCTCGCCGGCCGTGGAATAGGACCTTCCAATCCAACGACCACGAAATACAGCACTGAGATTGTTGCAGACATCCGCATTGAAGTGAGGTGGTGCTCCGTCAGGTTTCATCCACATACTCTCTCCAAGAGCCAAGGATACGTTCGTCAACAACTCACTTAGAACTCATTGCAAGATCCTCAATTAAATGTGGCATTTCAGACTTTGTTCAATTCTTCCTAGTAATCAGGCTCGTTCTTCCTGTTTCGTTGTAGGAAATAAAGAATGTACATGTAAATAAACAGTCCAGTACGGGTAAACTTTTATGCACGATCGCTTTAAATAAGCTGGCAAACAATTGGGCGAGTCGGCAGACAAGTTTACGGCCATATCCTCTTAAGCCCTGGTCCCCCCCCCCCCCCCTCTGTTTGGTTGCGCGTTCTGTACGTCGTTTATAAAGTTTTGCAAGCTCTTACGGAAACACCCTGTACAGCTTCGTCTAGTGCCATGGAGGTTATTCCCTGATGTAATACATTTCGCTTGATACTGTCCCTTGAAATGTTGCACCGGGGCTCAATATTTAAGTTACGCACTCAAAACGACATTTCACTGCAAATCTTCAGAAATTTTTCCATACATAAGTCCAAATTAACTGGATAGTCTAACAGGTTCTCTACACAGATCACTACTTTGTTGAGAAGACAAACAAATTTATTTGAACCACAGTCAAAACACAAAAGTCACTTGCACTTACAATTCTTTTATACTGTGTATACTCATACCATACATCCTACATAGTCTCTAGGTATCACTGCTGGTGCTACTACCACCGGTACTACCAGTACAGTAATTTTCCTTCTGCCTTTCGCATCTGCCAACAGGGTTTTTATACCATTCAATAAGGCGGCTACGTCACGTTTCGTCATGTCATGTGTCATCACGTGACCTTCAATAAGTTTCTATTAAGATTATTTTGGATTTTTAAATAGAAATATACTTCAAATTACAATATAAATTTTATTTTAGTGTTTGGTAAAGATTTTTTATACAAATGAAATTGGAAGTAACAGTTACAACTGCTACGCACTTTTCTTTTAAAGGTATAAACAAATATTTAATTTTTTAAATAACAGATATTTATGTAATAGCATTATTATTTGATTCTTTGTGCCTACTAATGGCTTTTATACAAAATAACATTTTAGTAGCAAGTTCCAATCATTACGTACAAATGCTGAAAAGATCGTCTTCTATGTTTAAGATCTTTGACACAGTTCTTATGACAAATCAAAACAAACGTCAATCTCATACATGCTTTGCCAGTGATTTCCGATTACAAAAGTATACTTAACATTTATGTCCAGTTTAAAGTAAGTTTAACCCATACAGATAACTGTGGTAGTTACAGTTCACGTAAGACACATGAATATTTGCGCGATTTTCTTACGTTACTAATATTGAAAGTGCCTATGAATCTAAACAACCTTTTTCTTATCAGCATATTAAATGTGTTCATTTATTCGCCGGTTCTATAAAGAATCTCATTCCTTATCGAAATGGAATAAGGAATATAGCAACCTCAGCCGTCTATTTCGATTCTATTTTGGGCTACCAGTTTCGGCGTCGCTCTACACTGTATTCAGGCCCCCGGACCAAATAAATTGTTAATTGGAAAGTATGTCGTATCCGTAGCCTCTGGTTCAACGATGCTGCCCCTTCTGTCATTGTTTACGTTGGACATAATCGCCCACGAATCTCATTGACTCTTACCACCGGTGTCTGGAGAGGAACAGCGGTGGTGCACCAACCTTTTGTCCGCCGTATGGCGGGACAACGGGAATTGATGATCAAGGTTAGCATTTCATTTTACAGCTTGTCATCTTTGGTTGTCAGCCGCGACACCCTTACAGCACAGCTGTTCATCTACGATAATCTAAGCTTTTTTTTTTTTTCTTTTTTGTTTCCCTTCGTGGCAAGTCATCCTGGGCTTACATCCCAGCAACGTAATATCTCCGTGCATAGGGGGATGCACCGTGCTTGCCATACCCTACAATGGCCAACTATATTCCCGGATTTCTCTCCAATCGTTTGGAATATTAGCTCAAGGTCCTCCAACCACATCGGGAATTTGACAGAAATTTATCACTATATCCCTCAGCGGAACACCCAACAACTCTTAACCCATGGCAAGAGTTACTGACTTGCTCAATCTACGAAGGCGTCTCTCTTGAATAAGTCATCCAATGTCACTGAAATAGATTGTACATAAATATCTCATCTGCTGATCTCTGTCCAATGAAATGCCCCAAAGCAGTCCCTTAGAATAACCTTGGGACAGAAAAGAGCGCTGGGAGAATTTATAATAGGTTTTGCTGTAGGTATGTACAATTTCCGTTTAAAAATGCCAACCAAACATCAAGATTGGCAGAAATATCAAACTACATTGTCTGGCCTTTGCCGACGATCTAGCGCTGCTTGAAAATTAGCGCGGAGGAGGCTAAACACCAAATTGAAGAACTCGAAAAAATAGCAGCAAAAGTCGGACTACAGATCTTGTTTGAAAATACAGAAATGATGCCATCCTTCAAGGTTGAAATGAATTATTATAAACAAATTAAAATTGTAAATAAATTCAAATATCTTGGAGAGGTTATAACTTCGAATTCAAACGAGAAAATGTCAACTAAACTGAAACAACCGCAACGCATTACCTGGCCAACATACAAGAAGAAATGTCTATCGATAAATGCAAAACTCAAACGCTACCACTTCTTTATTAAATCTGAAGCAACCTATGCTAGTGAAACACTGTTCAAGATGAACAGCCGGCCGCGGTGGCCAAGGAGACTGAGGCGCTCCAGTCACGGTCTACACGGCCACTACGGTCGGGGATTCGAATCCCTCCTCGGGCATGGATATTTGTGCCGTCCTTAGTTGTAATTAGTTCATAAGTAGTTTGTAAGTTTAGGGACTGATGACCCCGTAGTTAAGTCCCATTTCAACATTTTTTTGAACAAGATGAACACGAAATCAACAACAGACAAACTACAGAAAGCATACAGAAGAGTCCTTAGAACAATAATAAACAACCGGGACAGTGGCGACTATTACCTACCAAAGCTGTATATCAAGAAACTGAGAATAATTGACAAAGTGCGAAAAGGAGAGTTCCTTTTTGCTGCCACATTTCCAGACTACCAGAAACCAGGCTACTGAAACAACTGTTCCGCTACTTTTGGGAAAGTAACACCAAGAACAGCTGGTTCAAAGAAGTTCAAGATGATTTAGATGAGTTAGGCTTGACAATGCAACAAATTGAAGGCAGAGAAGAGAAGAAGATCCCGAAACTCAGTGATACGAGATTTAAATTAAAGACATTTACAAGCAAAAAATACACCATAACAGATGAAGAAAGGGCAGCTAGGTCGGAAAGGATGAAGTTTTGGGAGCAGAAGAGGAAAGCCAAATCTACAACTAGGATTAAGACTTAAATGTATATGGATTGATTAAAGTGCTCCAATGTGGGCGTAAAATATGTAAATAAATGAATAAATAATTTCAGTTCAACCTTCACCGGTTTCTAGAGATGCAACCTCTGAGGCTGACGATATCGCCGCTGTCATTGTCATTGGATGTCACTGCAAACGCCAATCAAATATGGAGCAGAGAACACAATATACTCCGAGGTGACGAAAGATACTGGATAAGCATATGCATAGAGACAGATGGCGTCAGTATCGCCTACCGTAGTGGCTGTATAAAAGCGCGATACGTTTGTAGAGTTGTCGTTTGTATCCTCGTGATTCATGTGAAATAATTTCAGAAGTGATTATGGTCGTACGACAGGAATTATGACTTTGAACGGGACGTGCTAGTTAGAGCTAAATGAATGAGACACTCTATTTGGCAATTCGGTAGGGAATTCACAATGTAAAAAGCGTGCCCACAGTGCTACATTTCAGGCATTCCTGTTCACCGCGTACAACACTGTGGCGACATAATGAACGGGAGCATCGGCATTTGCGTAGACTAATTGATGCAATGAGACGTGCAGCACTGCTGGAAATACTAGCAGAAATCAATGTGGGCCGTAGGAGGAATGCATCCATTAGGTCTGTGTTGGTAATTTGACCCTAATGAGCCATGGCAGTAGACGACCGATTCGACTGGGTTTGGTAACTGGACGGCATCGTCTGTAGCTTCCGTCCTGGGTGCCTAAACATATTAGTTGTACTATGAAACATCTGTCCCGACGGAACAGCATATATGATATTAAATAATCAATTATTTAATCGACATTTGCGAATTCTGCCGACAATAGCTGATTTACTAAAGATCTTCTGTTACTTGGTGACAGATGAAAAATTGTGCCGCACCGGTTCTTGAAACTGGGTCTCTCGCTCGCAGAAAGTGTGAGCAAGTTAAAGAACACCTTCAGTAATGCAGCTATTGTCGGCAGAATTCGCAAATGGCGAATAAATAATTGATTATTTAATATTAGTTGTACCCTGTGTGACTGCATAACCGTGGCTTCGTGAAATGAATACCGATTTCAGTGCGTAAGAGCTGATGATAGATTTCGGGGGTGGTACATACACATCGAGACCAAGGTCTTGTTAAGCTGTGACGGCTTTATAATGGTGTGAACTATTTTAGTTCAATGACCTGGGTCCTCTGCTCCAACCGAACCAATAACTGACTGGAAATGGTTATGTTCGGCTATTTGTAGACAGTTGTCAGCCATTTATGGACTTTATGTTCCCAAACAACGAAGGAATTTTTATGTATGCGCCATGTCACAGAGGCACAATTAATAGCATTTGGTGTGAAGAATATACTGGAT
Source organism: Locusta migratoria (assembly GCA_026315105.1). NCBI lineage: Eukaryota > Metazoa > Arthropoda > Insecta > Orthoptera > Acrididae > Locusta > Locusta migratoria. The sequence goes on along the minus strand of CM048744.1, from coordinate 735,045,922 downwards.
AATTCCAGTCATCTCTACCGAATCACATCTCATACAGAATTTACGGGACAGTATCGAGAGTTTGTTGATTACCAAAATCGTGCCTGCTTTTATGGGCGTCAATTGAAGCAACATAGCTCAATGTTTCTTCAAGGCTCTTGCAACGACTTTTTAAGTGCAAAACACGTCGAGTTGTTTCACTTGGGCGAATAAAAGGAGATCAAAATGAAATGTTCAAATATTTGTAGACATATTGGACGAAATTACTACGATCATCAGTCCCTAGACGAACAAAGTACTTAAACTAACTTACACTAAGGACAAACACACTGCCGCGGTGGAGTAGCCGAGCGGTCTAAAGCGTCTCGCTGCGGAGCACGCGGTTGCTCGCCATGGAGGTTCGAGTCCTCCCTGGGGCATGGGTGTGTGTGTTGTCCTTATGTTAGTTTACCTAGGTTTAAGTAGTTTGTAAGCTACGGACTGATGACCACTTAGTTTGGTCCGATAGATTTACAAACATTTGAATATATATATATATGCATGCCCAAGGGAGGACTCTAAGCTCTGACGGGAACGGCTGCCCAATCTGCAGCATGACGCCTTAGACCACGCGGCCGTTCCACGCGAATAAAAGGAAATCCGACCCGAGATTAAGAGGTATCGCATAATTTTTGTCATCTTAATGTTATATAGCATATAATTACTATAATTAAAAAATACAAACACAAAACGTTTTAAGGAATCTTTATATCAGTGAAAACCGTTCCTACAGTGCTCCCCGAGATTAGCCTGTCACACAGCCTGGAGAAAGATTTGGGAAACTGTAAGCTAGCAATTTTTATACAGGGTGTTTCGGTAAGAGCCTGCAAAAGTTTAACATGACAGAGAGCACAATTAAAATGAGCTGAAAGTGGCGGCCCTCTACCTCAGTGCAAGCATGACATCGGCGACAAGATTCTGACGAATATCCCTGGTATGTTTTGAATCAAATCACTAGCAGCTACAATTCTGGCAACTAATTCCAACTCCTTATCCACTGGGGTCTCGTACACAAGTGACCTTATGTATGCCCATAGCTCAGGTGACCTCACAGACAATGGAATGGGACCTCCCGTTCCAATGTAGCGACCAGTAAACCTACATCATGACTGTCTAGTAATCAGGTTTGTCCTCCTTGTTCCCTTGGAGGAAATAAAGTATTTACATGTAAATAAACAGTTCAGTGCGTGTAAACTCGTACGCATGTTGGTTGTAAATAATCTAGAAAACAGTAATGCGAGAAAAAGCGGAATACAAGTATACTTCCATATCTCCTTAAGTATCTCCGAGCTCAGGTTTTCTTGTCCATACCTCAAATTTGTTCAATGGACCGTTCTGTTCTGTTGAAGTTTTGCACATTCTTACGGAAACAGTCTGTAGATATTTAGAAGGTTAAAGATGATTTCTATAAATGTTAACAGATGTCGAGACATTACATCCCAGGTGGTTGAGACATTACTTACACCCTCATTCATCCTGGGAACCATGCCAAAGACTTAGGAATACTGAAATAAAAGGCTTCAGCTTGGTAGGCGATGTGAGATGTTTATTTTATTACAATCGATTTCGTTTGTATGATGGAACATCATCAGTGCGTGCTGTTAAAAACAAGGTACCTTAGTCAGACATTAAAATAAAGATAAAATTACATACACTAAGAATGTTACAATTATATAATGGAATTACATACCAGAATTGAAAGTCATGATGACCTATTTGCTCTGCTTAAAATATTTTTTCGTCATGTCATAAAATACATTTAAAAGGTCTTGCTGGTTCAAGTCACAAGTATAAAATCAGGTAGCTGCTTACGTACACCTACGCAGCTTAGCCTGTAAACAGCTGGTGCTTGGCGCCCTCTTTGTTTAAGAATCGATTATATTGTAACATTTAAAAAAAAGTTAAAACATATTAAACGCATAATAAGGCAAAAATGGTGATTCCAGGTGAATTAGAGTTTAACAAATAACATACACAGATTAAGTAATATATCATAAAAGTATAAAATTGAAATTACCATTTTTCAGCGTCCCAAGGCGGGTAGGTATTAAAATATATCTTAAAAACTTACAATTTGTCTACATCAGTTGCTAAAATTTATGGTACATTGTATCACGTACAAAATTCTTTCTTTTTAAAAAAATATATATTTTTAATTAAGACTAGCATAAAAGGTAAAATCATTACGAAGCACCATTGTGTGTGTGTGTGTGTGTGTGTGTGTGTGTGTGTGTGTGTGAGAGAGAGAGAGAGAGAGAGAGAGAGAGAGAGAGAGCAGTCCACGCCATCTAGTGTTTCAGAATAATACTATGCTGGCCGTCTTTGTTTACTTACAAGGAAAGTACTTGGGCTCGAACAAACATATCTGTATGAATTTTTAGTTACAGTATCTCTACGTACACCTCACTGTGTTGGTGGGAGTCGTTTTTATGCAAAACTTTGCAATCATGCTCTAGATAGCACTGTAGATGTAATTGTAGATGCCATACGTAATGCAGATATCTGAACTATAACTTATGTAATAATCGTCGTACATGTTTTCTAGCGTATTGTCATCAAAAGCTGTGATGATAGTTGCAACTTTTACCTTCTTCTCGGAAGACTGTTGGTATTCCCTGCCACTGCTTGCATCGCCTCTTCTCGCACTTACCGTAGCACTACCGCTAGCAATGAGTTCTTCGTCATTATCATCCCTATTATCATCATGATGTGTTAGTATTACAACAGTATCTAACTTATGCTCATATTTCTGTACCATAACAGAATCGAGAAAGAATGCGAATGGTTCATCTTCTACACTAATACCATCTTCACGAAGAATGGTTCTTCGTAACTTCATCTCAACCAATCGCAATACTTTAGCAGGATTGATTATCAACGCCGCTCCATCTGACGCTTCACCACACAAATGTCACGAAACGCAACTTCGGAGGCACACTGCACCGTCCCTACTGGCGAACCGACAGGTCAAAGTGCAATGTGGCAAGGCACACTGCAGAGTTTTACAGATGCGGGAGTGTCAATAGTGCAATAAGGGATCTTTACATTATCCCTCGTTCGATTTTGATGTATATGTGTTTTCCTTGTTAGTACAGTACAAAAAATATACAAATATACGTGAAGGTTCAAACATGATTACAGTGCGTCGAAACATAAAATATAGAAATATACATGAAGGTTCAAACATGACTTCATAGAAAGAGATAATAAGATTAACCTTAAAAAAATGTTACAATATGCGCTATGACTTTGGTACAGGTGTTTCTCATAAGTCGCTTAACATAACGACAGCTACTGTGACTTTTCATCCAAACTACCACATGAGCACAAGGTACGAGGTGATGGGTATATTGTAGAACTTGCAATCCAGGACATGGGGAACATACGGTTTAGCGCCACAAGGCGCATAGGTTGCTGCTTACTTGAAGAACTATATAAACAAATAAAGCTAGTTACAATCATGTGGACATTATAGATTGTCGTTATTAAAACCAAAAATGAGCTCCATACAAACTAAAGCCACGTGAAATATGTCTATTGCTTGTAAAAAAAATAGTTTTCTCGTACGTACTATGTGCATCGGCGGAGGCAAAGAAAATTTAGCTCTCCCATCCAGCCTGAATATCCGCTCCCCCTCCTTCTACAAATCTCTGGAGATACTGGAGCGCCATGCCCTCCGCCTCGCCTTCCGTATCCCCCTATATCTCCCCCTCCCCCACGTGGATCCTCTATGATCTCATTCCTTCCCCCGACTCGTTCTCTTCATTGAACATCTCCGTCTCCGTTACATATCCCCCAAATCAGATCCGCCTAACCCTCTAGTCCATCCCCTCCTCCCTGCACCTGGTCCGTTCCCGCGCCTCCACCACTGTATTCCCCTTGCTCTGCACTTATCCACGCATCAGATACTTTCCCATGGCAACTTCCGTACCCTACCCCTCCCCCTCCCGGATGATGCCCTCCGACCTGACATCTACCCTTCATACCAGCTGTGATCCTTCCCCTTGCTCTCTCTCCCCCTTCTCTCCCTGAGGGCCCCGACTATCCCTCCCTTCCCGTCCTTTCTTCTCTCCTCATTCCACCCAGCTGTCCCTCCGGATCCTCTTCTTACCGTCCTCCCCTTTCCTTCTTCCCTGTGACTTCCTGGGACATCACCCCCCCCCTCCTCCCCACCCTCACCCTCTCCTCTCATCCCCCCCCACTCCACACCTTCAATGTTGAAAGTGCTCCTCCATCTGTGTCACCCTCTTGTGCTTCCATGTGAGTGCTTCGACAAGTGTGGTGCCAGTAGGTTAATTGTTTTATTTCCCAACAATGAACGGCCAACCCGCAGCAGACACCATCAGTTTTAACTTGTGTATTTCTCCGGGTGTGTGTTGTGTTTTTCGTTTTAACTCCACAATAGCGGACGGTCTCACCATAGCCGCCGCCCTGCGCTTATTTTAATTGTGTGTGTGCCAGCTCTTTTTATTCACCATTATCGCCGTTCCAGTTCTTTTATTTCGCCACCGTTTCCCTCCATTTTATGTACTTTGTTTTATCTCCATTTTACACCTCCGTTTTATGTATGTGTTATCTCCAACATTTTATCTTCTTTATGTTCGTATGTTTCTCCTATGTCAAATTTTATTTCTGTAGGCTGAAGAGCGCCAGTGAGCGCTGCCGGCCCGCCCCTTTTTAGGGGAATTGAAATCACAATAAAGAAATGAAAAAACCTACCCTTAGGAATACATAAACACAGATGGGTTTTGGGACTGAAGTATTTCTTGCGCACGATACACAACGGTAACAGCACGGAGAGCATAGTGCATCCTGCACTCTACCACACAATACGGAACGATTTCTTTGGGTCGCGCAGGTGAAGTTCACTGAGTGTGGGACCAGTCAGAAATGGATCGGACTCGCTGAGTGCAGAGCCGACCGCGGAGGAACAAGTGGCCGAGTAGCGGAGATGTACGGCGACCTCTCCATCAGCGCGACGCCACAATCAATAGTCAATGGCGCCACCGCCACTCCGCGGATTGCTCCCACATCGCTCACCGCGGCCGCCGTGTCTGAAAATGCGGTCGGCCGCGCCCTCCGAAACGCCGGTGCTCCGTCTTGCCGTCGCGCCGCGAGGTAACGCGAGTCGACGCGCCGCTCCATCGGCCTCGGGAGGCTCATCCCGGAAAAGGCGGTCGATCTGTGGCGGCGAACTGCCACACCGGCCGCGAACGGAGAACACGCGTTTTATCGTCCTACTGGCCTCAGTATCTGCCCTCAGCCGGGCATGTATTTACTACATTTCTTATGTTCTCAGCTGCTTCTTTAGGCTCAGCTGCTGGTAGCTGCTGTTATCATACAACATGCATTACAAATACAGCTTTCAAGATATGGGAAAAAACAGTACAAAAAAATGAATAAAATTTTTTACTTATGCAGGAGGTCATAAAATGTTTTCCGAATAACCGTTTGAAATCTCGAAAGCAGATATGAAATAACTGCTAAAATACTACCGGAAAAAGGAGTGGGAGAACTGAGTCAGTAATCATCACCTCATAAGCGAAGTCTCAAGAGAACTGAGAGGGTTCATCTTCGTTTTGGCCACACAAATGCAAGGCCATGCTTTATAAACACGAACTTGTAGGCAGGACAAGTTGTAACTGTGCTCACCTGAGCAAACTCTGCACCACATCATAAGAAGATGGTCTAGAAGAATATACAATGGATCAACTGAGGATTGGAAAGGAGCTATGAAGTGCATTCAACACCTGGGTAGGCAACAGTCTTGCACTCAGATGTGTTGAGAATTGTGCTCTTGTTCAATATTTTACTTATATTTGAATGTATATTTTTCAACCATTCTTCTAATTATATTTCTATACCTGCCATACCATAAATAAAGGAATATATGAAAATTTGTGCCGGGACGGGGATTCGAACCCAGGACCTGCTGCCTGCTAGCCAGTTCTGCTGAACCTCTGCGCCATCCGAGGCATGAACGCACCACTGATTACAGAATCATGTACCCCGTCCAACCCAAAGTTTAATAACGTAAAAGAATCGAGACCCTCAGCTGTTGTTGAATTTTATTGCTAACAGTTTCGACAGTTCAGGACCCATGAACAGCATAAATATGGACTTATTACGTTGCGTAGTCACTACTTATGTATTGGTGTCCATAGATTACAGGTAAATACTTAAAATTTATGAAAGCTGCCCATCGACGCTATCACTTCAGGCTGAAGCCGAACTCCATTTCCCAGCACGTAAAGGGTGTACCTGAGATATACTAGACCACGCTTAAGAAACAGATCTTTTCAGACCTTTTGGCTGTTACAGGGTGTTTTATTAAAAGTGGAATTTGAAACTTTGTGCCGCACTAAGACACTTGATTCCTTATAGATAAAAAATAACAGTCTAGTTCGCAAAATTTTACAATTTATTACTTCAGGTAACCGGTTTCGATCTAAGATTAGATCATCTTCAGACCTCTCGCTGTAGATGTTCAGGCGGTGAGCGTGCGGCGACGGAGCAGTCTGAAGATGATCTAATCTTAGATCGAAACCGGTTACCTCTAATACCAAATTGCAGAATTTTGCGAACTAGACTTATTTATATCTTTAAATAATTATAAGTTCGCTGTTTTTTTCCAAATAAGGAAACAATGTTTTCCAAACTGATTAACTTGATTTTTTGATACACAAACTACTGTCTTAACCCTCTAGGCCACCCAGGCAGCCGGCCGCGGTGCCGAGGGGACTAAGGCGCTCCAGTCACGGTCTGCACGGTCACTACGGTCGGGGGTTCGAATCCCCCCCCGCTCGGGCATGGATATTTGTGCCGTCCTAGTTCGTAAGTAGTTCATAGTAGTTTGTAAGTTTGGGGACTTATGACCCCGTAGTTAAGTCCCATAGAGTATACAAACATTTGAACCACCCAGGCAGGTTTCCCTTCCGGCCCAAATTCACATCTTGTCGGACACTGCTATTGTCTCCCACTTGCTCAGAGGCCCGCCTGGATTCACGCAGTTGATTGGACTATTTCTGCAACCACACAGAAATTTTCTAGAACTGCCAAGCAATAAACAATTATATGAATTGTAAATACATTGTACTTCCTGGCATATCTTTAAATGAGCAATTCTTATATATATATATATTAGTTGTCTCGGAAACGTCTCTAACGATTTCGATGTAATTTTGTATTTACACTGGTTTGTCCTTTTGAAGTTCGTCTACATAGTTGTATTTTTCGTAAAAACATGATGTTCCCCCTGCCATCTGTCACCTTCGCGTCGATAAAGTGGTGAGAGCTACAGTCTATGACGCAATTTGGAACCAATGTCTTAGAACCAGAGGTGTAGATAACGGTGGGGGAGGGGTCTCATCCTGTGTTCCGATTTTAAACTTTGAAACGGTTTTACAGTTCAAAATGTTCAAATGTTTGTACAGCTTATGGGACTTAACTACGGGGTCATCAGTCCCTAAGCTTACAAACTACTTATGAACTAGCTAAGACTAAAGACGGCACAAATATCCATGCCCGAGGGGGGATTCGAACCCCCGACCGTAGTAGCCGTGCTGACTGTGACTGGAGTGTCTCAGTCACCTCGGCCACCGCGGCCATCTTTACAGTTCACCTGCGGACATTATTTTGAATGAACCTCAGAACTGACCACTCCCCGCCCCCCTCCCTCGATGAGTAAATTAAGGATCTACGCCCCTGTATAGAGCTCTTGTCCTTAGGTAACAATTCCCACTCTCTTTATGGGTAGTTTTGTTAGGAATTCATTTGAAATTCGAACTACGTTCTTTGCTTTCTACGTAAGCTCTACTACCAACTTGTCGTTTTGTCTCGGCTAACTATTGGCTGGAGGAATCAAACTTCTTTATCTCTTTAATACTTTTTTTTTAATTAGATGTTTTCGTCTTTGTATAGGCTTTTACTTAATAAACTGGCTTTGTGGATTAGTGGCTCCCATAAGACAACGATGCCTTAAATTTTGTCGTGAATAATGTATGTAAATCACGCTAAAACTTTAAAGCAAGTTTCGGCAGAAACACCTGTAGTAGCACAAGTTCCGTACCGTCAGGGGAGAGGTGACAGCTTAATTTCTTTACAAGTACAAAGTTTCTTGTTTATGAGTAGATAAGAAAGTGACAGTTGGGTAAAGATCAATGGCGATGCTGTTCAGTAGTTGAGAGAACCACAAAAGAAAAAGGGTTCATTCTGAAAATTATAAATGTAGGTACAGTATATATTTAAGCAGTCATTCAACATTTCGTATGAGATCATTTTATCGCTAATTTCAAAGTACTTTCATGGTATGAAAAGGTTTTAAATCATGCAGATAGCACGCACATGTTCTGAAGCACTGCAATTCAATTTCTTTTCTGAATTGCTGTTATTGGTGGGAAAGGTTGGGCACAGGAGAGTCACTAGAGGTATATTGACGCATGACATTTAATAGTCCGCGAAGTGACCGCTATTTCATTTGAATGTCTAGCTTCTCGTTGCATGAAACTTGCAGAGATGTATTTGTAAACTTCGGTACTAAGCAATATTTGTAGACACGATACAAAGAACACATCAGATGTTGAAAATAAGAAACAAACCACTCGAAATTTGCCGAACACTTAAAACAGCACAATCATTACCCAAACAGAATAGGCTAACACATGAAAATAATCAGGACCAACAAACATAGCAAACACCTCATAAAAACACAACAATTTTCAATGTTCAAATGTTTGTAGAGCTTACGGGGCCATCATTCCCTAAACATACAAACTACTTATGAACTAGCTTATGCTAAAAACGGCACAAACAACCATGCCCGAGGGGTGGATTCGAACCCCCGACGGGGAACGGCCTCGTGCTTCGCCTCGCGCATCGTCGCGGCGAACCATATTCAGAAAGCTATAGCTGGAAACAAACAATTCATAAACGAGCAGACAAACATCTACGGCTAAACCTAATCATAAAAACAGACAGTAATTAAAGAGAAAAACTCTCTCTCCCTCTCTCTCACACACACACAATAAACGTATGAAAAGAAAAAAGTAATAACAGGTGCAGTATTTACCACAATTACATCGGAAAAATGCACACACACACACACACACACACTCTGACATAAAGCTACGACAAACCTACATTCAACAGTTGGCAACACCACCAAAAAACAAGAACACAAAATGGCATGTGCCTAGTGGTGACGTGTTGCAATGAAAAAGCCAATGAAATGAAATAAGACAGAAACAAAGCAATCTAAGTCATCAAACAGCAGCACATGTAGACTGGCATCTAACAAAAATTGTAAGTAATAACTGTTTATAACGAAAATACTGAAACTGTAAAAAACGAAATTTTGTAAAATATAATCACGTAGTTGCAAAGACGGCGTATGTAAATAAATATCTGAATTACGATATGAACAGCAACTGTGGGAAGAAAGGACAGGAAAGAACTAACAGTATCACGGAAACAAAAGTAGCATAATTTAGTTATATTACTCTTTGGAGTATTGTCACGGATTTTTAAATTATTTAAATTTAATTTCCTTTTTCCTTTCCTTTAAATACCGATATTTACGAGGGAAAAAGGCAAATTATGAGCTTTTCTTGTTCAGTAATTCTGTCCTTAGACAGTTATCAACTGAACCTCATCAATATCTCTCTGACCTGGGCATCCACCTTCAATTGCTTGTAACATCTTCCTTTCTTCACATCTTTTAACATACAAAACCTTTTTCCTTCCCTCTTTTTTCTTCTACTTTCCTTCCACTATTCTCTACAGTACACAATTACTGCGTAAGATGTGTCCAACAGCAGATGTTTTCTGTATTATCCTCCTGAAGTTACTTTTCTCTCTCAATCCTTCGCAACACCTCATTTCTTATTCTGTGGGTCCACTTCAATTTCTCCATTCTTCTTCATAGCCATATTTCAAAACTTTCTAAATATTTTTGTTATTTCTGTCTGACAGTCCACGTTTCAAAACCACGCTTCACACAAAAACCTCTTCCCGTGGTTAATGGAGATGCTCCTGACTGTCAATAAATTTTTCTCAAATGCTCTTATTCCCATGAATATTCTGCATCTCACTTCCTCTGTGCAGTTATCAAGCTTCCCAAATACTGGAACGATTGAACCTGTTCCATTACTCTTCCATCTAGTGATATGTTGACAGCGTCGCTTTCTTTTCCGATTTTCATCACGTTGGTCTTCAATCTCTTTACCCAGCTTTGCAATATTCTTCATCATTATCTCAAGTTCTTCTTTTATTTCTTCTAGTATAATCTTATCACTTGCTTGCATGATAGATTTTATTCTTTCATCTCCTACTACAAGTTGTTTTGTTTTCCCCAGGCGTTTTTGATGAGTGTATATGTATTGGGAAGTGCTGGTGACCTGAAAAATACTATCTAATTCTCTATTACAATAGCCATCTGTTCAGTTTCATAATCTATAGGAATCTCCACTTTCTACTCCACATAGAGCTGTTTCACCAGCCTTATACCCTTATCTTTGCCCTTTCCATTATACCCCTATCTTTGCCAATATCTTTCAGAATCATCAAAAGTACACACCAGCCAAATCTGTCAAATGCTTTTCCTCAGTCGGAAAAACAAAGATATGCGAAACTTAAATAGTGGCAACACTGCTGTGGAGACACTATGCAATGGAATCTACTATCGTCGCTGGTTGCACATGTTGTTGACATACCTACCTTCCCTCCGAGCCGTGGTGGAGTGGCCGAGCGCAATGAGGCGCTATGCTCCGATGCTCGATGCCGTTCCCTGTCGGGGATTCTAATCCCCCTCAGGCACGGATGTTTGTGTGGTCTTTAAGGTAGTTTTTAAGTAATTTGTAAGCTTATGGACTGATTACCCCGCAGCTAAATCCCATAAGCTTAACAAACATTTGAATTTGAACTTTCCTCCAAGCAAATGGACTTGCCCGTGCCACGTCACCGGTGTACGCACAATCGAGGGAAACAGTCACTTGTGAGCGAGCAGTCAAACGTATTGTAACGATGGATGAGACATGGGGCCACTTCGTATGAGCCAAAACTGAAACGCCAATCGAACGAATGGCGTCATTAACGGTCGCCGCCAAGTGCGTCAGAGCCCCAGTATGATGAAAGTTATGGTGGTTCTCGTGTACGACTGTGATGATATTACCCTAACGCATTACGTTCCTTCACGGCAGACCGTCAGTGCACAATATTACTGTTCGTTTTTGCAGCGACACCTGCGACCAGCTTTGCGAAAGAAGTGGCAACACTTGCTGCGCAACCCACCCATCGTTTTTCACGATAATGTGCGGAAACATACAGATAAGCAGTGGCTGCTCTGTCCGGTCGATGGGACTGGGCTGTACTTTAGCATCTACCACATTCTCCGGTATTGTGACTATGACTTGATTCCGAAGATGAAGGAACGACTGACATTCGCTTCACAACTGTTCGAGAGATTCGACAGGCAGTAGACAGCTCCATTCGTACCACCAACAAAGCACTGCTAACGGTACACTACGCCTTCCACATCGTTGGCAACGGGTTTTACACAACGATGGTGACTACTTTGAAGGACAGTAACCGGTGCAAGTATGTAACGCTTTTGTATCGGTTGTGAATAAATAGTTGCCACTATTTAGTTTCCAACCCTCGTATTTCTCTATTCGCTTTCGAAACTCTTTCTGCTAACATTCTCAGACACCCAATTGCATCTCTTGTCCCTCTAACTTTTCTAAATTCGAACTGGTCTATATTTTCCTCTATGTTACTGTATATTCTTCTCAACAGTAACCTGGTCACAGCTTTCGTAACATCTATTTCTATAAACGTGAATGTCTGTTCGGTGTACGCTTATCACGCCTGAACGACAAGACGCAGAGACTTAAATATTTGAACAGTTACTAATTTATACCTGATGAAGGTTTTAGACACGGCTTTATATCGATCTGATAGATATTTAGTAATGTGAAGAATATAACGCGAAATGCGATACAGTAATTACTCTTTGAAAATTAAATTTACTCTTTGAAAATGGTTTTATTGGTTGCATTGTTGCTTGAAGGTTGATAATGATGAAAGGGTGGAGTATATTGGGATGGAAAGTTGTCGGTGTATATAAAATTCTACGTGTGTGTGTGTGTGTGTGTGTGTGTGTGTGTGTGTTAATATTTCGCTCTGCAGCGAAAACTACAGAACGCAAACGAATGGTCCGTGTGTAATTGTTGTCCGAAGTCTCCCGTTGTACACCATAGCAGTTCCGTGCCATAGCTATAAGGGGGTGGAAGATAGGGTGTTTGAAAGTCGTCAAATTATAAAAAAAAAATTTTTTTGGACTGAAGACCAGCGATGACGTTAGCAAGGAGGTTACATACGGCGAAACGTGATGCCACAGACGATATTTTTTGCGTGCTACAATGTCTTCAGCTCTTTCTCTGCAAGGATAAGCATACGAATAAGTAAATATAAGAATAAATAAAGCAGTAAAAAGGAAATTTCTTTTAATACATCTCTTTAAAAAATCGATTTGACGTTTCGCGCATTATCTATCATCACACACACACACACACACACACACACACAAACCTATAAAAGATAGACCCAATAACATTGTAACACCGTTGCAGACTGTAGGGTAGCCGTAGACTTTATTCTGATATTTTATTCCTCCACTGTATCTTCCCTTCTCTGTCCATCTCCTCCTCTCGTTTTCCCATCTCTCTTCCCATCTCATCCCTCCCCCCTTCCCCCTTTAAGTCTCCTCTGCCTTTTCAGTCCATCATCTCCTATCCCTGAATTTGAAAAAATCTAGCAACTTTCATGATTCTTGGTGAAATGGTGTCGAAGGTGCCTTCACAGCCAAGTATAATGCCAACTTTCATGGTGATCAATCAACCAACAGGCGAGCGGAGTCGCGGGTTTAAGCTAGTTGCATATAAAACTAATTGCCTATAATCTTGGTCCGATGTGTTTCTTCATGTTCTAGTTCTAGAACAACGCTTCATGAGCTGACATAATTAACCATTTAAGACGGTTTTCAGAAAACAGCCCTATTGCAGTGAAGCGGCCGTGGACGAGAAGTTGCAGCGTTGGCTTAGCAGTGCAGCGGTGTACGCAGCGGCTAGCGGCTGGAGTGTCAGCTGCTCGCTGCGCCTCGGCTGCCGCCTGTCCGTGTATCCGCTACCACACACACACACACACACACACACACGCTTTACGAGCCGCGGCAGCGCTTTCTTCGCTTTCCGCGGCAGGTGCCCACTGCCCAGCCGTAAGCAGTCTGGTTGCCTCGGCAGCCTGTGCGTCTGGACAAAGAGCTCGGCGGCTGGCTGCTACGTCCCTAATGCGAGTTTTTCACCCGCCCAGACCACACGCATTACGAGCTCAGGCAGAGATAAGCGGCAACCTGCAGCAATCTGGGCCCTTCTTAATTCCTCGTTATCTGGTGGGGCGGGCTCGCGTGTCAGTTGGGTGCCGGTTTCCAGCTACGCACGAGGTTAATCGGTGCTCCCTATAAAATAAGGCGAGAACGGTACGACACCGCTTACAGCAGCAGTCGTTGTAATTCAATCGACATCGGAGTGTAAAACGTTTTGACCCCAGTGCATCATATCACAACTTAGCGAAACCACAATCAGGAAACGCAATTTAAAAAAAGGGAAAACTATACCAATAATATTGTTATACTTTTGCAGACTGCAGGGTAGCCGTAGTCTTTATTCTAATATTTTGTTGTATCTTCCCTTCTCTGATCCATCTCTTCCTCTCCTTTTGTTCATCCTTTATTCCCATCTCTCCCCCCCCTCGCCGTCGGAGGTTCGAGTCCTCCCTAGGGCATCGGTGTGTGTGTTGTCCTTACGTTAGTTTACCAGTTTAAGTAGTTTGTAAGCTACGGACTGATGACCACGCAATTTGGTCCGATAGATTTACAAACATTTTTTTCACCCCCCCTCCCTCTTTAAATCCTCTTCTCCTCTGCCTTTTCAGTCCAACTCCTCTCCCTGAATACGACAAATTACACAAATCTTGTCAGGTTCATGATTCATGATGAAGTGATGTCGGAGGTGCGTTCACAGCCATGCATATTACGACGCTTTAGGAATGTAAAAGCTTTCTCCATGTAAACGTATATACCAATGCCAACTTTCATGGTTATTATTGAAACCGTGTAGATGTCTGTATTAATGGTACCCCTCTGCCATACACCATAGGAAATATTAGATAAATTATTCTCTCTCTCTTATTTTAAGGTCAAATGTGGAAAATCTGAACAGGAGCGGAATAAATCTGTACATCGTTGTCTAAATAAGTTATACAGTCTCCTTCGCCATGCCCCGAACGGAATCTTATATACGTACACAATAACCTCCGCATAGATTAGTATGAATCTGTAGAGTTGTATTAATTTGGAGAAAAAAAAACCTCTCTTCTTTATGATATGGTACGAATAGTGAAAATCTGTGAAATGTTTCGCGAATACGGTCAGTAGTGCAGCAATTTTAACGTCAAACTTCTTTTATCATTTCGCTGGGGATGTCAGTGTGAAAAGTTTCATAAAGGTTTTAAATTATGTTTGAATATTCGTTGCAAGTGACTAAATGCCCTCATCTGGTGGATGATGTGTCTCGTTACTCACGTGTCGCTTGATGCGGTGGCCTTTCACCCATCTCATTATGACATCCTATCTTCCTACCTACGTGTCGCAGGTGGTTCTTACCCCTACGTCATGTACGTTACAAGGAACGTGCCGTCATTGAATTTCTCACTGCAGAGAAATAAACCTTGCGGAATATTTACAAACGTTTCTGCAAAGTCTGTGGAAGCCCTGCTGTCCACTGGAGTGCTGTAGTCGCTAGGCACAAACAATGAGATCATTAAGAGGTGACTGGTGGAGCTCCAAGATTTGCAGCGGTCGAAGAGACAAGTTGCAGGAACTGATGATGTCATTTTCGAGGACAGACGCACTACAAATCGGCAATTTGTGCTTTTTTCTCATTCATGTCAGAAGCATCATGTATACAGGAGTATAAAAGGTAGAAAAGAAATTAATTACATACATATAAAATACGAACTATAAACAACAAACAGAAACACACACGTTTGGCCCAAAAGCGGGCTACGTCGACAGCATTTGGGGTTGCCGGTTTACGTTACCTCTGTTTGTAAATGATGCTTCGTCACTAAACAGAACGCGTGGGAGAAGCAATCTGTTATCGTCCCATAATTTATTTTGTGCCCAGTGGCAAAACTATACACGACGTTCAAAGTCTTCGCCATGCAAATCGTGGTGCATGGAAATATGGTAGCGGTGAAATTTAATATGATGTAGAATTCTCAAAACCGACGTTTTTGAGATTCCCGATTCTCGCTCAGTTTGCCCGCTACTGAGGTGCGGATTAGCCGTAAATGCAACTAAAACACTTACTTGGGCATCATCATTTGTTTCAGGTCGTTGTTGACGTTTCACTTGTGATTCACACAGTGAAAAAATGGCTCCGTCACGCTGAAGGAATGCCAAAGAAAGGAATCAAAATTTCATGGGAAAATATGTGTGGATGAAACATCGTTCTTTCAGATAAGCGTAGGCTTCCGCGGCCGTTGTCATCTATCTATATCTATAAATGTGAATGTCTGTTCAGTGTACGTTTAACACGTCTGAACCACAAGACATAAAGAGCTAAAAATTTGTACAGTTACTAATGTCTACCCGGGGAAGGCTTTAGGCACGGTTTTATGGCGCTCGGATAGCTATTTATCTATATACATTAATGTGAATGTCTGTTCGGTGTACGCTTATCACGTCCGAACGACAAGACGCAGAGACTTAAATGTTTGTACAGTCACTATACCTGAGGAGGTTTTAGGCACGGTTTTATAGTGATCTGACATATTTAGTAATTTGAAGAATATAACGCGAAATGAGGAACAATAATTACTCTTTGAAAATTATATTTACTCTTTGAAAATGGTTTTATTGGTTACATTGTAGCTTGAGAGTTGATAATGATAAAAGGGTGGAGTATATTGGGATGGAAAGTTATCGGTTTATATAAAATTCTACGTGTGTGTGTGTTAATATTTCGCTCTGCAGCGAAAAGTACAGAACGTAAATGAATGGTCTGTATGTAATTGTTTTCCGAAGTCTCCCGTTGTACACCATAGCAGTTCCATGCCGATAGCTATAAGAGGGTGGAAGATATGGTGGTTGAAAGTTGTCAAATTATAAAAAATTTCGGACTGAAAGCCAGCGATGACGTTTGCGACTTTATAGCAAGGAGGTTAAATACAATGCGTGCTACAATGTCTTCAGCTCTCTTTCTGTAAGGATAAGGATACGGATAAGGAAATATAAGAATAAATAAATAAAGCAGTAATAAAGAGATTTCTTTTAATACATCTCTTTAAAAATATTGGATTTGACGTTTCGCGCATTACATCATGTGCTCGATCTGTGATATTATTACATCATTATTGTTGAATTTCGTGATTGGATTCTTCGAAACGAGTGCATTTTTACGTGTGATTTGATCTCATAGCACACTAAAAGATAGCTTATCTATCATAATCAACCAACACGTGAGCGGAGCCGCGGGTTTAAGCTAGTTGTCAATAAAATTCTGCGTGTGAGACCGCATTGTCAGACATTGTAATTGTCCGGCCTTTTGACAAGTGTTGCAAGGGGCCTTCCTCTGGGTATATGTCCGACATAACATCAAACGAAGGTCACCTGCAACAGTGGCCGAAAGGTCCGGCAATTTTAATGTTTGAGAAAGCGGAAGAATTTTATTGATACTCATTCTTTTGTGTGTGTAAATCTCATTATGTGCAATAAAATGTGGTGCATTACTTTCTTGCCAGTCCTCATAAATCTGAGCCTTAAGATTCCTCAGTATTGGGTACTAATTTTTCAAACTTACTAGAAAATATCCAGTTCAACTACACAGTCAAGGAGCAGAAACAACAGTGTTCAATGTTTTACAGGTAAACCGTTTTAGCTGTATTTTTGGTGCTAACTTCAGGTAATTTTAGAATGTTCACTCAAATGTAGTTTTAAGATAATTTAGAATTTCTGTAACGTATGAAAAAAATTGATAACCGCCAGTGTACAATCTTATTGTGTTGTAATTAAAGACGCTATTTGGTTTGAAGAAGAGCATATAAACATCTCAATAACCAACTGATTTTATTTACGCCTTATGATAGGAATCTCCCTTCCTAGACGTGTGTTGTATCACAATGAGGGACTCCTAAAATTATCGTGCGGTGACCAGATCTGTCGTTATCGTATACATGTCGACATACGTGTATCAAATGCAACAAAGCTCGACCTGCAGCTGTTTAGTTGAATCTACTCCGCAAGGCTGTTAAATGTTTTGCTCATATGGTATCCTTCCTTTCTCTTGGTTTTTAGTTAGTATTGGTCTTTGTCACCTATTCGTTCAAAAAGTATGACCTTTCTGATGTAAAATCACGGCTTCAGTCACAGACACAGTGTCGTTTCTGAGGAACTGTCAGAGGTTCTGGAAATCTAGAAATTTGGAATCAGTTCCAGATCTGTCAACTGTACTCATTATTTCATAACAAAAGAGACGTATGTTGCACAAGGACGTTAATTTCTGAATCCGTCATGGTTATGTATCAATAGGATATCTACTTCTGTGTTACTCATTATAACAGCTGTTATTGTTATTCAATTTAAGGCTTATTCATTGTTGGAGGAATTTCGGGAAACTATTTAGTTGCTCAGCCTTAGCGGCACAGTCATCGGTGAAATTTCCATTACTATTGTGAATAAAGGAATTGACTGTCTTTCCTCTGGTGTACTTAACATACGACTACAATCTCTTTGGATATCTACTATTTTTCCAGACGGCATTTGTTTGTGGAAACTGTTAAAGGTATCTCGCATTGAAGTCCGCGCCAAATTTCGAGCTTCTGTAAAGGTTATCCAGTCTTGGGGATTTTGCGTATTTCTAAATTTAGTATGTCTTTTTCGTTGCTTCAGCGACAGTGCTCTGATCTCCTTTGCGTACCATGGATGATCAGTTCCATCTTTTTTGTGGTGCAAATATCTCAGTTGCTGTCAATATTAGATATATGAATTTGAGCCATATCTGTCCCACAGTTTGATAGTAAATTTAGAAGGAATGGACACTTCCTCCTAAGGAGGACTCATACGAGTTTTAACTAGATACGTTTTGTTTATTTTTGGTCGGATTTGATGTAGAGAATCACTGCAACGACCTTGTGGTCGGTCATTCACTGCTTGTCATGATGCTTTTTGTTTGTCCAGATGATTCGTGGCAACTTTAACTGTGAGAGTAGGGTACTTATTGTTAATGAGACTCGAGTTTTATTTGAACCATTCAGCAACTATACCAGCAACTTAAATACGAGTAACTGTGATACACTATATATTTGTTCCACAATAATATTGCTTTTGTTCTAAACTAAATTTCGGCTTCTTGGCCCATCTTCAGACAAGAAGCCGAAAGCTAGTTTACAACAGAATAAACATTATTGTGCAACAAATATATAGTGTATCATAGTCATTTAATATGTCTATGTTCCCTCAAGACCCGACTGAAGAGTCCATAAATATTATACCAGCACAATGGCGAGGATACATTTGACACAACGTCGCGGAATACGGTGCAGTTGTACATAGATGTTGATGGAGGGCACTTCCAACATTTGCTGTGAGGCTTTCCTTTCTAATATCGTCTAGAAGTTCCGCAACACTCCGTGGCATGGAATCGACTAATGTGTGAAGTAGTGCTGGTCGGAATTCACACCATGCACCCTGCAGGGCTCGCCATAAATCCGTTATAGTAGGCCTACGACGGCGTGGAGATTTCTTCTGAACGGCACGTTAAAAGGCATGCCAGACATGCTCATTTATGTTCACGTGTGGGGAGTGTGGTGAGCAGTGAAACTGTTTAAACTCTTAAATGTGTTCTGCAGCCACTCTGTAGCAACTACGGACGTGTGAATTGTTGCATTGCCCTGATAGAATTGCCGAAGTCCGTTGGAATGCACAATGGACTTGACTGGGCGAGGATGATCAGCCAGGATGCATACGTACTTGTTACCTGTCAGACGTATGAGGGGTCGTATATCACTCCAACTACACAAGCCACAAAGCATTACAAAACCTCCATCAGCTTTAACAAATCAAATGTTCAAATGTTTGTAGAGCTTATGGGACTTAACTGCGGGGTCATCAGTCCCTAAACTTAAAAACTACTTACGAACAAGCTAATACTAAGGACGGCACAAATATCCATGCCCGAGAGGGGATTCGAACTCCCGACAGTACTGGCCGTGCAGACCGTGACTGGAGTATGGAGTGCTTGCAGTGGCACTACTGGTGCCGGTGATGCTCTGAAATGCAAACAACGTGCTACCGATGTCGCCGCAAACGCATGCTACAAGTGGCACCTGATTTGGGGTGCTACCCTATTGGGCGTTCGAATGCCCCCTCCGGCATGGATGTTTGTGCCGTCTTTAGCATAAGATAGTTTATAAGTAGTTATTAAGTCTAGGAACTGATGACCCCGTAGTTAAGCTCATAAGCTTTACAAACATTTGTATTTTGGTATTTGGGGTGCTTCCTCCATGGTGTAGCATAGGCCTCTCCAACTCAGGTGCTTTGCGAAAGCTGAACCTCATTAACAAACAATGTTTTTACGCCATGTCTGTAGAGCAGTCGTTTTTCACTCACCACGTTTATCTGCTAACGTAGTGTACGTCTTTACATTAACGGTGGCATCCAATACACCTAAATTGCACGCCACAAAAAAGGTATCCCAGATTCCCTTGGTACAAATACATGTTCTTCCAGGTCTTGTCTTTCCCTCCCTGAAAGCCCTCACCTGGGCGCTCTTGATGCCGCACGGAGTAAATCTAAGGGAAACGGCATGGTAGAAGGATCGAAACTCAGACCATCATTAAATTACCAAATGCCAGGATCGCAAACATTGGGCTGGCGACGAAACCAGAAACTGATCACGTCATTAATCTACTGATAATAAAAATATGCAATCGTTTATAACCCTAAAGAACTAAACTGCTTAGGTCTTCACTCACTAGACTTACAAACTACTGAATTTAATTTATGCTGAGGGCAACACACAAACCAATGCTCGAAGGAAGAGTCGAACCCGCGGCGGGAACGACGGTGCAATCTGTACGAGCTGTTGAAAGTACATTACTTATTTTAATATTGCAACATGTTACTGGCATAGCCCATCGTCTGGTGACCGATATAATATATACAGAGCATTGAGGAATTTTAATTTGTCATTTAAAGATACAGCTGTTAGTGTACATGTTATGTTTGTCCTTATATGGCATTACATAACATTTACATTAATAACTGTATCTTTAAATTACTAATTAAAATGCCTCAATGATTTTTATACAGGAATTCCCACTCAACTTTTTCATCCCAGATATCTCTGGAACGACAAGAGATGTTGAAAAACGTCTTTTACCGTTATGACCGAACAGCAGGGGCTCATGAAAGTAAGTATTATGAGTCAGTCTAAAACAAAAATTGCGTTGAAAATAATAGTTCTTTACGTTTAACCTGCTCATAGTACCCACTTTCCTAAGCCCCTGTCGTACGTTCATGACCGTGAAAGTCGTTTTTAAATAACTATTGTAGTTCCAGAGATATCTAGGGTGAAAGAGTTGAGTGGGACACCCTGTTTATTATATCGGTCACCAGAAGATGGGCTACACCCGAAACATGTTGTGAAATTAAAGTAAACCAGAAGATGGCCGTTTGCAATAGTGGCCTAAACGTCGGTGACATATTTGATGTATTGACGGTGCGGTCCGATACCCAGAAGAGTTATCAACAATAAATAATCTACGTCCAACAGCTAAGAGATTATTACAGCAACCTAAATGCATTTATATATATATATATATATATATATATATATATATATATATATATATATATTGCAATTTAGGTCATGACGGTTGCATACTTCTATCAAGACGTTCAGTCTAAAATAAGCATTATGAGGCTCTTTAGGAGAAAGTGTTATTGCTTTCCCGTGTGTAGAGACAAGATGATCTCCTTTTTATCTTTGTATTGACCACCTAAGCTCACGTAACCATTTCACTCTTCTTTGTTTGTCGGTTCCAGTTTTATACGTATTTTATTTCGCCTCGTACTGTTATTTCTTTTCTTTTGTCCGTGTTGCTCCTTAAATAAGTTGTTTTTTTTCCTTCTGCCAAAGTCAGTAATAACAAGCAAATATTTCTATTGGCCGCAGATTGTGCGTCATCTGTGTTCAAGAGAAGAGTATTTTCATGCAATGAACTCCCCGCCGGCCCCAGTGGCCGAGCGGTCTGCCGCACGAACTAACTAATACTAAGGACGGCACAAATATCCATGCCCGAGGGGGATTCGAACCCCCGACCGTAGTGGCCATGCAGACCGTGACTGTAGCGCCTCAGTCCCCTCGGCCACCGCGGCCGGCTCAGCTTTAACAGTCCATTGCTGTAATGCAGGATCTATCGGTTCTTGTGTCCCTACCCATACATGTTCACCCGCCCGATATAAAAGGAAACTAAACTGGTCAGGTCAGGCAACATGTTTGCAGTCACGAACACTCTGATCTCGGCGTTGACGGGTCCAGACGAGGCTTTGTGTGGTGCAGTCAGCAAGAGTACACGAGTGGCTCTACTTCTCCGAAACTCAATATCGATGTTTCGTTGACACTTGCTAATGGACCAGCACTGAAATCCGTAGCAGTCTACGAAAGGTTTGCACTTCTATGGTGATGGACGATTCTCTTCAGTCGTCGCTGGTCTCGTTGTTGTAGCGATGTCGGAAATTTGATGTTTTACCGGATTCCCGATATTCACGGTGCACTCGTGAAGCGGTCGTACGAGAAAATTACCACCTCATCGCTATCTCGGAAACGCTGTGACCCTCCTCTCGTGCGTCGACCATAAAACCGCTTAAATCGTGGTAACCTGTCATCGTAGCGGCAGTAACCGATCTGACGCCTACGCCAGACACCTGTTGTCTTACATAGGCTTGTTGACCACAGCGCCGTCCTCTGAGTAGGTATCTCTCTCTTTGCATACGCTTTGCCTATACCAGTTTCTTTGGCTCTTCAGTGAGTGTAATGCCATAATTGCGGCTGTATCCGCCATAACTCATAACTCGAGATCTGTTGAAAAAATTTCGATGTCGGCAGTTTCACTATTCTTTGTCTGTTATTGTTCAGTGCTCTATCGAGTAGAACGTTGTGTCCAACTGGGTTTGTCAATTTCGAAATGAGAGTGTTAGAAGAGCATTGCGTCAGCATTAAATTTTGCTGGAAATTCGACCTTTACACAGACACACCAAAAGACGCATGAAGCTCGCGGTTATGAAGCCGTACTCGGTTTTACGAATGGTTCACAAGTTTTAAAGATAGCTGGACAGAAGTTAAACATGATCCTAATTCGGTACGTCCTTCGACGTCTACGGTCGATGTTCTTGGCGGGGACGTCAAAGAAATTGTGCTTCCCAATTGAAGACTGTCAGGGATTACAGAACACTGTAACACTTTAGTTGAACCATGTCATGATATCCTGACTCAGCATATTGAAATGCATCGTGTTGCTGCCGAGTTCGTGCCATGTACCGTTCATTGCTGCTGGTCCATGACTGTTTTTGTTGTTGTGGTCTTCAGTCCGCAGACTGGTTTGATGCAGCTCTCTACGCTACCCTATCCTGTGCAAGTCTCTTCATCTGAGAATACGTTCGGCAACCTACATCTGCTTAATGTATTCGGCCCTCGGTCTCCCTCTACGATTTTTACCCCTCACACTTCTAATGCTAAGTTGACAATTCCTTGATGTCTCATAATGTGTCCCAGCAATCTATCCCTTCTCTTAGTCAGGATATGCCAGAAACTCCTTTTCTCCTCAATTCGGTTACGCACCTCCTCATTAGTTACGTGATCTAATGCACAATAAATAAATAAATAAATAAAAATCAATAATAAAAAATATCTCAGCAGCCTCGCCATCCCCACTCCGCAGACCTGACAACAAGGACTTTTTTCTCTCCAAATACGAATACAACACTGGAAGGAAGATTTGCAACGATGGGTGAGATATAGGAATTTCGCAGACGTCGCTACGTGCCATCCAGCAAGAGGCGTACCAAAAAAGCGAGCACAATAAGTAAAAGGCAAACGTAGAGAAATTCGAGGATACAGTTCCGTAATTTTTTTGAACAGACCTCGTAGTTTAGCTCTATATGGATCGCAGTGTAGTTTAAAACATAATTGTGCACAATAATCTTTTGAGGACTCCATTAGCGCCAAGTCGGAGAGCCTGCCTCTGATTCTATTCTTCTCCGTCCGCTTGTCGTTCCTAGTCACACGGTTTTATTTAAAATGTATCACAGACAAACGCTTCTGACGCGCCGCGCTAGTGAATTTTTACTTCTGTCGCAGGTAACCGTAAGAGCGGTGCTGCAATTTCATTTCTCCTCGATCGTTTCTGCTGTATTGTTCAATGTTTCACGGGGGCCCGAACTGCGAAAACTGTTGTGTAACACGTCGACGGAACAGGTCCATACTTTGAAGCGGCCTTTTCATTCTGCTGGCTACCTTAATGTCCCATTCCATCAGGTAATCCCCACCGGGATCCCCCTCGGAGGCCAGCAATGAATATTAAATGAAGCAATTCTGCTCCAGTAATCCCTGTTTGCCGTACAAAATTCGTGCCAGATTGGGAGCTGAAAAATTAAATAAAGGAACAATGGCGGTAAACGGCGCCGGGAGATTGCTTGCGGGCGCGGGCTCGGGCGCGCATTTGCGCCGAGTTCTTTTGTGGCGGGATGAATGGCTCTGATTGATTGCGGCCAGGTATTAGCGCAAACACCGGCCAAGCGGCCGTCTCCTGCCTCATACCGGCCTCCATTCCCAGACCCACCAGCGACGGACGGCCACGTTCTGGTCGCCGATGTCGCCAGCTCCTCCACCATTTGTGCGAGGTTAAACAATTATTTAAAATTCTATATGTATATTCATGTATGTTCCCTGTGGAGGGCTGGAGCAATTTTGGTGAAATCTTCAGGAAATTTTTAGACCAGACCATAATCGTTTCATCCTCAGAAATTTTAGAACAACACTCGCCGTTCTGCAATGAGACAGAAATGTGAGGGAACACAAAAACTGCACTCTCTTCTTCTGGAGACCTTCCATGCGTCGCACATTTCTTGACATCTCCTCCCCGTTTGTTGTTGTGGTCTTCAGTCCGGAGACTGGTTTGATGCAGCTCTCCACAATACCCTATCCTGAGCAAGCCTTTTCAACTCGACATAAGAACGGCAACCTACATCAGTTTGAATCTGTTTACTGTATCCATCTCTTGGTCTTCCTCTGCGGTTTTTACCCCACACACTTCCCTCCAATGCTAAATTGACAATTACTTGACGTCTAAGAATGTGTCCTACCAATCGATCCCTTCTTTTAGTCAAGGTATGTCAAAAATTCCTTTTCTCCCCAATTCTGTTCAGTACCTCCTCATTAGTTACGCGATCCACCCACCTAATCTTCAGCATTCTTCCGTAGCACCACATTTCAAAAGCCTCAATCCTCTTCCTGTCCGCACTGTTTTATCGTCCATGTTTCACTCCCATACAAGGCAACACTCCACACAAATGCATTCAGGAAGGACTTCCTTAGGCTTGAATCAATATTCGATGTTAACATATTTCTCTTTTACAAAAATGCTTTTCTACCCATTGCCATTCTGCATTTTATATCCTCTGTACTGCAACCGTCATTTGTTATTCGACTGTCCAAGTAACGACACTCATCTAACTCCTTTATTGCTTCGTTACCTAATCTAATTCCTTCAGTATCACCTGATTTTCTTAGACTGCACTCCATTACCCTAGTTTTTCTCTTGTTAATCTTCATCTTATATGCACCTTTCAGCACCCTGTCCATTCCGTTCAACTGCTCTTCCAGGTCCTTTGCTGTCTCTGACAGAAATACTATGTCGTCGGCAAAATGCAATGTTTTTAATTCTTCACCCTGAACTTTAAATCCTTCTCCAAATTTATCGTTGCTGTCATTTATAGCTAGTTCAATGTACAAATTGAATAACTCTGGAGAAAGCCTACATCCCTTTCTCACTCCCCAACCACTGCATCCCTTTCATGCCCTTCAACTCTGACAACCGCTGTCTGGTTTTTCTACAAGTTGTAAATAACCTTACGCTCCCTATATTTTACTCCTGCTTGCTTCAGAACTTGAAAGAGTTTATTCAAATCAACATTGTCAAAAGCCTTCTCCAAATCTACAAAAGCTACAATAGCTTATTCTATCTTCTAGGATAAGCCGTAAAGTGAGTATTGCCTCCCGTGTTCCTACATTTCTTCTGACAGGCGTCTAATTGTAAAATGTAAAGTTTCACGGCCGTAAAGGTCAATATTACTAAAATTTTCCGGGCAATTATGCATTTATTAGTCATACCCAACGTTTCTTCCTCATCTGCGGCGGACATTTTGAAGGGGGATCGTGGCTATTTTTTATGTCCAATTCACACCCTGGCTCATTACTGACTGCATCCAAATTCCGCTGGGAAAAACCGAAATTTATAGGATTCCGTGGAACTGTGGAGACAGTTAAAGAAACTACTAGAAGAGCACAAGGTTAACTGTAGAAGGGGAGAGACTGAAAGATCAGCTGTTGCTGAACATGATTTTCGACGAGGGAACTATCTTATTCAATTCGATAAGACTCACGTTATAGCAGCCACAAATGGATACTACGAAAGACTGTACAGAGAGGCTATAGAAATTGTGAAGTACCCCGATAATTTCAATGGGATGGAGGAAGGCGTGAAACTAAATAAAATCTGGATTCCGGTTTTGAAGAAGAAATGTAACAGTCTTCCATCATGGGACGATATTAACGGACGGCGGCAATCGGCAACGACGAACTGCGCGCGCATGTCAAACTTCTGATGTCACACCTCTGCGCGCGAGACCTCGTAAACGGAGTTTTGCTTCAGTTAGTAGCGAGCCAGGATGTGTATCGGATCCCCCTGGACAATGTCCTCCTCAGTCGGGGACGAAACGTTGGGTTTCCACAATAACTCCACTAGACCACGGCATAATAGCTCGGAAATTTTTAGTAATTTAGATTAA
The DNA here is from genome assembly GCA_026315105.1 of Locusta migratoria. Classification (NCBI taxonomy): domain Eukaryota; kingdom Metazoa; phylum Arthropoda; class Insecta; order Orthoptera; family Acrididae; genus Locusta; species Locusta migratoria. The sequence goes on along the minus strand of CM048744.1, from coordinate 735,019,722 downwards.
TAAGCTGCAATCCGTCTAACCCTGAAGCGTGCTGGAAGGAGGCTCACTGTCTTCGAGTCACTCTGCAGCTACACCGAGGAACAATTCCAGTACGTTCATACGGTCGTATGTTCCCCATTTATGGAGCGCTTGGCAGTCGCACTTCTGGTATCGGTGATGCGCTGAAATGCAAACCATGTGCTACCGATGTCGCCGCAAACGCGTGCTACAAGTGCCACCTTATTTGGGGTTCGAATCCCCCCCCCCCCCCACGGGCATGGATTTTAGCATAAGGTAGTTCGTAAATAGTTTGTAAGTTTTGGGACTGATGAACCCGAAGTTAAGTCCCATAAGCCTTACAAACATTTGTATTTTTGTATTTGGGGTGCTTCCTCCCTGGTGTAGCATAGGCCTCTCCAACTCGGGTGCTTTGCGAAAGCTGAATCACATTAAGAAACAATGTCTTTACGCCATGTCTGTAGAGCAGTCGTTTTTCACTCACCACGTTTATCTGCTAACGTAGTGTACGTATTTACATTCATGGTGGCATTCAATACACCTAAATTGCACGCCGCAAATAAGGTCTCTCACATTCCCTTGGTACAAATACTCCAGTCTTCCACGTCTTGCCTTTCCTTTCCTGAAAGCTATCACCTGGGCGCCCTTGATACCGTATGGAGTAAATCTAAGATAAATGGCACGATAGAAGCATCGAAACTCAGCCCATCTTTAAATTACCAAATGCCAGAATCGCAAACATTGGGCTGGCGACGGAACCAGAAACTGATTACAATGTCGTTAATTACTGTTAATAATAAAAATATGCAATCGTTTATAATCCTAAGAAAAACTGCTTAGGTCTTTGGTCACTAGACTTATAAACTATTGAATTTAATTTATGCTGAGGGCAACACACAAATCCATGCTCGAGGGAAGAGTCGAACCCACGGCGGGAACGACGTTGTAATCTGTATGAGCTGTTGAAAGTACATTATTTTAATCCTGTAAAATGTTACGGACATAGCCCATCGTCTGGTGACCGATATAATGTATACAGAGCATTGAGGAATTTAAATTTGTCATTTAAAGATACAGCTATTAGTGTACATGTTATGTTTGTTCTTATATGGCACTATATAACATACACATTAACAACTGTATCTTTAAATGACTAATTAAAATGCCTCAATGATCTTTATACATGAAGTCCTACTGAACTTTTTCACCCCAGATATCTCTGGAACGACAAAACATATTCAAAAAACGTCTTTTACTGTTATGACCGTACGGCAGGGGCTCATGAAAGTAGGTATTATGAGTCTAAAACGTAAAGAAATATTTTCAACGCAAACTTGTTTTTAAATGGATACCCCATATTACTACTTAAGCAAGCAATAGCATGTAAAATCACAAAAAGAATGGCGTCGGTTGCATCACGATGCGTCAGTTACATCCGGAGAAACTGCGAAGCGAAGTTGACGTTTGAAGTACATGAGGCGCGCTGCTAGCGCGTGTCCGAGACTAACCGTGAGTCTCGCTTGAGTCTCGGGGACGCGTTAGCTGTGCGCTTCATGTGTTTCACAGTTTCTCCGGATGTAATTAACGCATCGCGATGCAACCGACGCCAGACTTTTTGTGATTTTTCATGCTATTGATAGCTTAAGAAATAATATGGGGTATCCATTAAAAAAAGTTTGCGTTGAAAATAATACTTCTTTACGTTTTAGACTGTCTCATAGTACTCACTTTCCTAAGCCCCTGTAGTACGTTCATGACCGTGAAAGTATTTTTTCAAAAACTATTGTAGTTCCAGAGATATCTGAGGTGAATGAGTCGAGTGGGGCTCCCTGTTTATTATATCGATCACCATAAGATGGGCTTTACCCGAAACATGTTGTGAAATTAAAATAAATAATCTACATCCAACAGCTAAGAGATTATTACAGCAACCTAAATGCATTTTTAGAATCATTTTTATAATTTAAGTCATGACGGCTGCTTACTTCTATCAAGAGGTTCAGTCTGAAATAAGCATTATGAGGCTCTTCAGGAGAATAGTTAGTGTATTGACCAACTAAGATCACGTAACCACTTCAGTCCCTCTTCTTTCTTTGTCGGTTCCAGTCTTATCCACATTTTATTTCTCCTGCTACTGTTCTTTTCTTTTGTCCGTGTTGCTCCTTATTTAAGGTTTTTTTTCTTCTGCCAAAGTCAGTAATAACAAGCAAATATTTCTGTTGGCCGCAGATTGTGCGTCATCTGTGTTCAAGAGAAGAGACTTTTCATGCAGTGAACTCACCTTGTTTAGGACTGTAGAAGTTGATCACGTTGCAGAATCTGAAATAAATAAAAAGAACATTTCATTCATATGACGCATTGTACTCCAATAGAGGAAGGCAAAAAGTATGGGTAAGTAATGTAAGAAAGCTATAAGATTAATTAAATTTTCCGTCGGTGCTTGACAGAACATAACAATATAAAAAAGGAACGACTTCCTGATGTTCTGCAAAAATTATTTATTCGTCCCAAACCGGGTTTCGGCTTCTCAGGCCATCATCAGGTGACAACTGACTGTGGTATACATGCTTTCAAGATCAGAACTTTTAACTATTTTATGATTCCATTTCGGTAATGTAACTTGTCAGTATATGTGATTGTACACGAGCATTAACACATGTTGATATTTTACTTGTAGAACTAAGACCTTAACTGTTTTGACTGACAATTGTTTCATGTTGTGCGATGGCGAAATGGATCGGAGCTCGTCAATGATTACTTATTTGCGGATTTTGCTACTACTCTCATAACTGAGTTAAAGCATCTGTTCAAGTTAGTCTAAAAGGTTGATTTCTAATTTAATACCTTTGTGTAGGGCCACTTCCAGGAGATAAGTCTTGTATCTGAATAAACATTATTCACCTGAATTTTCTTACGTTTCCTACTTCATTTGTAAACGTTAAAATAAAAACTTAATAATTAATCATTATCTAAACTTTTATATAATTATTAGTATTTCGCAAATTTTATGCTATGCATGGGCTGTTCGACTGCAGGATCATTGATACAAGGTATCATTGGCAGCTTTTGTAGTTACTGGGCGTGGAAACAGACATGTACGTCTCGGTCGCTAGACTACATCGAGCAATATTTCATTTACAGAGCCGTGCATAGCCCAATATGCTCATGTTGTGTTTGTCCGATACAACTTAGCACAGTCGAAATGAAAGTGTTCCTGAAGTCTCAAACATCAGTCTTTTCTGGGTGTTCACGAAACTAGTGAACACACACACAGAACGTGGGTAGTGGGGCTGTGAGGCATGAACTGGGAGGGTTGTTTTGGGAACACACAGGAAGGTTTCCAACCTCAAAGGGTACAGCTCAAAGATCCGACGAACACGGATCTAAAAATCATTGGTCTAACAGTTGTAAATTGTCTAGCTGTGTTGGGAAAGTACCAGACCTTTGAGCGCTAACAGAAAGTAGGGACTCTCATATTATTATTGGTACTGAAAACTGGCTAAAGCCGGAGCTGAAATTTTTACTAAGGGGCAAATGGTGTTCAGAAAGGATAGACTGAATGAAACAGGTGGTGGCGTATTTATTGCTGTCACAAACGGGTTATCTTGTAGCGTAATGGAAGTAAGTAGTCCCTGTGAGTTGGTATGGGTAGAGGTTATACGTGACGACAGGAATAAATTAATAAATGATTCTTTTTACCGAACCCCTGACTGAGATGATTCGATTGTAGAAATGTTCAAAGAAAGCGTGGACCAAATTTCAAAAACGTTTTCCAAGCACACAATTTTAATTGTTGGTGTCTTTACCATCGATATGTTGACAAAAATACATGTTTAAAACCGGATGCAAGCATTAAACGTCGTCTGAAATCGTACTGAACGAATTCTCCGAATATTATCTCCAGCAATTATTTCATGTGGAATTGTAAATAGTTGTGAAAACATACTTGACCTCTTAGCAACAAATAATCCGGAGCTAATAAAGAGTATCAAACCAGACACGAGGATTAGTGAACACAGTTGTTGTAGCGAAAATTAATATAGGATTTCCCAAATCTACCTAAAATAAACGCCCTATACTAATTCATAAAAGCAAATAAAAACTTGATTAACGCTTTCCTGAGTGAGAATCTCCAGTCATCCAAAATTAACAATGATGGTGCTCATCAGATGTGACTTACGTCCAAAGAAATAATATGGACAACTATTGACAGATTTATACCAAACAAATTAACAAACGAGGGATCCGATCTACCGTGGCACACAAAACAGGTTAGATCAGTCTAGCAAAAGCAAAGTAAAAAGCATGCCAAATTTAAACAAACCCAAAATCCTCAAAACTAGCAGCCTTTTACATAAACTCGAACTTCAATGTGAGAAGCTTATAACAAATTCCACAACGAAACACTGTCACGTAATTTGGTAGAGAATCCTAAGAAATTCTGGCAGGATGTAAAGTATACTAACGGTAAAACACAATCAATACCTTCACTGCGCGTTAGTAATGGTAATGTTACCGATGACAGTTCTGCTAAAGTAAAATTGCTTAACACAGCCTTCCGAAATTCCTTTACGAAAGAAAACGAAGCAAACAAATACTCCAGAATTCGTATCAAGAACAATTGCCAGCATGCGTAACTTAGAAGTTGATACCCCTGGTGTATTAAAGCAACTTAAATCACTTAACAAACGTAAGTCTCCCGGTTCCGATTGTATACCAATTAGTTTCCTTCAGAGAATGCTGGTGCAATAGCCCCATACCTAGTTATCAGCTAATGTTCCATACCGAAAGACAGGATAGTTGCACAGGTTACGCCAATATTCAAGAAAGGCAATAATAGTGACCTGCAAAATTACAGGCCTATATCATTGACGTCGGTTTGCAACAGGATTTTAGAACATATACTTTACTCAAATATTATGAACTACCTCGAAGAGAACGACCTCTTGACCCAGAGTCAACACGGATTCAGAAAGTATCCTTCTTGTAAAACACAGATAGCTCTTTACTTACAGGATGTGGTGCTTCCAACAAGGAATGTCATATAATTTCCGTATTTCTAGATTTCCGTAAGGCTTTCGAGCCGCGGCGGAGCGGCTGAGCGCATTGAGGCGCTATGCTACGATGCGCGAGACCGTTCCTCGTCAGGGGTTCGAATCCCCCCCTCGGGCATGGATGTTTGTGCCGTCTTTAGTATAACTAGTTTGTAAGTTTAGCAATTCATGACCCAGCAGTTAAGTCCCATAAGCTTCACAAATATTTGAACATTTTAAAGGCGTTCGACATTGTACCTCACAAGCGTCTTCTAATCAAACTGCTCGCTTATGGAATATTGCAAGAATTGGGTTCGTGATTTCCTGTCGGAACGAACACAGTGCGTTGTAATTGAGGGAAAGTCATCGAGCAGAACTGATGTGACGTCTGTTCGTGGATGATGCTGTCACTTACAGGTTAGTTAAGTCACCAGTACATCAAAAGCAACTGCAAAATTATTTAGATGTCTCCATGGAGCAAAAAAATGGCAATTGACCCTTAATAATGAGAAGTATGAAATGATCCATTTGACTACTAAAAGAAGCCCGTTACAATTCATTTACACGATAAATCAGTCAAAACTACAGGCCGTAAATTCAACTAAATACCTAGGAATAACAATTACGAACAACTTAAATTGGAAATAAAACATAGAAAATATTGTAGGGAAAACGAACCAAAGATTGCCTTTCTTTGGCAGAACACTTAGAGATGCAACAGTTCTACAAGAAACTGCTCTATAGGCCACTTGTTCGTCGTATTTTGGAGCATTGTTGTGCATTCTGAGATCCCCACAATGTGGGACTGACAGACGATTTAGAGAAAGTTCAGAGAATGACAGCTCGTTTTTTACTATCGCGATAAAGGGGAGAGAGTGTCACGGGTATGATGCCCGAGTTAGGGGGGGAGGGGGAATCATTAAAAGGAAGGCGTTACTCGTTGACACGAGATCTGTTTTTTGTGAAATTTCTTTCAACAATTTTCTCTTCCGAATGCGAATACATTTTGTTAGCACCGACTTACATAGGAAGACAGGATCATCAAAATAAAATAAGAGAAACCAGATCGAAAACGGAAAGATTTAGGTGTTTCTTTTTCCCGCGAGCTGTTAGAGAGTGGAACTGTAGAGAAACAACGTAAAAGCGCAGAATGAAACTTTCACTCTGCAGCGGATTGTGCGCTGATATGAAAGTTCCTGGCAGATTAAAATTGTGTGCCGGAACCGGGACTCGAACCTGGGACCTTTGCCTTTCGCGGGCAAGCGCTCTACTACTGAGCTATACCGACACGACTCACGGTGCCGCCCCACAACTTCAATTCTGCCAGTACCTCGCCATCTACTTTAAGTTTGGAAAGGAGGCGAAGTACTGGCAGAATTGAAGTTGTGGGGCGGCACCGTGAATCGTGTCGGGATAGTTCAGTGGTAGAGCGGTTGCCAGCGAAAGGCAAAGGTCCCAGGTTCTAGTCCAGGTTCCGGCACACAATTTTAATCTGCTATGCATTTCAATGTGACTTTCAGAATAGTTACGTTGATGTAGACGCGACTGATGACATTTTGAAATAAAGCGAAAGGCATTTGGTTTTCTTAAGACTTAGTTGAGCTTGATAATTTATTTTAAACTGATTAGATGATCAGGTTGAACACAAACATAATTTGACGAGAGGAACAAAGAGACCCCGCAGAGAGAATGAATGTAACAGGGCACAAAGAAACTTTAAAACCGCCGCCTATTGTGAATCACAGTACAGACAGTACACAAATATCGTGTAACGCTGAAATCCTCTAGGGGTACATTTGGATCACCACGGACGCCTGAAGTGGGAGTCGAAACTGATATTTCCCTTTTTTACGGAACAGAGCCACCGCCTTTAGCTCGCGGAGACCGCCTGCTTGGATATCCAAACAACGCTAAAACGACAGAGGAGGTTTTCCGACGCGAGCTGCTTTCCCGGCATCGCGTTTCGTTTCGCAGCCCACGATCCGCTCGCCGGCCCGCGGCGCCCACCACCGCACAGACAGGCGAAAAGAGAGAGAGAGAGAGAGAGAGAGAGAGAGAGAGAGAGAGAGAGAGAGGGATTGAGGGAGGGAGGGAGGGAGAGGGAACAGCCAAACGACAGGTAGCGGCTCTGGTGGGCCGGAGAGAGCATCCCCTAACGAGGCTAATTAACGCTGCAATTAACACGTCGCGCGCCTAACTCGCGCGCATCCATTCACCCCGCGCCCCCGCCCACCTGAGCCGGCCGCTGCCGGCTAATGCGCTGGAAGCGGCACTGCCTTTTAGGGTTCGCCCCGCTGTCCGCTGCAGTTTCGGGTTTCGCCGTGAGGGGCGAGCCAGAGGCGCGACCGGCCGTGTGTGCTCTCTCGGACCGGTCACACTTATACACCGCAGTGTTTCAGTTCAGTTCTTCTGCAGCGCGAGGTGGACAGACCGTCTTTTAGGGTGCATGAATATGGAAACAGCGTTTTAGAACACGTAACGAGATTATGCTCACTTCCTCATTCCCTTACAAAGAGTACAGATAATATATCGATGTGTTGCGACTTCTTAGTAAACATATCTTTCAATAACGACTTTGACTTCATTCCTGTCACTTATTTTGACAGCTGCTGTCACATTTGTGAATTGTTATTGTTGTGGTCTTCAGTCCGCAGACTGGTTTGATGCAGCTCTCCACGCTACCCTGTCCTGTGCAAGTCTCTTCATCTGAGAATACGTTCGGTCACCTACGTCGTTTTGAATCTGCTTACTGCATTCGTCTCTCGGATGGATGGATGGATGCTTAGGGTTTAACGTCCCGTCGACAGCTTGGCTATTGGAGCTAACGCTCGGAGTTTTTGGATTAGGATGAGGAAGGAATTCGGCCGTGCCCTTTGAAAGGAACCATCCCGGCGTATGCCTGGAGTGATTTAGGGAAATCACGGAAGACCAAAATCTGGATGGCCGGAGGTGGATTTGAACCACCATCCTCCCGAATACGAGTCCAGTGAGTTACCACTGCGCCACCTCGCTCGGTCGTCCCTTGGTCTCCCTCTACGCTCAGAATGTGTTCAACCAGTCTAGCCCTTCTCTTAGTCAGGATATGCCAGAAACTTCTTTTCTCCCCAATTCTCTTTAGCACCTCCTCTTTAGATACGCGATTTATCCATTTAACCTTCATCACCCGTTTGTAGGAAGACTTTTCTGAAGGCATTTGTGTGGAGTGTTGCCTAGTAAGGTAAAAAGGTAAAGCAGTCAACAATCCGAAGATTGGTTTGAACACAATAGTGCTTTTACTAGGCATGGTCCTGTTTGGAGGTGGTATGCCGTTGCCTTCCTCCGACCTTCGAACTGACTTACCCAGCCAGTTATAGGGGGACCTACAGGGTATGTTTCACATGAGCAATACTGCCAGAGGTGAAAGAAGTGGAAAGTGACAGACAAAAACCCCAGGACCTGGCGGGGATCAAACCCGCGACCTTTGGATTTGTAGTCTGGCACTCTACCACTGTGCAACCGAGGGGAGTGAAATATGGACGATAAACATTGCCGACAGGAACAGGATAGAGGCATTTGAATGTAGTGCTGCAGAAGAATGGTGAAGATAACGTGGGTAGATCGCATAACTAATGAAGAGGTACTGAACAGAATTTGCGAGAAAAGGAACTTTTGGCATACCTTGACTAAAATAAGGTATCGCTTGAAAGGACACGTTCTTAGACATCGAGGAATCGTAAATTTAGTATTGGAGGGAAGTGGGTGGGGTAAAATCGCAGAGGGAGACCAAGAGACGCGTGTAGCAGGCAGATTCAAGTGGATGTGGGTTGCCGTTCTTATGAGGAATGAAAAAGCTTGCTCAGGATAGAGTAGGGTGGAGAGCTGCATCAAACCAGTCTCCGGACTGAAGACCATAACAACAACATTATTTAGGGTGTGTGTATCGGGCATATTGTTCAATGTGACATCTTCATATATTTCGATTGTTTACTTACATCTCTTAATATATCTCTTCATTTCAGGTAAGGCTATTTCAAGAGTTTACTTGGGTACGAAATTCTGGACCTAGTCCGCCAAGAGATTAGAGTGTTTGTGAGCCGAGAAGTACCAGCGCGAACTGTGGCCAACCAGGTACTAGCAGTGGGAGCACGGGCACGCACTCTTCTAACCCGTCTTAGTAGTTATACAAATGTGTGAGGTCTTATGCGACCAAACTTCGTGGTTATCAGTCGCTATACTTACACACTACTTACTTGAATAACTTAAAGTAACTTACGCTAAGGAGAACACAAAGACCCATGCCAAAGGGAGGATTCGAACCTCCGACCGTAGCAGCCGGGCAGACCGTGACTGGCGCGCCGCAGAACGCTCGGCCACTGTGGCCGGCTTAGTAGTCATAACACAAGCAAACTAATTGCCTTACGTAGCGTTGTGATGACTTTGGGAATACGTGCACGTCGCACACTGTCTCTTCAGAATGTCTTAATGTTGTTTAGTGATTCTCCATGCAGAGTTTTGCTAGTATGAGACAAAATACTTTATATGAATCGTCCGATTCCAACATCGGTAGGATATCTTATTAATAGTTCATAAATATCTTATAAAAACATAAATGTGCCTGTGAAACACATAAATAACATTAAAAAAATTTTAAAACAATGTGTGCAACGTGCACGTATTCCCAAACTCAGTACAACGCTACGTAAGCAAAACAGTTTGATTGCGTTATGACTACTCTTCACAGGCAGCGCACAGGTCTTGTATCTAGGTGGCGTTGGCTATACCGGCAATAGAGTGGCCCCTGTGGACCAGCAACCCTCATGGCACATTGGTGTAGCGGGAAATATAGTCAAGAGGTGAACGCCATGCTACGTATCCCAGCAACCAGAAATGTGTCTCAATACAATGGAAGAAACAACATAAACAAGCCTAATATGTACTACTTTTTCCAGGGGAAACCGTATGCGATAGAGAGAGCCAACGACCGAGCCCTGCCTCGATGTGTACATCTACATACGATACTCTGCAAATCACATTTAAGTGCCTGACAGAGGTTTCATCGAACCATTTTAAACTATTTATCTCCCATTTTTTAAATTTTTTTTTAAATATAAATTATGGGACTTAACTACGGGGTCATCAGTCCCTAAACTTACAAACTACTTATCAACTACCTTATACTAAAGACGCCACAAATATCCATGCCCGAGGGGGGATTCGAACCCCCGACCGTAGTGGCCGTGCAGACCGTGACTGGAGCGCCTCAGTCTCCTCGGCCACTGCGACCGGCTCTCCCATTCCATTTTCGAATAGTGCGCGGGAAGAAAGAACACCTGAATCTCTCTGTTAGAACTGTGATTTCTAGTATTTTTTTCTGATGATCTTATCTGCCTATGTAAGTGGGAATCAAAAAAATATTTTCGCATTCGGGGGAGAATGGAGTTTCGTAAGTAGCCCACGCCGCAGCAATAAGCGCCCTTGTTGTAATAATTCCCATCCCAGATCCTGTCTGCCCTGTATCGTCACAATACAAAACGAGCTGCCCTTCTTTGCACTTTTTCGATGTCCTCCGTCAAACCCATGTGATAAGGATCACACACTGGGCAGCAAGACTCCAAGAAAGGACGGACAAGCGTAGTGTATGCAGTCTCTTTAGTAATTCTGTTGCATCTTTTAAGGATTCTGCCAACAAAACGCAGTCTCTGGTTGGCCTTTCCTACGAAATTATCTACATGGTCTTTCCAGTTTAAGTCTGAAGTAATAGTAATTCCCAGGTATTTAGTGGAGTTTGCGGCCTTCACATTTGATTGATTTATCTTGTAAACAAAGTTTAACGGATTTTCGTACTTCAGCAGCGTTTTGTAACATATGCTGTATTCGAATATTATGAATTATCTCGAACAGAATGATCTGTTGACCCAGCGTCAAGACGGATTTAGAAAATATCGTTCATGCGAAACACAACTAACTCTTTACACACACGAAGTGATGTGTGCTATCGACAAGGGTTCTCAAATTGATTCCGTATTTCTAAATTTCCGTAAGGCCTTCGACACCGTACCTCACAAACTGCGTGGTTATGGTATGTCGCTCCAAATTTGCGTCTGGATAGGGGATTTCCTGTCAGAGGGGGCATAGTTTGTAGTTATCGATGGTAAGGCATCGACTAAAATAGAGGCGATGTCGGGCCTTCCACAGGGTAGTGTTATTGGTCCTCTGCTGTTCCCCGACCGTAGTGGCCGTGCAGACCGTGACTGGAGCGCCTCAGTCCCCTCGGCCACCGCGGCCGGCTGCGCCAAAGAGTAAACACCTTTCAACATAAGGAAAATTAAGCACGTAAAAACGCATGGATGTCCCTTCCGTTGCAGAGGTTAAAACGAGAGAAATTTTTTGACCCGTTTCGAAGAATATTACATGAAAATCCATATTTACAGCACCAACAACTCTTAAATTTAACGAAATAAAAACTAATGGATGCCATTACCCGAAAGGTAGCTTCAAAAGGTAGTCCAGCGTGTGAGCTTGGGGCTGTATAAACACACACGCGTAAAAGCACAGAATACTCTTAACGAACGAACTTAGTCAATTCATCCCTCAAACACCTAATGTCGACTTGGGTTAGACTTTGTAAAAAATAGACTATTATTGTAGTGAACAGAAACATATAGACACACTCTAACGTTAAATAACCACACTAAAATAACACTATTCTCGAGAATAAACACATTTAGTCAGCACTCTATATCAAATAACCAGACCACTAAAATACAACACGCTACTGTTTCATGCAATATTATGTGTCATAGGGATCACTGAAACCGTGAACGAGGTGACGGTTTTATTCGGTGACGTATTTGGCATCATTACACGGAACTATATGCCAAAAACTGGCCGAGGAATAACGAATAACGTTTGTCGCAAGCTTAGGTTAATTAATTTCGAACAGGGACAAGACTTCAGATTGTTAATTTACTCTGTAGTAATATCTACGTATGTAAAGTTGTATCTCAGCACTTGTACATTATAAAGTAATAGCGGAGAAATGCTCCTGTCAGCGCAGGGAAAAGGGTGAAATACGGTTCTCTTTGAAAGACTAACTTAAATAAATTAATGAAATGCAGCAACGAGTTGCTTGTGGTTATTTATTTTTAACTTTAACGACAGGTTTCGGGCGCTTGAGTGCCCTTCTTCTGGTCTCTATACAGACAAACAAGTGCATTGGTATACGGTAAAGGTATACAAAAAGGATGTGGGTTATAAGTTTTAAGATGCGTGAACTTATAACCCACATCCTTAACTTATTTGTTGTATGATAATCACTTCATAAATCTATCCCCATTAAATTTTGAAGCCATAGACACAATGACAAATTATTTATATTGACAGATGCCCTGACAGTGACATTCTAACCATCCTACTACTGTGTCAGCTGGTAGTTCTGAAATATTCCGCTTATGGCGCCACTTATCATTGTACTTTTAGACTACTGAATTTTAATCTGCTAAGCGACTGATTTATCAGTCACCTGCTCCTCTCTTTATGCTTTTCTCTTCGACTACTTTGAGGATTACTGTTTTCCCATAGCCTTTTTTTCCCTTATTTATCGTTAATCTTTTACTGTAAGCCTCATCCATAGATACTTTGTTAGCAGCTGATTGTTATTCATTCCATAATCTTTGCACTTAGCGTTGATTCCACTACTAGCACGTATATTCATTAAGCAACAGTACAAAAATGTAAGTGTTAATTTTGTCCCATCATATGAACTTATCTTTATTACAATCTATTTGGTTCGAAACTGCTTCAAGTTTCTGTAACCGACTTTTGTACGTTCTATAACCTTTACTGTATACCAGTGCACTTTTTTGTCTGTATAGAGACCAGAAGAAGGGCACTCAAGCGCCCGAAACCGGTAGTTAAAGTTAAAAATAAATAACCACAAGCAACTGGTTGCTGCATTTCATTAATTTATAATCTGAACAGTTGCTGAAACGGATAAAATATTTCGACTAACTTAAATGTTTTATCCATTGCAGCAACTGTGTTTTATAGGTTGGAAAAGTACACAACCACCAGTTGCAAGGTTGGGTCGATATTTTTCGCAACTACCCTCACCTTCGAAATCTATTGCGACCAGATAATTTATCCATTTATTGCGCTGCTGAATGAAGATGAGATCAATTATTCATTTTTCCAGCAAGACAACGCTACTGCCCGTACAGCACACCAATCCCTACGACTTTTAGAGACAGAATAATAATTACAATAGGTGTCTCGCCCCCCTTGCTCACCGGATTTGTCTCCTCCCGACTATTTCCTATGAGTTGTGACTAAAACATTTGTTTATCAAAATAACCTGAAGACAATACATGAACTTCAGACAGCGGTAAATAAATATCTGCAATCGATTACACGTGGAACATTGGTAAAGGTATTCGAAAATAAATGTGAACGTTATAATTACGTAGGCTTCCGCGGCCAGAGTCAGATGACATAAAAGTTTTTCCGCGTCATGATGTAAGGCTATTACTTAAATAACCGACGTTTCGGCCAACGTTACAGTGGCCTTCATCTGGGTATACTGATGTGAGCTGGTTGTTACTACACTTTATATTACTTTCATTTAGACATTACGTCATAATTTTTAAAAATATGCGATGTTATTGGTGAATTTTTGGCGGAAGACTGGAACTTTATTTTTGATAGGATGCTGAGGTGGAAGGGGTGAGGGTTAGCCGTTGCTTCTTGCATAGCGAGACATGATTGGTGTTCATCGGCGAATGGGGTGAGGGCTTCCGTTTCTGCCGGCTGCGGTGACCGAGGGAACTGAGGCGCTCCAGTCACGGTCTGCACGGCCACTGCGGTCGGGGGTTCGAATCCCCCCTCGGGCATGGATATTTGTGCCGTCCTAGTTCGTAAGTAGTTCATAAGTAGTTTATAAGTTTAGAGACTGATGACCCCGTAGTTAAGTCCCATAAGATTTACAAACATTTGAACATTTTTGAGCTTCCGTTTCTCTCCTGCTAGCCGTGGGCTGCGCGGCGGCAGTTGCTTACTAGTGACGCTCGCGTGTTGTGATATCAGTGCGGCCTATTTCGCTGTGATGGCTGGTAGCCAAGAAGAGACAAGCCTGAGTCCATCTTCTCTATTCATGTTATTAGGGTGTTTTACAATGAACGCTACATTCGATTAGGCCAACACAATAAATCTGCAGTAGCAGAACACCAGCAAGATTGCAGTAAAAATATAAAATTTAACGATGCCAGAATACTCGCCAAGCAACCAGGGATGGTTAAACGCAAAATAAGGGAAGCCATCGAAATTGTATCAAAAATGAAGTACAATCTTCCGCCAAAAATTCACCAATAACATCGCTTATTTTTAAAAATTATGACGTAATGTCTAAATGAAAGTAATATAAACTGTAGTAACATCCAGCTCACATCAGTATACCCAGATGAAGGCCACTGTAACGTTGGCCGAAACGTCGGTTATTTAAGTAATAGCCTTACATCATGACGCGGTACCATACCCAGAAAACTTTTATGTCAAATGTCAACGTCCAGAATGAAACTTTCACTCTGCAGCGGAGTGTGCGCTGATATGAAACTTCCTGGCAGATTAAAATTGTGTGCCAGAACCGGGACTCGAACCTGGGACCTGCTCTTCCTCTTCAGGCGTTGGCGCCTAACTATCATAACCCCCATAAACAAAACATCTCGCCTGCCAAAAAAAAAAAAAAAAAAAAAAAAAGGTCTAGTGCCACCGCCACTTTTACCTTATACTAAATGAAAGAGTAAACTAAGGGAAAGGATAAAGGATAACAAAAGGTATAGCGTCTTCTTGGATTGCTTTATTTATTTTTTAATGGAGCGACACTCACGCCCCATTCTGCCCAGATGGCCGTTGCTGCACGAAATAACAGTACACCGACAGATTCAGGGTTTGTCTTCTCGTAGGTCTGCTGTCTCAGGAAGTTCTTGTTCTCTCAATTACTTTGTGTGTCTGGCTTCGGTTGCCCGAGATGCATAGTCTATAGTACACTTCTGTGAACCCTGACGCCGTCAGTTACCATAATCGTGCATCGCCATTGATTTCTTCAGAACACTAAACATATAACAAAAGACTCCCATTCTAAACGGAAAAAAATAAATAAAACTGGGAAAATTCCGCACTACATCCCATTTGCGGACTATTTTCGTTGATTCTGGTCGTATGCATTTGATCGTTTGTTAAGGTTCGTTACGGCGGTCGTCCTCTATCCGGCACTCCCCAGCTGCGAGGGGGGTCGGTGAAGACACTACGTAGGTAATTGGCGAAGATCTGTCGGTATCGAGGTGTGGTCTCGAGTCTGTGATGATGCTCTTGGAGGAATTGCCAGTAATCAAGTACCGACTTCTCACCTTCTTGGAAAAGGTAGTAAATGGACATGCCTTTTATCCACGTGAGAGCGTGTGTTTTCGCGGCCGGAAAATATGTGTCCTCCGGGCATAGGAGGAACCTGGGGTCAATCGCGTTAGGCGGGACGCGAAGGTAGCAGGCAATAATCTTCTGTACTAGCGTCCAGACTTCGACAACAGATTCACATGTTAAACGATGTTCATCATTGTCCATAAGCTGGCATTCCGGGCAAAGGGGGGAATCCACCATCCTGATTGCGTGCAGCCGGTGTCTCGTCGTAAATTTCCGATTGACGACGTGGTACCACGTGGCTCTTATTCTTGTAGGGAAGAACGGCTGTTGAACTGCTTTCCACACCGTTGACCATTGTGTGGCCGGTGCTTTACTTTCAATCACATTTCGAGGGACTGCCCTAAGCAACAATTGGTAAATTTCCCTTGCCTTTGGAGCTCGAGTGGTGGGGAGCTGAGTATGTAGGTAGCTATATTCGAGTATGAAAGTTGCAATGTGGCCAAGAGGGGGCGCGACGTGTCCAATCGCAACCGGTGGCAGGATCGACGTAGGCATCAGCTCATCTATCAGAACGCCCGTTAGTGAGGTATGTCGACGTGTCCTCAGTTTCACCATCGTGGACAGGAACAGCGCCATGGCCCGCGTTTTGACATTGATAAGTCCGAGTCCGCCGTCACGCCGTTGAAGGGTAAGAGTGTCATAGCGGACTTTGAAAATGTATCCAGCAGTGACGTAATATCCAAAGGCCGATTGTAGGTTGCGTGCCATCACTGTCGGCAGTGGGAGCACCTGAGCCATGTGTATGATCTTAGTCGCCACATAGATGTTAAGGTATTCGACACGTTGTAGTAGGTCCATTTGTCGTAGTAGGTTTTGGCGTACCTCTGTGCGTACGACTTGCAGTAATCGTCTGTAGTTTATTGCTGTTGTGCGGCGCATGTCCCGTGTAAACGTGATTCCTAGGTACCTGAGGTCATCTGCCCGTGGAAACGGGGCCACACAATCTTCAGGTAAGCCTCTTCCAATGAACATTGCTGCCGATTTATTGACATTCATGACGCTTTTCGCCACCAAACCATATTGTTGGATCCAATCAATCACGAAGCGGATCTCATCTCCAGATTGTACCAACAGGAGAAGATCATCCGCATATGCAGTGCAGCGAAAGGTATGACCCCTTAGGGTAATTCCTGTGAGTTTGCTTTTCAGTCCTCCTATGAGTGGTTCCAGAGCAATTGCGTAAAGGATCATGGAGAGTGGGCATCCTTGTCGAACCGAACGCCGAATTGGTAAAGGATCTGTTACACGGCCATTCACCAGTACACGAGATGTAGCGTCGCGTAGGAGGCGCAGTATGATGTTCTTAAAATCATTTGGAAAGCCCATTCGATCCAACACTGCCATGAGAAATTTGTGGTGCACCCTGTCGAATGCGTGATCGAAATCAATGGCGATCAACGCTGCCGCGAGATGACAGGATGCGGCGAGTCCTATCACATCTCTACATTCACTAGTGGCTGTTTGCATGGTGGTCTCTCCTCCTCGTGTAGTTTGTTCTATGGAAAGGACTACTGGTAGAACTTTCTTGATACGTGCCGCTAGTAGTCGGGTGAAAATTTTATAGTCCGAATTTAACAAAGTTATTGGACGGTAGTCTTCAATCCTCTGTCCTCTTGAAGGCTTGTGTATGGGGATAAGAAGTCCTTCGACGAAAGCCGATGGGATATGAAAGCCAGGTGACATCAGTTCTCGGTACATATCGATCCAACGGGGCATCATCAAGGTACGGAAAGTTCGATAAAATTCGATCGGCAGTCCATCTGGCCCAGGTGCTTTGTTCAGCGCAGCTTTATCGATTGCTTCCTCGATGTCATCCCGCGAAACCTCCTCTAAAAGTGAAGCCGCAGACGTGGCGTCGAGGGTGTGTGAGACGTATTGCAAGACGTCGTTTTCGTCTCCCTCCTCACTGTTGTCTTCCTGGTAAAATCTTCGATAATGAGCTGCAAAGGCTTCCACAATGGCCGCTTGGGTCGTTTCGTTTCGGCCGTCTGGCAAGGACAGTTTCGTTATGAGCTGCCGTTTGCGTTGCCGGTTTTCAAGCACAATATGATGCATTGTAGGAGGTTCTCCACTCGCTCTGTCTCGATGCCGTGATCTCACAACTACCCCTTCTAATCTTCTCCTCGTCAACGACAATATTTTTGCTTTAATGCGGCGACTTTCCATCTGTCTTTCCAGGGACGGGGGTTGGGAGGTAATTTCCCGAAGCATCGTATAGTAAAAGTCCAAAGTGTGACGGGTCCATGCTGCAGCGTCTCTCCCATACTGTGTTAGCACCCGACGGCACGTCGGTTTTGCACACTCTATCCACCATTCTAGAGTTGACCGGTACCTTGGAAGCCGACGCTCGCAGTTCTCCCATGCCGCGGCAATCAGTTCCCGACATTCCGGGTTTTGGAGGTGTGCCACATTCAACTTCCAGAGCCCACGGCTTTGCCATACTTTCTGTCTCGAAAGGGTGACCGTGCATATGAAAGCGCTGTGGTCGGAGAAGGCAAGCGGCCAACGTTCGGCGTCTATCACTCGTGGACCAAGATCTCGTGAGACGTAGATACGGTCAAGACGACTGGCCGAGTGACTAGTGAAATAGGTGTGGCCTGGGCGGTCCCCGTGTATCTGCTCCCAAGTATCGACGAGAAGCAAGTCCCTTACAATTATCCGAAGTTCAGGACACGTCGAGAAATGTGGGACCTGATCCTTCTTGTGTAAAACACAATTGAAGTCACCCCCAAGGATAAAGTGATCGTAACGACCAAGAAAAAGGGGGGTGATTTCCTCGGCGTAGAACTGTGACCTCTCGCGACGTTTATCGGTTCCTGAGGGAGCATAGATGTTGATTATACGCGTTCCCAACGCAGTGACCGCCACCCCTCTGCCCGAAGGGAGGTATGTCACTTCTTCAACAGGGATGCCGTCACGAATAAGTATTGCTGTTCCACTGCCATTCGGTTCACCAGGTGTCTTGTACGTCCTATAACCATAAATTTCTGGGAGAGTCGCTATGGAGACTTCTTGTAACAAAGCAAAGTCAACGTCGGACGCTCGGAGCATCTCTCGCAGCAACTGATACTTCACTACTGTCCTTATCGTGTTAAAGTTAATCGTTGAAATCCGATACGCCTGCTGGTGTGCTGCAGTTGCCAAGTTATTCATGAGAAGGAAAATGTCTGTGGAGCGTCATGCAGAATCGACAATGCCACCAATCCCCATCACCTCTACCGGACCGATTCCTAGTGTGCCGCCGTCACCGACGCGGACTCCGTCGGTGTTGTATGGTCGTCTTCAGTGTCGTCTGCCCACGCCGTGGAGCGCGGAGGAGGGTCTTCGTCCATTGCGTCCTCAGGGCACAGATTGGGCGCGCTCTCTCCTGCACCGGTGGAGCCGCGTCCATCCCTTGTCTCGTCGTTCAGGCGTTCTACTACGGGCATCTGTGAAGCAAGTTGATCCGTATCTTGTATCACCTTGTCAGCGGCGGTCGCCACCGAGGGAGTGTCGTCATTGTGAGTCGAGTTCTCATCCTCCTGCGTCTCGTCCTCCATCTTTTCTACTGAAGACTTACGCCTCCGTTTGTGTCGCTTCGGGGATCGTTGTTTCCGGGTGTGTCCTTCTGCATCCGACGACAGCACCGAGTCGCGACGCTCCGGCACAAAGGCCGAAGTCGGCACAATCAGTGACTCTATCGCCATGCTGGTGTTACGAGGTTGTTCCTCCGTCGTGGAGGGAGGTGCCGTCGGCAGTGATTCCTCAGTACGTGGAGCATGCGTTGCCGCATCGCTCCGCGTCGGAGGGTCGTGCAATGTAGTGTTCGAAGCTGGCAGATGAGTCGACAAATTTTTATCATTTGTTAGGGCGGCAGCATAAGTCACGGGAAGTATCGTTGGCTGCGACGGAGGCAACATATCCGTCGGAGGCAGTTGCGTGATCCGACGTTGCATACATTCGGATCGGAGGTGTCCCTCTTTTCCACATCCCGAGCAGGTCTTCGGTTGTCCATCATATATGACTATAGCGCGACAGCCGCCGATAGATATATATGAGGGAACATGGCGTCGAAGTTCGATACGGACCTGCCGCACGCCGTTCAAGACAGGGTACGTTTGGAACTGCATCCACTTCTCAGCAACGTGACTCTGCACCGTGCCGTAGGGGCGGAGCGCCGCCACGACCTCTTCTGCTGGAAGTTCGAAGGGGAGTTCGAAGATCCTGATGGTACGAAGTCCCAATCCAGCGTGGTCGACTGTCACAGTACCCACATTGCCATCAGAGTGGCAGAAACGAAGCTCTCGTTTCGTCTCCCGAAGAATTCTTTCACATGTTGCTTCATTGATGATCTTTACATAAGCCACACTGCTCACTATTGACAGGTGTATGCCGAGAACGTCGGCCGTCGGAATTTTCACTTCATCTCGTATAAATCGTTCTAGTTCGAGTGCCTTCGGTCTTGCAAATTCGTTTTGGAACGTGAATTTGAGCGTCGATTTGCGGTACTGGTTCGCCATGTTGTTCTATGTAAATACGCCGGCACGCGTGGAAACGGCCGAGTACGGCGTAAACAAACCCGAGCGCTGGCTCCGCGGCAGCGAACACAACAGCGTGTCCTCGCCGCGTCGCAGCGGAAAGCAGACTGTCCACTGAGCTACCCCGACACGACTCACGATGCCGCCTCACAACTTTACTTCCGCCAGTACCTCGCCTCCTACTTTCCAAACTTCACAGAAGCTCTCCTGCGAACCATGCAGGACTAGCACTCCTGGAAGAAAGGATATCGTGGAGACATGGCTTAGCCACAGCCGAAAGGATGTTTCCAGAATGAAACTTTCATTCTGCAGCGGAGTGTGCGCTGATATGAAACTTCCTGGGAGACCATTATCGCGGTAGGTGTTGTAAATGATTTCCTCTTTCTTGGAGTTAAACACGTTGACATTTGAAACTTCCTGGCAGATTAAAATTGTGTGCCGAAACCGGGACTCGAACCTGGGACCTTTGCCTTTCGCGGGCAAGCGCTCTACCACTGAGCTACCCCGACGATGCCGCCTCACAACTTTACTTCCGCCAGTACCTCGCCTCCTACTGAGTCGTGTCGGGGTAGCTCAGTGGTAGAGCGCTTGCCCGCGAAAGGCGAAGGTCCCAGGTTCGAATCCCGGTTCCGGCACACAATTTTAATCTGCCAGGAAGTTTCAAATGTCAACATGTTTAACTCCAAGAAAGAGGAAATCATTTACAACACCTACCGCGATAATGGTCAGTACAGTTTATTTTCTTGTAATTAATATAGGAAGGAAGCTTTAGGGTTTACCGTCCTGTCGGCAGCGTGGTCATTGGAGCTTACAATCGGATTTTTGAGGAAGGATGTGGAAGGAAATCGGCCGTGCCCTTTGAAAGCAACCAATCCGGCATTCGCCTGGAGTGATTTAGGGACATCACGGAAAACCTAAATTCGGATGGCCGGCGGTGGAATTGAACCAAATGCGAGTCCAGTGTCTTACCACTGCGCCACTTCGCTCGGTGTGATTAATTAATTTCATTGTTTGAATTGTAATAATGTTGAATCCCATCTCGCAACATGACTGCAGCCAGTAGCAGTGAAAACCGGCCGCTAGTTTAAACAGCGATATGAATGTGCTGCCACCCTTACTCGACCCGCAAGGCGAGACAGGCGGAGCTCGCCGCTGCGCAGAGAGTTTGCGGATGTAACGTTTCTGCTATGTTGCACACTCCTAAAAATCAGTTGCCAACATATCAACACGAAATATCTGACACCTAAAATAAAACTTCACTACCGGACATGTAAAATATCACATTTTCGCCTTCAGGTTGAAATTTTATTAACACTTTTAGTAAAACACTTTTAAGTAATAGTACGTTGATTTAAACATAACTTTGGCTGTCCTTTTACGTAATTTTCAATTTTGAATACTTTCGTAAATAATAGCTGCAAACACTAAAAATGCATTACACTTAGTTCCAGAAATTGCTGAACCAAAATAGATACTAATTTGTATAAAAACAACAATACCACATGTTATAACTATTGCACAACATGATTTCATAAATACCTTTTGTTTAAATAAATTAGGTCAGACCATGTTTTATATATCACTGGATCCTAAATTAAATACTGATAATTTTTCATGCACTAAAATTAATAATCCGTTTGGTACTAAGAAACTATCTTCGAAATTAACAAAACTACGACAACCATATACAAAGCCGTATTAATAAAAAATTAGACCGCAAACTGAAGTACATTAAAATTCCATGTCACAATAATAGTACGCCTACACAATATTGGCAAAACAAATATGTGTGCTCTTCGAAAACACAATTAATGTAAATAATTTGAGCACTGTAAACACTAGTCAAAGGATGACTTTAAATTTGTGTACCACATTAAATACAAATTTCATGAAACACGTACATACATTGAGATAAATAGTTAAAGCTTAAATGTAATGTTTTAATTTCTGTATTTTGGCATATTTAATGTATAAGAATATTGTTTAATTGTGAATTACAAAACTTTGTCATCAATCTTATTATGCGGTTACGTAGAAAGATGTTTGAGAGAAACCATGTTTAGTTAGTCTTCTAAGCAGCTCTGTTGGCTTGCCGCTACATATTTTTTTATTGTGCAACTATGTGATTGATTTAAACTTTATTTAAAATGGAAATAAAAAATCGTTTCCATATCAACTGACATGTTTGTGATTTACGAAAAGATCCTGTAACGTCAAATCTTTTAGTGAATGCCGAAGACAGCTCACAACGCAATGGACTTCAGCCAGCATATAAGATAAGTTCAACTTCACCTACAGTGGAATGACTTTGTTATAGAGACTGTGAACTAATAAAACTTTCCGTGATTTAGGAAAATATTAGGGCTCAGTTTGAGTCATTCCGAAAAGGGATGATGGGCGTTAGACGGACACAGTATACTTCTGTATGTGTGATGGAATTGTTTCTTTATTCGTGTGTTCCGATTGCTTCTGTATATTCTCTGAAATGACGAATGTATTCGACAGGTTTGTTACTTTCAAATAAACGAAGCACAAACAAACGACCGATAACACTACTAAAAAAAGAAAAGAAACTACCCAGTGCAGGGCTTGAACCGAAGACCCTCTGAATAAGCTCAACCAGCTTGCCCACAGGAGTTCCACGTGATACGCTCTCACTGTTGTGCTTTTCCTTTGCTCCGTAGGCCACGTGATACTTATTATTATAGTTTACTAGCTAAAAACCCGGCGTTTCCCGGGTATTTATTTATTTATTCCTACCTTGAGTTCGTACTTCTTCTATCCCTTCTCTCTCTGTCCATCACCTTTCTTCTAAAGTCGTGTTATATTTATCGGAGAATACATAAGAAATGACGCTGTCTTGCATAATGTACAATTTGTAAGTGCAGTATCCAAACTAAGAAAGATAGTATCAAAATACAAATGACGTATAAAATTCGTATCCAAACTAAGAAAGATAGTATCAAAATACAAATGACGTATAAAATTCGTACTATCTCCTATATATTGGATTTTATGTTGTACAACTGTATAATTTTTCAGGTATATATTCTGTCTGTAAAATCTCTTGGGAATACAATTAATAGTAAAGAAGTTGTTGTTGTTGTCTTCAGTCCGGAGACTGTTTTGATGCAGCTCTCCACAATACCCTATCCTGAGCAACCCTCTTCAACTCCACATAAGAACGGCAACCTACATCTGTCTGCTTACTGTATCCATCTCTTTGTCTTCCCCTGCGGTTTTTACCCCACATACTTCCCTCCAACGCTACATTCACAATTCCATGATGTCTAAGAATGTGTCCTACCAATCGAACCCTTCTTTTAGTCAAGGTATGCCAGAATTTCCTTTTCTACCCAATTCTGTTCAGTACCACCTCATTATTTACGCGATCCACCCACCTAATTTTCAGCATTCTTCTGTAGTACCACATTTCAAAAGCCTCTAGCCTCTTCTTGTCAGCATTGTTTATAGCCCAAGTTTCACTCCCATACAAGGCAACGCTCCACAAAAATGCCTTCAGAAAGGACTTCCTTAGGCTTAAATCAATATTCGATGTTAACAAATTTCTCTTTTTGAAGAACGCTTTTCTACCCATTGCCATTCTGAATTTTATATCCTCTGTACTGCGACCATCATTTGTTATTTTACTGTCCAAGTAACAAAACTCATCTATCTCCTTTATTGTTTCGTTACCTAATCTAATTCCTTCAGCATCACCTGATTTTCTTAGACTGCATTCCATTACCCTAGTTTTGCTCTTGTTAATGTTCATCTTATATGCACCTTTCAGCACACTGTCCATTCCGTTCAATTGCTCTTCCAGGTCCTTTGCTGTATCTGACAGAATTACTATGTCGTCGGCAAAACGCAATGTTTTTAATTCTTCACCCTGAACTTTAATTGCTTCTCCAAATTTCTCCTTCCTTTCCTTTATTCCTTTATAGTTTGCTCAATGTACACGTAAAGGAGTAATAGATGAAAACTTGGCAGGTCATGGAGCGATTTTCCATGGACGTTACTGTTTATGTGCTCATCTCATGAACTATGCGTCGTATTGTGATACAATTTAGAAGGTACATTGAATATATGTGTGTATACTGACTGTAAAATTATAAATTGTAACGTCATAACGATTGCCGTAGTTGTAGACCATGAACAGCAGAAAATTAGTAAGCGAGAAACTTTTTTCCTTTCAGTATTTCGATGTTGTTGTCACCGTGAAAAAGTTTAATAAAAGTTTGAAAGTATGTTTAAAGTTGGTTGTAAGTCGCTAAGTACTGTCATTCTCATACAGCGTATTTATAAAGTTTACGCAAACCCGGAACTATCCGGGATAGACCCATAGCACACGTCGCCAGCAACGATCTGAAAATGGCGCACATGACTTCTCCTCGAGTTAGAGTAACTGCCGCGCGTACTCGGAACTGTGATCCTAGCGCTGCCGTTGATAGAAATAGAAACGGAATTTACTTTGTGGGCGTCCCTCGTAGTTTGCCATTTCATTCACATTCGGAGCCTCCCATTCCAAAATTATTATTATTATTTTTAAAATTTTTCAGTACGGCATTTTTCCACACAAAACAGTGAGACAAGCAATATCACTACAATGGGGTGGGGAAAGGGAGGGAGCAGCTGAGACCAGCTGGTGACGCTGCCTCGCTGACGGCCGCGGTGTTCACCAGAGGCAAGCTTGCTGCAGAGCGCTGTACGGCGTTAATAATGCACGCGTCGCCGAGCAGCGCGGAGCGGCGCGGCTGCCGAAGTGACAGCGCGGCCCGAGCGCGCGAGCGGCCGACCGCGCAAAGAACGCCGCGCAGCGCCGCGCCACTCGTCCCGTGTCAAAGGGCCGCGGCGCGCCCTCCATTTGGGCCACAATTAGGAAGAGCTCACTCGCCGCAGTAATTACACCGCACCTGCCGCCCCCGCCCTTCCACTTATTTACTTACCCTGCTACGAGACTCACTCGCGCCTGTCCACTTCCGCCCGTTCGAAAATTTTGTAAATCTACATTTGTCTGTGGAAAAGGGTAGTGTTGTATGTCTCGTCGGTCTGAATGCCGCAACCCGCGTTTACGTTCAAGAGTGTACTGTGTGATATTCCTGGCCTGTGGCCACTTCATTTTTCTGGCCGCTGGCCGTTTCTTTGCTAACATCGTACGTGTCTTTAACGCAGAAGAAAGACAGCAGTGCAGCATATGTTGAAATGTGGGGGTGGGAAGCAGTAGCATATGGCACAGTAGGTGCTGGTTCCCGTAGGAAAGCCCGCCTATGTTACTGGTGCTCTCCTCGCATTGGCTGCTGCATTTCACGTCACGTGATTTTTGAAATTAGTTTTGTTTATTATATACTAAATATTAATTATTCAGAGCTAAGAATTTGTAATAAATATCTCTCAAGGACAGGCTAGATTTTGACAGTTTAAAAAGTTTAAGGTGCCTTCTCTTATCGTAACAAGAGAAGAGCGATTTTGCAGAAGGCGCGCGACGGCCCTGTTTTGGCGCGAAATAGAGCGTCACGTGTTCTCTCGCAACGTGCCGCAGTTTCAGTCTCGAGCTGACCGCTATACGCGCCGGACCGCGCCGGTCATGAATAAAGATTTTTGTAATAGTGATAACAGTCGAGGTCTCAACATGAGCTATGGGCAGCATAGGCCGTATCATATTAGCAATAGTAGCTCATTTTTTTTATTATTTATTTAATAAATGGCATCCCTGACAATTAAAAAATCTCGCGAGTCGCTTATTATGCTTCCATCATGCAGAACTTATTTTAGCCTCACTTGTATGCTGTAGAAGAACCTACGACCTGTGTGCTGTCTTCTGCGCTGGGGACACAACTATAGAAGACAGCAGGTTAGTCAGAACTCTATGCTTTCCGTAAAGTCTCGGAAAGCAACTACGGCACCTCGTGCGTACTGTAGGGCGGTACAAACGCACACTGCTACGCAACAGCATCCGCAAGGATGTGGTTTTAGGGGACTTGTGGGTGGAAGCAGTACTAACTTCTCCGTCCGCAAATAAAACCCTAGGAAGCTTGTAACTGGATGTGCCTTTCTCTGCCCTCAGATTCAGAGCCGGCCGCGGTGGCCGAGGGGACTGCGGCGTGCCAGTCACAGTCTGCACGGCCACTACGGTCGGGGGTTCGAATCCCCCCTCTGGTATTGATATTTACCGCGGTCGAGTAGCCTAGCGGTCTAAAGCGCCTCGCTGCGGAGCGCGCGGTTGCTCGCTGTGGAGGTTCGAGTCCTCCCTGGGGCATGGATGTTTGTGTTGTCCTTAGGTTAGTTTACCTAGGTTTAAGTAGTTTGTAAGCTACGGACTGATGACCACGCAGTTTGGTCCGATAGATTTACAGACATTTGAACATCAGATTCAGATTCGGAGAAACCTTCCAACAACCAACGAATATTTCTATATTTACGGCGGAGACAGTGACAATTCTGGAAGCACTTAGGTTTGTTTCTACAATTTCCTTCCCGAAAATATTACTTGTGTTTGACTCTCAAAGTGTCCTTCAAACCTTACAACACCGGAGTTGGAACAAAAAAACCAACAGCTATATTCTGGATGTTATTTCGGCATCTACATCTGATACTCTACAAATCACATTTAAGTGCCTGGCAGAGGGTTCATCGAACCTCCATTATACTATTTATCTCCCATTCAGTTCTCGAATAGCGCACGGAAGACATCGGTAGAATCGAAAGAAGGGCAGCTCGTTTCGTATTGTCACGATACAGGGGAGACAGCGTTACGGAAATGATGCAGGATCTGAGATGGGTATCATTACAACAACGGCGCTTATCGCTACGGCGTGAGCTACTTACGAAACTCCAATCGCCAACATTCTCCTCCGAAAACGAAAATATATTGTTGACTCCCACTTACATAGGTAGAAATGATCATCAGAATAAAATACGATAAATCACAGCTCAATGGAAAGACTCAAGTGTTCTTTCTTCCCGCGCGCTATTTGAGAATGGAATGGGAGATGAACCCCCTGCCAGGCACTTAAATGTGATTTGCAGAGTATGCAATGTAGATGTAGAACACCTGAATATCTCCGCTCGAACTCTGATTTCTCGTATTTTATTCTGATGGTCATTTCTACCTACGTAAGTGGGAGTCAACAATATATTTTCGCATTCTGAGGAGAATGTCGGCGATTGGAGTTTCGTAAGTAGCCCATTCCGCAGCGATAAGCGCCGTTGTTGTATTGATTCCCATCCCAGATCCTGTATCATATCCGTAACGCTGTCTTCCCTGTATCGTGACAATACGAAACGAGCTGCCCTCCTCTGGACTCTTTCGATGTCCTCCGTCAAACCTACCTGATAAGGATTCCACATTGGGCAGCAATACTCCAAAAATGGACGGACAAGCAGTTTCCTTAGTAGTTCCGTTCCATCTTGTAAGGGTTCTGCCAATAAAACGCAGTCTCTGGTTCGCCTTTCCCACGACATTATCTACGTGCTCTTTCCAATTTAAGTCTGAAGTAATAGTAATTCCTCGGTATTTTGTGGAGTTATGTTGTAAACAAAGTTTAACGGATTTCTTTTCGTACTCATGTGGACGACTTCACACTTTTCATTATTTAGAGTCAGTCGCCAATTTTTACACACTAGTGAAATCTTATTCAGATCGTTCTGCAGTTGGTTCTGATCTTCAGATGATTTTACTAGACGGTAAATGACGGCGTCATCTGCAAACAACCTAAGAGCTACTTAGATTTTCCTCTAAATCGTTTATGTAAATAAGGAACAGCTGTGGACCAATAACCCTACCCTGTGGAACTCCTGATATCACCTGTTTTAGTCGATGCCTTACCATCGATTACTACGAACTGTGTCCTCTCTGACAGGAAATCCCCTATCCAATCGCAAATTTGGGGCAATATACCATAACCACGCAATTTGATTAAAAGCCGTTTGTGACGTATTTCCTTGAGTGCCACTTTGGATTTCGTATTACGCTGTTGATGGTGCCAGCACTGCTGCAAGAAGCCGACACGGCCCTCCCCTCATCCTTCCTCTCCCCACGGTAGACCTGAAGCGCTGTAAAGGCCGCTTCCAGAATTCACCACGGGAATCGTCAAGTTTTCGTGGACATATAGTATACACCGTAGGCGTTCGAACAGCGATGTAATTTATGACTAAAGCGGGTTTGTAATGTCACTTTATCAAATAATGTCAAATTTGGTATTAACGATGCGATTCGTACATTAAAAGCCATAGACGTTTTATTTAATGTATCTGCTTCTGTTTCAAATATATCCATTTAGAAACAATGAACTCAATTTATTTTCGTCGCGGTGGAGTAGCCGAGCGGTCTAAGGCGCCTCGCGGTGGAGCGCGTGGTTGCTCGTCGTCGGAGGTTCGAGTCCTCCCTGGGGCATGGATGTGTGTGGGTTTGTCCTTAGGTTAGTTTACCTTAGTTTAAGTAGTTTGTAAGCTACGGACTGATGACCACGCAGTTTGGTACAATAGATTTACAAACATTTGAACATTTCAATTTATTTTCAAGCGGGTGTTTCACCTCCTTAACGGCTATATGGGCACGTATAATAAAATTGCTGTGCAAAATGAAGTAAGACGACAGACATGTCAGTAATTATTCTTTACTGTGCATTTCGTTCCCTACTTTATCATCATTCCAATGGCGATCAAAGAAAAAGTCAAAAGAAAGAAAAAACAACACAAAATTTACCAGGTCTTTAGGAAATCAGTAGAGTAATAGTTTAAAACAAAGAGTCGAGAAATTCTCTACCCTAAACATGCAACCTTTTGACTGTAGAAGGGATGCTAGCGCTCTAAGCAGCTAGCTTGTAAAACAGAGCCGCGCAGGAAAGGCCGTGATTAAAAAAGGGGGGATGATAGGAGGGGGGATGAGATGGATATGGTGTGGGGTAAGAGGGAGTGGTGTGAAGATACGGGGAGAAGGAGATGGACAAAGGAAGGTGGGAGGAGGCGATGGGGAAGTAGAGGAGGGAGGAAGGGATAGACATCGGGAGAAGAAGAGAAGAGATTAGGGTATTCACGACTGTGAATCGTTGCCGGGTTTGCTAGTTCATTATAAATGAGACACACAAGACAGGAATCGGTTTTCGGCTGTTACGCCACTACTAGGCTCAAACTGCAAATCTTGCAACATCGTAAAATGTAAACTTTCACGGTCCTAAAAGTTTGAAAAAAATATTTCGGGTTGTTATGCTGTGACAGGAAGGATTCATTTTATTAAAACCCAAAGTGTCTCAACGGCCAGCCTCATGCCGGCACTGACACCTATTAGTGAAAACATACTCACATTATCGACGCCCACTCTTCAAACAAATTTTGTTTCGTGTGCCATTTGTAAGCACATCAATATAATGAGATCTTGTAGGCATGAGATTTTATCGAGGAAGCTGCTCTGCAGGCGAAGCGTAAAAAGTTTTTTAATTAACTCAGAGGCCTTAGAAGCTGAACATCCGGGCCGTATGTGTCTCTCCGCTAAAACCGACGTAAAACCATTACACTTGCCGGAATTCATCCTACATTACCGGTAAGAGTCTTGTAGATATGAGATTCTCAGCTAGGTAACAAATTCGTGGGTGCATTCTACAGGGGAAAAATTGTGTAACATCGACTCCATAAAACCTCGACGAAATGCTGTTAAACGTATGGAAGAGATTAAGAAAAGGAAACTCAGGCCGCGACACAAGGTCAGTAGCTGGTCGCGTACGAGACCAGACGGCAAGTGACAACTTACAAATTTTATTGTCCTGCCTGTAAGCATGGATAGGATGGTAGATGTATCAACGTAATCAGTTTGGTGTTACAGACGAATGCTGAAGATTAGGTTGGTGGATCGCATATCTGATGACAAGATACTGTACAGAGCTTGGGAGAAAAGGAATTTTTTGGCGTACCTTGACTAAAAGAAGGGATCGCTTGGTAGGACGCATTCTTAGACATCAAGGAATCGTGAATTTAGCATTCGAGAGAAGTGTGTGGGGTAAAAATTGCAGAGG
Source organism: Locusta migratoria (assembly GCA_026315105.1). Classification (NCBI taxonomy): domain Eukaryota; kingdom Metazoa; phylum Arthropoda; class Insecta; order Orthoptera; family Acrididae; genus Locusta; species Locusta migratoria. The sequence continues at coordinate 734,989,716 of CM048744.1, read as the reverse complement.
GAGACCGAAAGACGAGTACAGTAAGCAGATTCAAATGGATGTGGGTTGCCGTTCTTATGAGGAGATGAAGAGGCTTGCTCAGGATAGAGTAGGGTGGAGAGCTGCATCACACCAGTCTCCGGACTGAAGACCACAACAACAACAACGAAACAATAACGGTGGTGGATGAGTTTTGTTTCGAGGGAAGTAAAATGACATACGATGGTCGCAGTGCGGAGGATTTAACAATCATAATGGCATTGAGAAGAAAAGCGTTTTTGTAATAGATAAATTTGTTAACACTGCATATTCAATTAAGCTTAAGGAAGTCCTTTCTGTAGGCATTTGTCTGGAGTGTTGCCTTGTAAGAGTGTGAAACATGGACGATAAACAGTTCGGACAGAAAGAGGATATAGGCTTTTAGAATGTGGTGCTACATATGAATGCTGAAGATTAGGTGAGTTGATCGATAACTAATGAAGAGGTACTGAACAGAATTGGGAAGAAAATGAATTTTTGGCGAAGCCTGACTAAAAGTAGTAATTGATTAATAGGACACATTATTGGACATCAAGGAATCGTGAATTTAGCGTTGGAGGAGAGTGTGTGGAAGACCAAGAGATGGATACAGTAAGCAGATTCAGACAGATGTGGGTTTCCGTTCTTATGAGCAGATGAAGAGGCTTGCTTAGGAGAGCTGCATCAAACCAGTCTCCGGACTGACGACCACAACAACAACAATTAGCTTATAGTCCATGATTTATAACCGAAACCGGTCGAAGTTGTGAGTATAATAAACACCTGATGGTTGATAACATACAGTTCCGAACATTCATTCTTATGTATTACGAGGATCGTCCACAAAATAAGTTCTGTTTCTGTTTCTATCCGCGATAGCGCTACGATCGTAGTTTCGAGCATGCGCGGCAGTTACTCTGACTCAAGGAGAAGACATGTACGTCATCGCTTCTGCCGACGTGTTCTTTGAAGTGCTTGTTTATAATGTCAGCCGTAATTGAAAATGCCGTGGCGTTTGAAATCAGATCTGTGATTCGTTTTCTACTTGCAAAGAAAGTTAAACCAAAGGAAATTTATCGGCAAATCTGCGAGGTTTACGATCAAATTTTTCTTGATAATGCCCGACATCACACGGCGAATGTAACCAAACAATTCTTACGGGAGTTTCACTGGGATGTGTTTGATCATCCTCCGTACAGCCCGGACCTCGCTCCTAGCGTTTTACATTTCTTACACCTAAAATCTGTCCTTCAACAATGATGATGAACTGAACGAACAGATACCATGTAGTTGAATGCAAAGGAGGGAACCTGTTCTGAAAAAGTCATACAGACTTATACCAAGCTATGACAAGTGCCTACACAAATTCGGAAGCTATGTTGAAATGTATTGTAACAGTAGTAGATTTTTATACAATAAACGTATTTTCTGTATCTGTACACGTCTGTTTTATATAACGAAACGGCACTTACAAGCGGCTTCTAATGAAACTGCGTGCTTATGGAATATCTTCCCAATTGTGTGATTGGGTTCTCGATTTCCTATCAGAAAGGACACAGTTCGTTGTAGTTGATGGTAAGTCATCGAGTAAAACAGAAGTGATATCTGACGTTCCACAGGGAAGCTTTATAGGTTCCCTACTCTTCCTCGTGTTTATAAACGATTTAGGAGACAATCTGAATAGCTCCCTTAGATTGTTCGCGGATGATGCTGTCGTTTATCGGTTAGTGAAGTCAAAAGAGGATCAAAAGCAACTGCAAAGCGATTTAGACAAAATTTCTGCATGGTGCGAAAATTGGCAATTGACACTAAATAAAGAAAAGTGTGAAGTAATATACATGACCACTAAAAGAAATCCGCTGAACTTCAATTACGCGATAAATCAGTCAAACATTGTCGTAAATTCTACCAAATACCTAGGAGTTACAATTACGAACAACTTTGACTGGAGAGAACACACAGAAAATATTGTGGGGAAGGCGAACCAAAGGTTACGTTTCATCGGCAGAACGCTTCAAAGATGCACCAGCTCCACCAAAGAGATTGGCTACATCACACTTGTGCGTCCTCTCCTGGAGTACTGTTGCCCCTTGTGGAACCCTCACCAGGTGGGATTGACGGAGGACATTGAGAAGGTTCAGAGAAGGGCAGCTCGTTTTGTTTTATCACGTTACGGGGGGGAAAGCGTCACTGAAATGTTGCACGAATTGTGGTGGAAATCATTGAAAGAAAGACGTTATTCATTGCGGCGTGATCTGTTTGCGAAGTTTCAATCACCGACTTTTAGTTCTGAATGTGAAACTATTTTGCTAGCACCGACCTAATTAGGGAGTCATGACCATCCCAATAAAATAAGAGAAGTTAGATCGAAAACGGAACGATTTACGTGTTCTTTCTCCCCGCGTGCTATTAGAGAATGTAATGGCAGAGGAAAGTTTTGAAAGTGGTTAATGAACCCTCTGCCAGGCACTTAAATGTGATTTGCAGAGTATCTATGTAGATGTAGATGTAGAAATAGAGGTAACGCTGCTGTGGAGAGATTATGCAATGGAATCTACTATTGTCGCTGACATCGCTCGTTGTTGTCATACCTACCTTACCTCCGAGCAAGTGGACTCGCCCGTCCCACATCACCGGCGTGCGCACAATCGAGGAAAACACAGTCACTTTGAGCGGTCTAACGTGACGGTGTCACTATGTTTTCGAAACAGGAACAACAGAGTTGGATCAAGATTGAATGTGCCAGAGGTCGTGCTGACTCGTTCCTGAATTGGTTCCCGATGAACGCGAAAATTTGGTTCGGGAGTGAAAGGTGTCTGGCTGGCCGAGACAAGGCAACCATTCGCGAGAATCGGAAAACCGGGTTTGAGCCTCGGTCCAGCACCAATTTCCATCCTCGCCGTTGACTGTAAATGACCACCATGCAACAGGCAACAAGTCTGAAATGTTTTATTTATTAACACACACACACACACACACACACACACACAAACACACAAACACGCGCGCGTGGTTGTTTTTGCCAATCAGTGGCGTCTCCTTTTCAGACTGTATCCATATAAGTGAGTACCTTTCGACGAAAACGGGTTCAGTTTTAGTGCGGACGACTGGTCGTGCAGTAGCTGCAGCGACGTATTCCAGGTATCCGCGAGTTTCTGGCTTAGCTGGAGAGTAGGTCAGCTCGTGGCGGCGACCGGCGGCGCTGCCGGCTACGCTCAGATTGGGGTCGTCGGCGAGCGGTGAGGTAAGCCGTCTGCGGCTGCCGCTGCTGGCTGGATGTAAGTCACGGACGGCGCGCGCGCCAGACGGCTGGGCGCGGCCTCACATACTGCTAGAACTGGCGGGCCGCGCGGCCCGCGCCGACGAGTCAGCCGCTCCCACTCCTCCTCTGCTTACTACAGCTGGCTTTACTTACGATATGCGCATCACCAATATCAAAACGCTATCGCGAAAACTCAACTGCTGAACATTAACTGTTATATAAGAATTTGACAGAGCCCTGAAAGAACTAGGTCGGACAACGCCCCGGGAGTAGATGACATACCCTCAAAGATACTAAAGTCTCTGGGAGAGCCAGCCATGACAAAACTATTTAAACTGGTCTCTAAGATGCATGAGACAGACGAAGTACCCTCAGACTTTAAGAAAAATGTTATAATCTCCATTCCAAAGAAATCAGGCGCAGACGGGAGTGAAAATTACAGAACCATCAGTTTGATAAGTCATGGTTGCAAAATTTTAACACGAATTACCTACATGAGAATGGAAAAGCTGGTAGAAACTGACCTTGGACGAAGATCAGTTGGAACCCGGGAGGCAATACTTGACGACTTATCTTAGTAGCTAAAAAAAGGCAAACCTGCATATCTAGCTTTTGTAGAAGGCTTTAGACCATTGCTTTAAGTAATGATGACACCTACCGTGAAAGCCTTCATGCTTTAGACCATGTTGATTGGAATAAACTCTTTCAAGTTCTGAAGCAAGCAGGAATAAAATATAGGGAACTTAAGGTTATTTACAACTTGTACAAAAACCAGACAGCGGTTGTCAGAGTTGAAGGGCATGAAAGGGATGCAATGGTTGGAAAGGGAGTAAGACGGGGTTGTAGCCTTTCTCCAATGTTGTTCAATTTGTACACTGAGCAAGCTATATAGGAAAGCAAGGAGAAATTTGGAGAAGGAATTAAAGTTCAGGGGGAAGAATTAAAAACATTGCGTTTTGCCGACGACATAGTAATTCTGTCAGATACAGCAAAGGACCTGGAAGAGCAATTGAACGGAATGGACAGTGTGCTGAAAGATGCTTATAAGATGAAGATTAACAAGAGCAAAACTAGGGTAATGGAGTGCAGTCTAAGAAAATCAGGTGATGCTGAAGGAATTACATTAGGTAACGAAGCAATAAAGGAGGTAGATGAGATTTGTTACTTGGGCAGTAAAATAACAAATGATGGTCGCAGTACAGAAGATATAAAATTCATAAAGGCAATGGGTAGAAAAGCGTTCTTGAAAAAGAGAAATTTGTTAACTTCGAATATTGATTTAAGCCTAAGGAAGTCCTTTCTGAAGGCATTTGTATGGAGTGTTGCCTTGTATGGGAGCGAAACATGGACGATAAACAGTGCAGACAGAAAGAGGATTGAGGCTTTTGAAATTTGGTGCTACAGAAGAATGCTGAATATTAGGTGGGTAGGTCGCGTAACTAATGAAGAGGTACTGAACAGAATTGGCGAGAAAAGAAATTTTTGGCATACCTTGACTAAAAGAAGGGATCGCTTGGTAGGACACATTCTTAGACATCAAGGAATTGTGTGGGGTAAAAATCGCAGAGGGAGACCAAGAGACGCATATAGTAAGCACATTCAAATGGATGTGCGTTGCCGTTCTTATGACGAGATGAAAAGGCTTGCTCAGGGTAGAGTAGGGTGGAGAGCTGCATCAAACCAGTCACCGGACTGATGACCATAACAACAACAATAAGAAGGTCATCGAAATTTATATACAGGGCGAAACGGAAAATGCGATTGATGTGCGGTTTTCACAGAATCAATTGATAGTCAAGGGATCGTATTTTTAACCTTCAAATAGAGAATATTGCTTAGAAAGAGTATTTTTTATACAAACATACAGTTTTTTTAACTGGAACAATGGTTGTTTCTATCATGCACTGGAATTTTTGACACCAGCTGTGTACAAGGAATTTTGACATTTATCACGTTTAGTTTGGCAGCTCCAACCGTTTAAAGTTTCGGAGATCGAGGCTGCGATAGCATAGCTGCCTGCTCGAGTGGCCTGTCCCTGGGACACGGCCCACTGTCTCACGTACACCAGCCAGTTAGCTACGCTGTCATAGCCTCCGCCCCCAAAACTTTGAATGGTTGTAGCTTCCAGACTAAACATGCAATCTGTTTATTGGCTAATAATACGAGTCGTTGACTACCAATCCACTCTGTGAAAACCGCACGTCAATCGTACTTTTTTTCCGCAATAATTGCGATGCAATTGTTAAGGTGATTCACCCTGTATATTGCTCAAAACAGTTAGGGGATCAGGTGAGGTAGTATACACGTAACGTATTTTATTCACAAGGAGAAGACGCCTACTCGTTATAGCCGAATACGTACAAAATTATGGTACATGTGAGATATGAAAGTGCACCAAGTGGAAACTCCAGATGGCCAAGCAAAAAAAAAAAAAAAAAAAAAAAAAAAAAAAAAAAAAAAAAAAAAAAAAAAAAGTGGGGGGCGGGAAAGGATCGAATTCGTATTGAGAAGGTCGCGGGTTCAACTTCACCCGACTGCAAATTTTTCTGCTCCTTGGCACATTTTGTTCCCTAGGGATCATGAGGACAAGATTAGATTAATGACAGTATGCATGGAGGCATTTAAATAATCATTCTTCCCACGCTCAACATGTGAATGGAATGGGGGGAAAAACCCTAATGACTGGTACAGTGCGACATACTCTGCCTTGCACTTCAGAGTGCTTTACACAGTATTGATGTAGATATATACTGACATCACAATTAACCGCAACATTATTTTATAATTTATATATAAAGAACAGTCTAGAGTGCAAAAAAAAATTATTTTTTCGACTAGTCTCGGTCTTATTTTAGACCATTTTCAGGAAATTAAGCTCCATTGATGTTGTGGAGTTGGCAGGAAACTTGGAGCCTTCTAGTGCGTCACTGCTCACTAGAAGGCTGCAAGTTTCCTGCCAGCACCACAACATCAATAGAGCTTAATTTCCTGAAGATGGTCGAAACTAGTCGAAAAAATAATTTTTTTTGCGCTCTAGACTGTTCTTTATATGTAATTTTAAATAAGAGTGCTGTTCCCCTAAGTGAAACAAAAATGTTTCCAAAAATATGTGCTTATTTTATTAATTCATATAAGCAAAAGAAGAAAGGGCACTGCATCAAATCGAGACTACAAACAATCTTTTGTGTCCCAGCCTTGTCGCCGCTTTTGTGTCTCGTTTCCGTCATAGGTGTCGGTGGCCAAGTAGGAAGACCGACAAAGGAATAAAGGTAGCACGCTTGAGCAGGTACGGAGGTGAGCAGCCAGTGGGACAACAGAAACTAGAAACACTAGAGTAAATTAGAACGAGATATATATTGCACAGAATGTATACAATACTTAACTTTTACATAGATCAGTACTGCAGAATGCTGATACATAGTTGAGTTAGAGGCCTGCCTAGTGCCTGTCCGATAGCCAAGTCTTCACTGGTGCCTATCCGATTCCAAAGTGCTAACTGGTTCCTATCTCAGTCCCAAGTGAACGATGTCGTTCAGTTACAGAATAGGGAGCATACAGAAGGGAAAGCTAGGGGCGGCGCCTTTGATCTGTATGTTACCAAGCGTTGCGCTCGACGCCATATTGAAAAGCAGTAAACGCCTAACTATAGCCACTTAGTACTTTGGCAGGAAATGGGCTTTTTACGAACTGCAGCTAATCTCACCGACTTTTACGAAAGGAAACGGCTTTCCATTATGCTCTCATCTATTTTGCGCCCTCTTCTTGCACCTAATTGTAAACCAACGAAAAAAAATAGGCCTAAATTTTAATACAAATACGAAAATGTACGGTGGAATCGATGATCGTTTTATTTGGTGCTTATCTCTAGAAAAATCCCAAATGACGAGGAGTTTTGTTTGGGAAATTAGTTATAAACAAGAAAGTGACTTTATTTGACACGAATAAATTCGCACAAAATATTGAGTCAGACTTAGCAGTACAACGTGATTAAACAGAACTAATGACGTCTGAGCGTATATAAAAGTTGTATTTGCTTTAGGAGTATCATTTATTTACTGATCAGAGAAGGGCATATAAAGGAATCTGTCAACCACAGAGCAGGAACAGCATAAAATAATTATTCCCCGTAATCTATTTGTTTGAGTATCCAAAGAGCATTCGTTGCCAACATTAGCACACTACGCCTCCAATGCCGTAAGTAAGATTTTACCTGCCTACTTAAGCACTATTCTTCGTCATTCATTTTATACTATTCCCTACAACGTTAAACTTATAAAATATAAATGTACTTCAACATTTCAATGCTGCTGAACTGCTGCAGCAACAGCAACAGCGAGAGTTATCGTCAAGAAAAGAAGCAAGGCTACTTTTAATAATTATGCGCACATTGCTCTCATTCGAAACTGATAACATTTAACTTTCACTGCACATATAGCGACGTTCACTTACTGCTCAGAATCTTCCGTGGATATTTTGATTATCAAATAAGCCGGAAGAAACTGAAGAATGTATTAGAATTATCGCGGCAATTAGGTGCTGAACACCATCGGCCGCCTTTTCTTTTATTGCTGCTCATAATAAAAACGGAACAGCTCCAACTACTGACACACAGTTCTTTCTTTTCACTGCACTGCACTGTACCAAATACTTGCTTACTTTAATGCGATTCAGGCAGTTAAAATACACAATTAACAAACAAAGACGGCGCATTATCACGCCACAGAGTAGGCAGTAACCACGCGTTTACTGCTTTTCAACACGGCCGATTCCGCGCATGCGCACTAAATTTTGAACGACAGACTGCAGCGGGAGTTTCCTTTCTGTATACTCCATATTCTGTGGTTCAGTGGTGGCCACGAGCGGAGTTGTAGCAGAGGGCGCTCGTGACTGACGTCGTAAGAACGCCGCGCCGTGCGTGCATGGCGAAAGTAGGTGGCGCGCACTTTGGACTTCTGCGACACCACGGAGGACATCGAAAGAGTCCGAAGAAGGGCAGCTCGTTTTATATTGTCACGATACATGGGAGACAGCGTTACGGAAATGATACAGGATCTGGGATGGGAATAATTATAACAACGGCGCTTATCGCTGCGGCGTGGGCTATTTACAAACTCCAATCCCCAAGATTCTCCTCCGAATGCGAAAATATATTGTTGACTGCCACTTACATAGGTACAAAAGATCATCAGAATAAAATACAAGAAACAGAGCTCGAACGGAGAGGTTCAGGTGTTCTTTCTTCCCGAGCACTATTCGAGAAGTGATTTGCAGAGTATCCCATTTAGATGTAAAAAGGGTCTGTACTTAACGCGTTCTCGGGAAGTCGTATGTCAATCGATACTTCCGTTCTTTTGCAATTGATCAATTACATATACCGGGGTGATATTCATCGAAAAAACAGGTAAAGCATTAATTTTGACTGCATCTTGCGCACGTTATGAACGCCGCCCTTTTGTAGTTTCATGTTTTTTTGATGTCTCCTTAGAAAAACAAACTTGATTGACATTCTGAAAACAGCTTCTTTCATCGCACAGTCCGGCAGTTCGGGGCATTCATTAGGTGCATATGGTGATAAATCCGTATCAAAATTCCTTTTATTTCCTAAACGCTTAGCCGTCTGGAGTTCTCATTTGCTGCACTTTCATATCTCACCACGCCCTACATATACCATAAATTTGGACGAATTCAGCGATGACGAGTAGGCGTCCTCTCCTTTTTAGATGTAAGTTACATTTATAATTTGTGTGTGATACAGAACGATATTTTGCTGTCTGAGATCTTTACTTGAGCTTCACATGGCGTTTACGTAGAGCGTGGCACTATGCGGCTACAACAATAGTGAGAAAGTTATTCTCGTTGCCCCCTAAATATGGTGTATGATTACCTCGGACGGCTATTACAGTTGATTACCTGCGTCGCGTGGATAGTATGAGGTTATCTGTCAGCTCCTTAGGGATATTTGGCTTTTCTTCCAAGAGTTCAATATCCAGCTCTGCAACCGTTGTGCGGTAGAGAGGGTGCTGGTATGGTAGCAATGCATCTACGAAGTGCTCAATCGTGTTTAAGTCCGGCGAAAAAGCTGGTCACTCATTCGTTCAATTCCCTCAGCTTCAAGCATGTTGTCCACCAGAGCACCTCTGTGGGGATGAGCGTTCTAGTCCACCAGGAGGAACCCGTCCCCTATGGCACCAGCGTAGGGCACAACAAAAGGTCGAAGGATCTCGCCTTTATACCTCTAAGCAGTTAAAGCACCATTCTCAACGATACAGAGGTCCGTACGTCCGCCAATACTAACTCCTGCCCACACCATCCACCACCACGATATCTTAATGTTTCTCGCACCTTTTTGCTTCACAAACATTTGAACATTGAATAAACGGAATAAGTGTGGTAACGCTGAATTCCACATAACTCTAGTACGTAATCTAACTGTTCAAGTTTTCTCCGTATGAGGGAACGACGATTGTCTGGCTGAATACAAAATCTTGACTCGTCTGTGAGCAGAATCCTGCGGCATTCGTTACTACTCCAATCCTGATATTCCTTCGTCCAGTTTCTGCGGGATAAACGGTGTCGAGTTTGAATGGGACACACACCTGTTGCAGCCTGGAGGGTGCGTTTCAGCGGAGTTGCGTTCAGCCTCCTGTCTCGACGGGTTGTTAACCGGAGATAACGATCATCTCTTGCTGATGTTGTCCGTGGACGACCTTGGCCATGCCTTCTTTTAACGGTCCCTGTTGTCTGAAATCGAGTCCTGGTTCTGGAAATTACAGGTTGCGACACTCCAATAGCTGCAGCCGCCGCTTCCAACCTTCCTATGTTTCTCCATGTCGAATCTTCGAGTTAGTGACGTTGCTGTTGCATTGTGCCAGTCGCGGTGGCCGAGGGGACTGAGGAGCACCAGTCACGGTCTGCACGGACACTACGGTCGGGGTTCGAATCCCCCCTCGGCATGGATATTTGTGCCGTCCTAGTTCGTAAGTAGTTCAAAAGTAGTTTGTAAGTTTAGGGACTGATGACCCCGTAGTTAAGTCCCATAAGCTTCACAAACATTTGAACATTGAATAAACGGAATAAGTGTGGTAACGCTGAATTCCACATAACTCTAGTACGTAATCTAAATACAAAGTTACTACTATCATTACGTCGTTTACAACAGTCATAACGGTATCTCGCCAGTTTATGTACATGTGAAAAAGAAGTCCGCATTTGCAATTCGTTCGTATGTAATTCATGGCATGTTTACAAAATAGAACAAATGTACTTTTCAGAGAAAGCGCTGTTACCGTTGTATAACTCGGAATCTTGTAAAATATAGATGTGTTCAATTAACAAGAGTGTGCGAAAACATTTTAGCAAGCAATATGAAAAAAAAGACGAAACAAAATTCCAATGGCGGTTTTTGTTTATTTATACTTTTTCGTTATTGACGTAGATCAGTACTTTTCGGTTGTTTGTTTGTGTCTCATAAACTTAACAAACATTTGAACATTTTTGTTGCATTGCACTATTTGCTTAATACACTATCTAAACCCAATTACTTGGTACTGTAAACACAAGTCAACACCAACTTCCTTTGCCGCAACTTTCTGTGATTACCACTATTTCAGTTGCCGTAATGTTGTTTTCTCCACTCCGCAGTACCGACAGAAAGACGTTAACCATTTTAGTGTCTGTTTATCCGCCGGCCGTTAAGCAGCAGACGTCCCATTCTGTAAATTGAGCCGGCTTTTGATTAGAAGCAACATATAGTATTTTGATTTTTGTCTGCGCGTTTTAATTTCAGTTTGTAAATTTTTACTGTGCTCTCGTGCATATTCGATTCAAATTTGCGCTTTAACAAACAGTGTAGTCTTCCTTTGGGCGCATCGCGACTGTAGTTTTTGTTAGCACTGTAATCATGAATAGGGACTGTGACTGCTGTGTGCGGCTGCAGTCTGAGCTGCTGACACTTCACTCCCAGCTTCAAGCTGTGTTAACTTCGGCTGCACAGCTGGAGGGGCGCCCGTTCGTTCCCCACTACCGGCCAACGACAACGCCGACCCTCGATCGCATTCTCTAGCTGTCCAACTTCACTCCCAGCTTCAAGCTTCGTGAGGCCTTCCCGGTTCGTTTTGCGAACAGGTTTGAGGCGCTATCTGTTCATGACAACATTCCTGAGTCGGATGGTGTCTCTCATCCTGAGGTCACAGCTTGTAAGATCCGGGCTTTCACTGAGGGTAGGGTTGCTTGTAGTTGGGAGCTCCAACGTTAGGCGGGTGATGGAGCCCTTTAGAGAGATGGCTGTCAAGGAGGGGAAGAAGGCCCACATGCACTCCGTGTGCATATCGGGTGGAACGAGTCCTTCCAGATGCCATGAAGGGTACGGGGTGCAGCCAACTGCAGGTGGTGGCTCACATCGGTACCAATGATGTGTGTCGCTTCGGATTTGAAGAGATTCTCTCAGGTTTTGAACGTATATCTGAAGTGGTAAAGACTGTCAGTATTGCTAGTAAGATGAAAGCAGAGCTCACTATCTGCAGCATAGTTGACAGGACCGACTGTGGACCTCTGGTACATAACTGAGTGGAGGGTTTGAATCAGAGGCTCAGACGGTTCTGTGACCGTGTAGGCTGCAGATTCCTCGACTTGTGCCATCGGGTGGTGGGGTTCCGGGTTCCGCTGAATACGTCAGGAGTCCATTATACGCAGGAAGCGGCTACACGGTTAGCGGGGACTGTCTGGCGTGGACTGGGCGGTTTTTTAGGATACAAGGCTTCGGGAAAAAGAAAATGGGCAATCTCAAAGGGTGCAGGTGGATCACAGGAGAAATGTAGATCTAGGAACTATCGGTATAACAGTTGTAAATTGTCGTAGCTGTGTCGGGAAAGTACCAGAACTCGAAGCATTAATAGTAAGCACCGAAACAAATCATTGTAGGCAGGATAGATTAAACAAAATAGGTGGAGGCGTGTTTGTCGCGGTCAAAAGTAGTCTTTCGTGTAGCGAAATTGAAGTGGATAGTTCCTGTGACCTATTATGGGTTCAGGTTGTACCTGAAAATCGTAAGAAGTTAATAATTGGTTCCTTTCACCGGTCTCCCGACTCTGACTATACAGTAGCAGAAAGGTTCAAAGAAAACCTGTGTCTAATTGCAAACACGTATCTGACACACACAAAAGTAGTGGGCGGTGATTTTAATTTACCCTCAATCCGTTGAGGAAATTATATTTTCAAATCAGGAGGTACGCATAAAACATCGTGCGAAATTGTACTTAACGCATTGTCTGAGAATTACTTCGAACAATTAGTTCATGAGCCAATTAGAATAGTAAATGGATGTCAAAACATACTTGATCTCTTAGCAAGAAATAATCCTGAGCTCATAACGAGTATCAAAACGGAAAAAGGTATTAGTGAACACACAGCTGTCGTAGCGAGATTGAATATAGAAAGTCCCAAAGTTACCAAAAATAAACGAAAAGTATATTTGTTCAGGAAAGCAGATAGAAATAAAATACATTGCTTCTTGAAAGGCAACTTCCACTCGTTTCTAACACTAAACATAGGTGTAGACCAGATGTGGCTCAAATTCTATCTGTCCTTTGCAATGAAAAATAATATAGTATGTAATGTATTAGAGCCGTTTTCATTTTTGTCAAGAGTACACGTTATTACAATATTCTTTCATTGAACACCCCTTCCGAAATCATATCCTGGCTGCGCCTATGGATCTCTAATCAACTTCCTACAAACTTCTTTCTAGAATAAATCTTAATGTCTGGCAGCTCCTTGCGTTTTTCTTCGTGCAGTTTATCTGCGTTTTCCGAAAGAAGGAAAATTAGCAATGTATCTGTAATGTAACCTCATACATAGAACTCCATTGGGGTTATATCATTTGATCGTGCTGGATAGGATATTGTTCCATGAAATCCAATCGAAGTCGGCAGATTGCTTTCACTTGCAACTCTCAAAATGTTCAAATGTTTGTAGAGTCTATGGGACTTAACTACGGGGGTCATCAGTCCCTAAACTTACAAACTACTTATGAAGTACTTACAACTAAGGACGGCACAAATATCCATGCCCGAGGGGGGATTCGAACCCCTGACCGTAGTGGCCGTGCGGACCGTGATTGGAGCGCCTCGATCCCCTCGGCCACCGCGGCCGGCTTGCAACTCTCACCAGTTCTAATAGATAGGTTTAAAATGGCTGGCATTTCCACAGTAACTAGTACATTGCACTAGGCATATTCAACTCTAAGCTGACACGTTTCGTTGATTTACTCGTACTACGAATGTAAGACTGCTGAACTTGTTCAATTGGTGCGTCAGAAAAACTGCTTGTCGGCCCTGACCCGGCGGCGTATGCGTTTCACAATCATTTGCGGTGAAACGATTGTACTTCGTAATAACAGTTTGTCTCTGAGGTGCTGGCTTGCGAAATTTAATTCTGACTTCTCTCTGAACTGTAGTAGCGGATTTTGATTCATGAAATCATAACAATACATTATTATACGCAACGAACTTACGCTTCATAGTTGGACGAATTGAAGTGATAAAACACAAAATACTCGTGTTACTCATAGCAATGAAGATGTGAGGAAGACCGTTAACGAGCCAAAAATTGCCTTGCAATTTGAATTACTTTTGATATAACAGCAGGAAACCTATTAGCTTTGCATTCATTACAGGTTTCCTTTCAAAAATAGAAAGCTAACAAAGAGAAAGACGAGAAATGATTTACGACTATAACTAGCTGATCCACTCAACTCAATTTAAAGATAAATATATGTACATAAATGATTAGACGCGTCTTAGGCACAGGTGTCCTTAATATTCACCTATATTTAAAAAGAGTCCAGAAAGCGAACTTTTAACTATTTTTAAGGTAATCCTTCAACGAAGTAGTCAGTGGCATATGGTATGTAATTCAATTAAACTGCTTTTCTGCATTACCATATTGTTTAATACTCTATGATATCAATACCTTTTCCAAAAAACACGGCATCGAATTTGCCCCAAACGTGGCGGACGTATAGCTAATCTTGGAGCTCACTGCGTATAGCCCACATAGCCCAATGCAACGCTATAGACAGTATATGAAATCTAAACCCGCGGCTGAGTGGCCGAGCGCATTGAGGCACTATGCTGCGATGCGCGATGCCCTTCCCCGTCAGGGGTTCGAATCCCCCCCCCCTCGGGCCGTCTTTAGTACAAGGTAGTTCATAAGTAGTTTGTAAGTTAAGGGCTGATGATCCCGCAATTAAGTCCCATAAGCTCTACAAACATTTGAACATTTTTGAAATCTAAACTCTTTGGTTAACAACTCTATAATGACTAAATAACTCATTGGCGCATGCTACCTAACGGAAATGTCTAGAACTAACAGCCAGTTGGGAATAAAACTAGAAGAAATAATACATTTAACCATGTATCAAATGTTTGTGCTAGTTATTTATCATTTCTGCAATATAAGGTTACTTTTACATAATGTTGGCTTTTATACAAAACCTCAAAGAAATTATTCACGTGCCGTAGTTACCTAAAACTACGTGGTTACTTTTTTGCCTCAATGTCTCACCTCTCACAGGCATATTACTTCTTGAAAAATTATGTTTTCTGTCTAACAGTTCAATAAAAATTTTATCCTCTTTTGAGAGATACGACGTCTTCAGTTAAGCTGATGAAAACTAATTTACAAACACCCTGTAGACATACAACAAATCTTTAAAATATGGTTTCTCACTGTTGATTATTAACGACACACTGTCAAGTTTCCGTAAAATCTATAATGTCGAACACATCTTACAGGAGTGATGCATTGCCTCTTCATACAGAAAGGGAAAAAAAGCTTACTTATAGAAGCTGATTGGTTCTTTAAGTGCCTAAAGCTAAGCGATAAATGGTGGTCAGTGGCATATCAAATAAAATGTTAAATTTACTGTAGAACGTATGTTTCATGCACTTTAATTTTTAAGCAATTGTTAAAGGGAATTCCAACTTTTGTCGCTGGAGGGTGTTTCACAAAGCAGTGCAGAGGAGTAGTTGGCCATTAAAAGAAATTCTGCACGAATCTCAGACGCCGGCTTAAATGAAGTGTTTAAGAATTTACGGCGCACATTCTGCGAAGAAGCCGTGAAGTTTAATCAAACTGCTTTGTTGGAGAACAATGTAAGTGAATCATTTATACCATCGGCACACGACGGGAGCAAATATTTAATTAGAAAGGAAGGATGAAGCTGGCTGAAACACTCCTTGAACTTAATGAGCTCCCCAAGCCTGTAAGTTCATCAAGACGTATCCGTTACAAAAGAGACGACCGCCTGCAGCGGTGGAAGAATATACAGCGGTGCACGGCCTTAATTGGCCAGTGTTTGTTTCGCCGGGATATTACCATTCCCCACCGTATAGACTCCCTTTTTCAGTTCTAATCCTCCTGGATTAAAATTTCATAACAAATTTGTACACCGAGATGAGTTACATAGTCTTTTATACTTCTATAACAAATGAAGGATGGAAATATTCATCGTCTAGGACAGTAGTTCACATTTTTTTTTCTGGTTATGGACAAATTTTGGAGTTAATACTGACACAAAATGATACTTAATACAAAACTAAAATTATAAGTGGAAATACTTTGCTAAGCAAGAATTTTGAAAATGATGAAGGGAACATTACTAAACAAAAGTATCGATATTTTGTCCAGTAACTATTTTACGAAAATTAAATAAGATCAATGAGATTGTTTAATCTTGGTGTGGAATGACATTTGTTAGTTTTAGATATAACTCTTTTACGACACAGTTTTAGGTTCTATGTATTTTTTCATTAATGCTCGTATGAGTAAGTAGTTAAGTACTAGTTAATCTCATTAATTAGTTAAAAGCTGTATTTCCAAGCATTAGATACTCTCCCTCTATTTTGACTCAAATGGGGATTACGCTTGAGGCTTTAAAGGAAAGTTTTCAAATAAGGCTCGCTTGATACGTCTATTATGTAGTATTCCACAGATGCTGACAACGTTAGGATTGTCCTCTACCAACGGATTACTTATTGATAATCAGTAATCCCTCGAAAGTAACTCTTGGAACAAGAACCGTTCTTAAGTAATTCTGTTGCATAACAGTCAACTTTCAGTTTTCAAAAATCTTAAACTGAAAACATCAAACCGTAACCATCATGGCTTTAAATAAATAAGCGGTGGAATGGAATGGTTCTTTTATTTATTGGGTGACAATATCATGAAAGTAATATGACATAGAAATACACTGGCATATTATTTCACTCGGTAAAGTATGTTACTCAAATGTTAAAAAAGTTATTCGTCGACCCACCTCCAATAGATCTCGCGATCCACTGTTGACTAATGGGTCGTGAACACAGCTTGGGAACCACTGGTCTTATATTCAATCATCGGATGGTTCTACATCTACATACATACTCCGCAATCCAATGGTGCGTGGCGGAGGGTACTCAGTACCACTACTAGTTACTTGCTTTCCTGTTAAGAATAGTTGTAAACATTTACCCTTTTATAGTTTTCAAAATGAAATACCAAGATCGCACTTTAATAATTTATTCACTGACGACCGGTTTCGGTGAACTGTGTCACCATCATCTGGTCACATACATATTACAAGCTGGTCATCTTGTTAAAAATTTGGTATGAAATAAGTGAAACCATTTTTTTTAATAAGATGACCAGCTTGTAATTTTTAGGTGACCAGATGATGGTGACACAGTTCACCGAAACTGATCGTCAGTGAATAAATTATTAATGTTCGATCTTGGCATTTCATTTTTAAAACTATAAAACGGTCAGTTCGCCTCCAAGCCCAACTATGTCAGGTAATCTTAACATTTATCCTTCTCCAAAGTGCTGCGTGGGAATGGCCGTGCGGTCTGGGGCACCGTGTTACAGGTTGCACGGCCGCTCGCGTCGGAGTTTCGAGTCTATATATATATATATATATATATATATATATATATATATATATATATATGTGTGTGTGTGTGTGTGTGTGTGTGTGTGTGTTTTGACTTAAGTGTAAGATAGTTTGTTCCTGAATCTAGGGACCGATGACGTCAGCAGTTTTGTCCCTCAGGCTTAAAACATATGAATTTTTTTTTCTCCTAAGTCGGAAACAACATAAATGACTAATCGATACTCCTTATTGAAAGCGATGTTAAGTCCAGTGTTTGTATTTTGTTGGTGTCTTATGAATTTCAATCCTCCTTCTGCAAATATTTTTAAAGATGGAAGGTAGACACTTTCAACTACATGTTCATATGGGTCATGGTAATACACCAATAAAAACTTGAACCTAATTGGCCAATATTATAATTTCAAAATATCTAAAATTAAGACAAAAGTAAACGTATTTCGAGGAACCCGGTTCGCCAAGCGGCGTTACCGGGTTGGTAATCTTTTAATCTGCCCAGTGGACTAAATGTGTGAGTCAAGCCGCGCAGCCTGGATGTGGTTTTCAGGGGGTTTCCTATGTCCCACTAAAGGAATGCAGCGCTGGTATCTATGTCCCGCCTTAGTTCTCGCAAACATTTAAAGAACTTTCAATAACTTCATCATGTTGTTATTGATGTTGTGGTCTTCAGGCCGCAGACTGGTTTGATGCAGCTCTCCACGCTACCCTGTCTTGTGCAAGTCTCTTTATCTGAGAATACCTTCGGCAACCTACATTCTTTTGAATCTGCTTACTTTATTCGTCCCTCGGTCACCATTCACAATTTTTACCCCACACACTTCCCTCTAATGCAAAGTTGACGATTTCTTGACGTCTCAGAATGTATCCCACCAACCTATCCGTTCTCTTAGTCAGCACATGCTACAAACTCCTTTTCTCCCCAATTCTGTTGAGCATCTAATCTTCATGATTCGTCTGTAGCACCACATTTCAAAAGCTTCTATTGTCTTTTTGTCTGAACTTCTTGCCGCGGCGGAGTAGCCGAGCGGTCTAAAGCACCTCGCTGCGGAGCCGTGGAGGTTCGAGGCCTCCCTGGGGCATGGGTGTGTGTGTTTGTCCGTAGGTTAGTTTACCTAGGTTTAAGTAGTTTGTAAGCTACAGACTGATGACCACGCAGTTTGGTCCGATAGATTTACAGACATTTGAATTTCTTAACTCCTTATCGTCCACGTTTCACTCCCATACAATGCTACACTCCAAACAAACGCTTTCACAAAGGACTTCCTAACATTTAAATTAATATTGGATGTTAACAAATTTCTTTTCTTTAGAAAAGCTATTCTTCCCATAGCCATTTTGCATTTTATATATTCTATCCTTCGGCCATTAGAAGTTATTTTGCTTCCCAAATAACAAAACTCATCTACTTTTATTGTCTCATTACCTAATCTTTCAGCATCGCCTGATTTTCTGACGTTACATTCCATTATTCTCGTTTTACTCTTGTTAATGTTCATCTTATATCTTCCTTTCAACAAACTGTATTCTATTTAATTGCTCTTCCAGATTCTCTGTAGTCTCTGACAAAATTACCATGTCATTGGCCAACCGCAAATTTTTTATTTCTTCTACCTGAACTTTATTTCCCTATCCAAATTTCTTCTTGCATTGCTTCACTGCTTGCTCAATGTACAGACTGAACAACATTGGGGAAAGGCTACAACTCTGTCTTCCTCTCTTTCCAACCTCTGCTTCCCTTTCTCGCCCTTCGAGTCTAATAACTGCTTTTTGATTTTGTATCGGTTGAATATAACTCTTCGCCCCCCCCCTTTTTTTTTTTTTTTTTTTTTTTTTTTTTAATCCCTGCTACCTCCAGAATTTGAAAGAGTTTATTCCATTCGACATTGTCGAAAGCTTTCTTCAAATCTACAAATGCTAAATACGTAGGTTTGACTTTTCTTAGCCTAAGATAAGGCGTTACTACATTTCTTCTAAATCCAAACTGATCTTCCCCGAGGTTGGATTCCATCAGTTTTTCATTCGTCTGTAAATAATTCATGTTAGCATTTTGCAACCACAACTTATAAAACTGATAGTTCTGTTATTTTCACTTTTGTCTGCACTTTGCTTTCTTTGGAATTGGAATTACAACATTCTTCTTGAAGTCGGAGGGTATTTCCCTTATCCCATACATCTTGCATACCAGATGGAACAATTTCTTCATGACGGCTCTCATACCGAAATCAGCAGTTCAGATGAAATATCATCTACTCCAGGAGGCTTGTTTTGACTCAAATCTTTCAGCGCTCTGTTAAATTCTTCTCGCAGTACCATATCTCCTATCTCATCTTCCTCCACTTCGTTTTCCATTTCTAGAATACTGCCTTCAAGTTTATTTCCTGTATGTAGGCCCTCTGTATATTCCTTCCATAGTTCAGCTTTCCCTTCTTTGCTTAGTACTTGTTTTTCGTCCGAGTTCTTGATATTCATACAGCTTCTTTTCTTGTCATCAAATATCTCTTATTTTCCTGTAGGCGGTATCTATCTTTCCCCCAGTTGTACATTCTTCTACGGTTGTGCATTTGTGCTCTAGTCACTTCTGCTTAGCTAATCTGCACTTCCTGTCAACCTCATTTTTCAGACGTATCCCTTTTACCTGCCTCGGTTGCTGAATTTCAATTCATCATATATAACATGATACGCCGACATAATAAGGTAAACATTTCCGTGGAGGGGGGGGGGGGCGGGGAGGGGAGGGGTTATTGGGTGGTTGCAGGAAGAGTATCCGTGCACTGCTTAACTAAGATGCCAAATCCGTAATCGCCGCTGTGGAGTAGCCGAGCGGTCTAAAGCGTCTCGCTGCGGAGCGCGCGGTTGTTCGCCGTGGAGGTTCGAGTCCTCCGTGGGGCATGGGTGTGTGTGTGTTTGTCCTTAGGTTAGTTTACCTAGGTTTAAGTAGTTTGTCAACTACGGACTGATGACCACGCAGTTTGGTCCTTCAGAATTACAAACATTTGACAAATCCGTAATCCGTGCACTGCTTAACTAAGATGCCAAATCCGTAATAACCTCTCCTTTTACTTTCCCGATATTTATATTAAAAAAAAAAAAAAAAAAGGTATCTGACTAATTTTGTTTCGCAGCGTGTATAAACTATCTGGTGTATTTAGCACCCTTGAAAAAATCGCTGGTTTGTGGATGTCTACTTTCGCGTTCAGATGTGTATCTTAGAAGTCATTCATTTGTTGATAGGTACAATGGGAATCCTCCTCAAACGTCTGCAGTCGACTTTAGCAGAAAGTTTTTCTTTGTTACATGAAGTCATTTAACTAGTTCTAGTCTGAATCGTCGAAAGGCTACTGCAAATACTGCGTACACACTTCAACACATACAGGCATTTCTGTAAATTACGTAAGATGGATCAAATAACCATGTTAAAGTTGCTGCAGTATACATTATTTGACAATTTTACGTTACCAGTTTATGGACATCACGGAAAAAGTGTCATCAGCACGAAACGTACCTGTAAAAGAGAAATAAATACGTTAGTTTTGCACATTGAATTACGAGAGCGATAGTTTCAATTTTATATAACCCGCGAGCACTCGCGCTGTGAACATTTTAATCACAGTAAATTTAAAACAATCGGAATTTTTCCAATTTTAAATAGTCAAATATGTGTGTTTTCTTATAAATGCAACTATAAATACTTACTACACATATGAAGTACATTACAAACTGTTCTTTGACTGTCAGAAAAATGCTTTATTCACGATCGATCACGTAACTTTTAAAGGCGCGAGTTCTCGTGAGTTAAATTTACTAAGATAATGTGTAATGATCTGCTTCGTTGCAACAGATCAACATACCAGAAGAGACAAAAAGAAAGTATATAATGACCGGAGTCAGATCTGAAAGAGTAAAAATAGCTTCTTGAATCATCTAAGAAATTCTAAAACATTTAAATTTAAAAACTCTTGGCATATTTTCTTTACGATTTAACTCCGATTACGCAGCACAATGAGGCTATCGAGAAGTGGCGAGTGGAAACAGCGCGGGAGGAGGAGGGGGTGGGGGGAAGGTTCCATCTGTAAAAGTAAGAGTCATTGCACGTTGATGCATGGGGTGTTCTGTCATGTTACACGATTTGAGAACTATTGTTTGGTGGGTGATGCAATTCTGTGTGTGTTTTAATTATGATAACTGCCAAGATCGATGAGTTTAAACAAATTGTTTCATTGATATCCAGTTTCAGCAGAACTATATCTGGCGTCATATAAGAAGGCGCTTCCGCGCAGAAAGGCGAAGCGATAGGGGAAGGGTGGAGGGGAGGAGCTACGGCCGAGCGCCAACAGTGGAGCCTGCGGGAGAAACATTGCGCAACTCGCGGCCAGCCACGCGCCTACAGAATGAACATCATTGGCTGTCATTCCGGTACTGGAGGGGGATGCGCAGAACGGCTGAAAACTGGGCCGCCTTCGAAGCTGATGCCGACTATAGCTGCCATCCTCAGAAACTGGGTAGGAATGAAACAATTAGAGGGTGGTAGCTAGTCCTGCTGAAACTGGGTAGGAATGAAATAGTAGGTCGTAGTATATCTTCTGGGTTGTAAGGCCGTGTTCTTGGAATTTTGCTTCTTCGTAACGTTTCGTCCGATGCTGCATCGGACTTTTCCGAGGTTGTCCGTCTGTTGAGTCTTGCCGAGTGACGGGTCGGGGCTCTGAGAGCTTCTTAAATGACGTCTAAAAGGGGCGTGACTAAGATCCACGTGATAAGCAGAGATGATCCTTGTCAAAAATAAAGCTATACTATGGAAACATGTCAAACAATCATGGATTCTGCAGAGTCACAGTCCATATATCGTTATCATGTTTATATATTTCAATAGTTTCTCTATACAACCTTGTATAATAATTCGTAACGGAAGATAAAATTTCTATCTCAGAGACTTTTACTATATGATTTCACGATTGAAAGCAGTGATCCGCCACAGCCGATTTTTCAGTTTTTCCGTGTCGGCATAGACTTTTGTGCTTCTTTAGACCAACAAAAAAGATATCCCAAGCCCTCAGATCTGTAAAAGATAAACGTTCTCCTTTATCAGCAAGTGGGTTTTATAAAATTCCATGCTCATGTGGTAAAGTCTACATCGGAACAACTAAGAGAAGTGTAAACATACGTCTAAAGGAGCATGAAAGTCTATGTCGACTTGGAAAAACTGAAAAATCGGCTGTGGCGGATCACTGCTTCCAATCGGGAAATCATATAGTAAAATTTTCTGAGACGGAAATTTTATCTTCCGTTACGAATTATTATCCAAGGTTGTATAGAGAAGCTATTGAAATATATACACATGATGATAACGATATATGGACTGTGGCTCTGCAGAATCGATGATTGTTTTTGTTTTTATCTTTGACATGGTTCGATAGTATAGCATTATCTTTGACAAGGATCATCTCTGCTTCTCACGTGGATCTTAGCCTCGCCCCTTTTAGACGGTATTTAAGAAGCTCACAGACCCCCGACCCGCTCCTCCAAGTACTGGCATGCCTTCCGCCGCCTTACTGGCGGTCATTCCTCCCCCCACTACCCGCTTCTCCATGATGACCGTCCTTTTCCTGACAACGCCAGTAAGGCAGAACACTTTGCCTCCTACCTCTCCGAAGTCTTCTCCATTCCTGATGATCCTCTCTTTGACTATTCTCTCTTCCCGGACGTCCATGAGCGAACCGATACCTCCACTCCTCCGCTCGCCCCCGGCTTCCAGTACTTGGACCACATTCCCCCCTCAGAACTGAACACACCCATTACCGCCCGTGACATCATTGACACTCTTCGGACTAAACGCAACACCGCCCCTGGTCACGACCGGCTGACCTACCGTCACCTCCGAGTGTGCCCCCCCTCCTTCCACGAAGCTCTTGCTACCTTATATAATGTCATCCTTTTCACCGGCTTTTACCCCGACCTGTGGAAGACCTCCCGTATTCTCATGTTCCTAAAACCTGATAAGCCCCCATCCCAGACCTCATCCTACCGTCCCATCAGTCTTACCTCCGTGTTCAGCAAGGTCCTGGAAACCATCCTCTCCCGTCGTATCCATCAGCACCTCCATCGCCACCAGTTCCTCCCCCTTTCCCAATGTGGCTTCCGACCCTCCTTCTCTGCCGATGACCAGCTCCTTCGCCTTACTCATCTCCTTTCTGTCCAACTCAACTCCCGTCGCTCCGCAATTTTTGTCTCCCTTGATATCCAAAAAGCCTACGACCGTGTATGGCATTCCGGTCTCCTCTTCAAGCTCCAGTTCTACGCCCTTCCTATTAATTACGTCCGCCTCATTGCTTCCTTTCTCACCCACCGCCCCTCCTATGTCACTGTCTGCAACTCCGACTCCCGTTTGTTCTACCCCTCTGCCGGGGTGCCCCAGGGCTCCGTCCTCTCTCCTCTCCTTTATCTCATCTACTCCGCAGACATGCCCCAACCCGAGCCTCCCGTTTATCTTCTACAATATGCTGACGACACCGCCTTCCTAGCCCTCGCCCCCTCCCTTGCCCGCTCCCAGTTTTTGCTCCAGTCCCACCTCACCGAGTTCGCCTCATGGTGCAACCGGTGGCTCCTCTCCGTCAATCCTGACAAATCCCAGGCAATTATCATAGGTCGTACCACCCGCTCCTTCCGTCTCCATGATTTCTACCTCACCCTCCACAACCGCCCTATCCGCCACACCCCTACCCTGAAGTACCTTGGCCTAACCCTCGACTGTAACCTCTCTTGGACCCCCCACCTCCGCACTGTCCGACAGAAAGCCCTCTCCCGCCTTAACCTCCTCAAACTCCTCACCGGCCGGACGTGGGGTCTCAGCCACTCCACCATTCTCTACACCTACCGGTCCCTTATGCGTCCTGTCCTTTGCAGCTTCCATCCTGCCTGGATCTCCGCTCCCACATCCTACTATAAAACCCTCCAAGTCCTCGAGCGCCACGCCCTCCGCCTCGCCTACCACATCTGGCTCCACGCGGATCCTGTATGACCTGATCCCGTTTCCCCACCTCCTCGAATATCTCCAGCGTATCCGTATCCTCTATACCACCCGTAAAATTGACTCCCACAACCCCCTGGTCCACCCCATCCTTACCAACCCTGGGCCTCTGCCACGCCTCTACCGCGTTATACCCCCTTCCCTTCATCTCCACACCCTCCATGTCCTCTCCCAGGGTAATTTCCGCCGCCTCCCCCTTCCTGATGACGTCCTCTGTTCCGACATCTACCCGTCCTACCAGCTCTGATCCCCCACCCATAGATAAAGTGCCCCCTCTCCTCCCTCCCCTTCCACTCCCTCGCTTGGCTACCCCCTCCCTGCCCTGGAGCCCATACGGCTCCTCCCGGCCGCCCCCTTTCCCCGCCGTTTTTTCCTCTCCCCCACGGTTTTCTTCCCCCCCCCCCCTTCTCGGGGTCGTGGACCGAGAGTTTTACAAGTGCTACGTCAAGTGTTGTGTGTTGTGCTACAGTGAAGTGTGTGTTTTTAACTGCGTCCACCGCAACCAGACAAGTGTTGCACCGTGTATTTTACTTAGTGTCTCCGTGTACTCGCCGTCCTGTGTTCTTGTCGTCCAACATGTGCTTTTTAAGTCACCGTGGCTCCTCGTTTTTAACTGACTACATCCGGTTTTTGTTCACCTGTCAACTGTTTGTACCTCCAATTGTCGCCATGTATGTGTCATTGTTCCTCCGTTGATTTTTCGCCTGTCATGTATTTTAAATTTTCATCTCATCAATGTATTTTATTCTCTCGGCTGAAGAGCAGCCTCTGGAGCTGCTGCCAGCCTACTGGTGCAATCGCTGGTGTGGAAATACAATAAAGAAAAAAAAAAAAAAAAAAAAAAAAAAACCCGACCCGTCACTCGGCAAGACTCAACAGACGGATAACCTCGGAAGTCCGATGCAGCATCGGACGAAACGTTAGGAAGCAGCAAGATTCCAAGAACACGGCCTTACAACCCAGAAGATATAATACCTACAATGTCAACCGGTCGTGAAAGCCTTCACTCTATTATTAAAGTGTTGTGTTATTATCACCATTGTTGACACGCAAGTCGCCGAAGTGGCGTCAGGTAAGAAGACTTTCACCAGGCAAGCTGAACACGACCATGGTTGAAGGCCCATAAATGCCACACGAAATTATGGCAGTTAACAAAACACAGGTAGCAAAAAAATAAAAATAAATAAAATATCATTATCATCATTAGAGACTGATTATGCCTTTCAGCGTCCAGTCTGGAGCATAGTTCCAGTACCTCTAATAAAATTCCTCCATGATACCCTATTCAATGCTAACATTGATGCCTAGTCTGATGTTATGCCCTTAACTTCAAAATCATTTTGCACCGAATCTAAGTACTTTCTTCTTGGTCTACCTCGTCTCCTCTTACCCTCCACTTTCGAGCTCATGAGTCTCTTAGGTAACCTTGCTTCTCCCATGCGTGTAACATGACCCCACCATTCCAGTCTGTTCGCTCTAACTGCTTCATCTATGGTGTTCATTCCCAGTTTTTCCTTGATTTCCTCATTATGGTCACCCTCCTGCCATTGTTCCCATCTATTAGTACCTTCAATCATTCTTGCTACTTTCATATCTGTAACCTCTACCTTATGAATAAGGTAACCTTTATCCACCCAACTTTCATTCCCATACAACAAAGTTGGTCGAAAGATAGAGTGGTGCACTGCTAACTTAGTCTTGGTAATTACTTCCTTCTAGCAGAAGAGAGGATGGTTCAAATACACCTCTGGCCATCCAGATTTAGGTTTTCCGTGCCTTTCCTAAATCACTTCAGGCAAATGCCGGGATGGTTCCTTTCAAAGGGCACGGCAGATTTCCTTCCACCATCCTTCCCCAAAAATCCGAGCATAAGCTCCGTCTTTAATGACCACTCTGTCGACGGGACGTAAAACCCTAAGCTTCCCTTCCTAAGCAGAGGAGAGTAGATCTTAGCTGAGCACTCGCTGCGTTAGCTTTGCTGCACCTCGATTCCAGTTCTTTCACTATGTTGCCACCCTGTGAGAAAATACATCCCAGGTAGGTAAAATTTCCGGGCTGATGGGCCGTGGTCCAGATGTAAAACTTCCTCCCGACGTTTCGTCTCCAACTGCGGGAGACATCTTCAAGGGTCTTCCGGCTACTGCCAAGCCGGAAGACCCTTGAAAATGTCTCCCGCAGTTGGAGACGAAACGTCGGGAGGAAGTTTTACATCTGGACCACGGCCCATCAGCCCGGAAATTTTACCTGAAGACAATGCCGGCCGTTAAAGCTTACAGTGTATGATACATCCCAGGTACTTGAAACTGTCTACTTGGTCTAACTTTGTTCCACCTATAACGTCACTGCTGCGTCCACCTAATCCTCGATGGGCGAAGTTGCCGTTACATTCTATTTTATGCTTAATCATTTAATAATTGTTTCAATGATGTGACAGTATGGGATGCGGACAATTACGAGGTTGATCCATAACAGTAAACTTTGTTAACTTCCTTTAGTATGGAACGACAAATGTTAAAAACTCTTCCCTTTAAACACACTGATTTAATAACTGCGTGCCACTACGATTAATGGCTACAAGTCCACACTGAAACATTTCAATATATAACTGCAAACCGTATGCGATACGACGGAATGGCAAAAACTTTAGCCACCACTAAACGCAGGTTACGAACTCACTGCCGAAATGCTACCGCCTCGCTCTGCGGTCGGCGGGCCGCGGGAGACTGCCGCACACCGGCCAACAAACAAAGAACATTCCAACCTAAGCATTGTTGCCAGCAGTTCTCGCTGCACATCAACGATAACTATCGTTCGGCCAAAACTTACCAAAGCGGTTACTAACCTAAAACCATGTATCCTCACACACCTATTTGGCACTCAATCTGTTTGAATCTCTTTCCCACAGACATTACTTTCGTTTGGGAGATGCTGATCTTCATATCATAATCCTTGCACCTCTGATCGAGCTCTGAAATATTAGTTTGCAACCGTTCAATCGAATCGGCCATTACAACAAAGTCATCCAGAACGCAAATATATATACATAGATGGAGATGTCTTTTATGCTTGTTCATCCCCGAACAACTGTTCAGGTAATGCATGAGGGCCGCGGTGGTGTAGCCGATCGCGCGGTTGCTCGCCGTCGGAGGTTCGACCTCCCAGGGGCATGGTGTGTGTGTGTGTGTGTTTGTGTGTTGCCTTTAGGTTAATTTAACTTAAAGTAGTTTGTAAGCTACGGATTGATGACCACGCAGTTTAGTCCGATAGATTTAGAAACTTTATCACTTGGTTCATAAAACCTTCCATTCTTGTGGACACGCGACCATACGTTGGCATGTATGAAAAAATTGTTTGAAAAGTCTTGGTCGCAATTAGCTTTATTTCATGACGCGTTTCGAGAACATCATCATCAGACTGTGGTACAAAAGAAGAAAATTACATTTTAGATGTTTATAGAACGTAATTATGATATCTATAACGAGTATAAACCATATTAATACATATATACTTACAAAAGATTTTAAAAACGCTGGGAAATACAACCATCTTGGTATAGATGCCTGATAACAAATTTAAAATATAATCATGGACGTCTGGTGACAGTGTTGAACCTGCGCCATCTGGTGGCGAATGGGGCCTAGGTTACCTGTTACAGTGTTCCCCCCCCCCCTCTCACCACAGTTGGGCATGTAAGTCTGGTTCAACACTGTCACCAGACGTCCATGATTATGTTTTAAATTTGTAATCAGGCATCTATACCAAGATGGTTGTATTTCCCATCGTTTTTAAAATCTTTTGTAAGTATAAATGTATTAATATGGTTTGTACTCGTTATAGATATCATAATTACGTTCCATAAACATCTAAAATGTAATTTTCTTCTTGTGTACCACAGTCTGATGATGATGTTCTCGAAACGCGTCATGAAATAAAGCTAATTGCGACCAAGATTTATAAACATTTGAATGGCTGAGGGAGAAGACGTGCTTGAGACAGAGGTGAGACAGAGGAAGCGGCCTGTGTGTGTGTGGTGTATTTTGCAGCGATGCCTGGTAGGCGGCGGCGGCGGGAGATGGTGCGTCGCGTCGGCAGCGCAATAAGGGCGGCGCCGGCGGCCAGTGTGGGCCATAATGCAGGCGTCTGGCCGGCCTCCAGCCTCCAGCCTCCAGCGCGGCGGTTCCTGGAAGAGCCGGTCTGATGCCGGCGGACACGCCCACGGCCGCGGCGCTTGTCAGCAGCACGGCGGCCAGCGGCTCCCCATTCATCACCCTGCCTCCCTGTCCGCCGTCCCGTCCCTCACTGGGGAAAAAGCCAGGCGGCGGCTGGGCGGGTCGCGCGCAGCATTGCCGCCGCTACTGTTACTGCCGGCGTTACTGCTGCTGCTGCTGCTGCTGTTACTGCTGCTACTATCTGCGATGGCCGCCGACGGAATCCAGTTACCGCACGGCTGAACCGTGCGGGGGCGCTACGAGCTGAAGGCAAGCCTTCCACGCCAGTGTTATGTTCGCGGATGATGCTGTCGTTTATCGGTTAGTGAAGTCAACAGAGGATCAAAAGCAACCGCAAAGCGATTTAGACAAAATTTCTACATGGTGCGAAAATTGGCAATTGACACTAAATAAAGAAAAGTGTGAAGTAATACACATGGCAACTAAAAGAAATCCGCTGAACTTCAATTACGCGATAAATCAGTCAAACCTTAAGGTCGTAGATTCTACCAAATACCTAGGAGTTACAATTACGAACAACTTTGACTGGAGAGAACACACAGAAAATATTGTCGGGAAGGCGAACCAAAGGTTACGTTTCATAGGCAGAACGCTTCGAAGATGCACCAGCTCCACCAAAGAGACTGGCTACATCACACTTGTGCGTCCTTTCCTGGAGTACTGTAGCGCCGGCCGCGGTGGCCGAGGGGCTGAGGCGCTTCAGTCACGGTCTGCACGGCCACTACGGTCGGGGGTTCGAATCCCCCCTCGGGCATGGATATTTGTGCCGTCCTAGTTCGTAAGTAGTTCATAAGTAAAATGTTCAAATGTTTGTTAAGCTTATGGGACTTAACTACGGAGTCATCAGTCCCTAAACTTACAAACTACTTATGAACTAGCTACAACTAAGGACGGCACAAATATCCGTGCCCGAAGGGGGATTCGAACCCCCGACCGTAGTGGTCGTGCAGACCGTGACTGGAGCGCCTCAGTCCCCTCGGCCACCGCGGCCGGCAGTTCATAAGTAGTTTGTAAGTTTAGGGACTGATGACCCCGTAGTTAAGTCCCATAGACTATACAAACATTTGAACATTTTTTTTAGTGCTGTAGCCCCTTGTGGGACCCTCACCAGGTGGGACTGACGGAAGACATTGAGAAGGTTCAGAGAAGGGCAGCTCGTTTTGTTTTATCACGTTACGGGGGGAAAAAGCGTCACGGAAATATTGCACTAGTTGGGGTGGAAATCATTAAAAGAAAGACGTTATTCATTGCGGCGTGATCTGTTAGCGAAGTTTCAATCACCGACTTTTACTTGCGAATATAAAAGTATTTTGCTAGCACCCACCTATTTAAGGAGACATGACCATCCCAATAAAATAAGAGAAATCAGATCGAAAACTGAACGATTTAGGTGTTCTTTCTTCCCGCGCGCTATTAGAGAATGGAACGGTAGAGAAAAGTTATGAAAGTGGTTAATGAACCCTCTGCCAGGCACTTGAATGTGATTTGCAGAGTATCTATGTAGATGTAGAAGTTATCAGTGTCACCACGGTCTGCACGAAACTGCTGTTAAGCCGTCCTCACACGAGACGTGTTTTCCCATCGTGGCGCAGGCCACACGTGCTGTCTTCCTAGCTACAGCACGCTCTGAAACGACCCGCCACATCCCACGGAACGTGCTGCTAATCGTGATTCGCTTTGTGACCGCAGTGCTCTCCAGCGCCCGTCGCGAGCTGGCCATTGATCTCTATACTATCTGGATGTTGAACTTCAGCTGTCTTAGCGTGCCAGCCATGGATATTCATATTTAGTTTCTTGCCAAATTTAAACATGGCTGCTATGAAGCATTACAAGTAAAATAGAAGAAAATGTGTTTCGATTCCACTGCCATATCAGCCTACTACATCGAATATTGAATTACATTCGAAATGAAGAGGTAAGCAAGCAATTTCTGTCACGTAATAACTGATAGAAACTCGTTTGCCAAATTTAAACTTGGCGGACGATGCGAAATCGTGTGCAAAACATATGAATGTGACGGCACGCTCCAATTCTATGCTCAGACACCAGGGTTATATATCCAGTTTGTATAGAGATCACTGGGGCTGGCGCATTGATAATTGTGTTTACAAAGATGGATGTGCGTAAAATTACACGGTATCTCTCTTAATCATCTTCGGGGGGAGGGGGGGGATGCTTCATCCAGTAACTTTCTGGGGTGCGGCCGATCCCGTCGTCATTCTGACACGATATTACGGTCTGGAAGCGTCCGGCCATCTTCAGATGAGTGGCGAGTACTGAAGAGCCCAGGTCGAAATATTGTGTCAGAATGACGACGGGATCCGACCGCATACCCGAAAGTTACTGGATGAAGAAATACGCGGAGAAAGCTTCAAAAGTCACGAAATGCTTTCTTAAGCTTGCATGTCGCATGCAATACTCTTACAATTTTTTTTTTTTTCCCAGAAGCAAAAAGATGGTACTTGTATCTGAAGCATCTGACGATAAGGGCTTCAGACAAAATGTGTTGCTACGAACGAATGATGAAAATTAGATGGGTAGATCACGTAACTAATGAGGTGATTAACCGAAATGGGGAGAAAAGGAGTTTCTGGCATATCCTGACTAAGAGGAGGAGTAGATTGGTGGGACACATTCTGAGACATCAAGGAATCGTCAACAGCATTAGAAGGAAGTGTGTGGGGTAAAAATCGTAGAGCCGCGGCGGAGTGGCCGAGCGCATTGAGGCTCTATGCTATGATGCATAAAGCCGTTCCCCGTCGGGGGTTCGAATCCCCCCTCGGGCATGGATGTTTATGCCGTCTTTAGTATAAGCTAGTTCATAAGTAGTTTGTAAGTTTAGGGACTGAGGACCATATAGTTAGGTCCCTGCCGGCCGCGGTGGCCGCGGGGAATGAGGCGCTCCAGTCACGGTCTGCACGGCCACTACGGTCGGGGGTTCGAATCCTCCCTCGGGCATGGATATTTGTGCCGTCCTAGTTCGTAAGTAGTTCATAAGTAGTTTGTAAGTTTAGGGACTGATGACCCCGTGTTAAGTCCCATAGACTATACAAACATTTGAACATTTTTTATTTAAGTCCCATACGCTATACAAACATTTAAAAACATTTGAAAATCGTAGAGAGAGAGGCCGACGGACGAATACAGTAAATAGATTCAAAAAGACGTGGGTTGCCGAACTTATTCTCAGATGAAGAGACT
Organism: Locusta migratoria; assembly: GCA_026315105.1. Taxonomy (NCBI): domain Eukaryota; kingdom Metazoa; phylum Arthropoda; class Insecta; order Orthoptera; family Acrididae; genus Locusta; species Locusta migratoria. The sequence continues at coordinate 734,958,082 of CM048744.1, read as the reverse complement.
TGCACAGGACAGGGTAGCTTGGAGAGATGCATCAAACCAGTCTATGGGTTGAAGACCCCAACAACAACAACAATAACGTCCATGTTGTTATCTTACCAATACTTAACGCTAAAATTATTGCCCTTTTAAAACATTTCATGTTACAGGCACATGTCATTACTATATAACAGATCCTCTATATAAGACGTATCTCCGAACCTATTTTCCACAAACCAAAGTACATAGTGACATCAGCCTGACACCCTAGTTACGCGCAATTGACCTTCCGGTCTAAGGCAGTTTGAGTCTTCCCTCGGGCATGGGTATGTGTCAATACAAGTTAGTTTAAGTAGTTTGTAAGTCTAGGGGCTGTTGACCACTGCAGTTTGGCTCCATACCTTCACAAACATTTCAGTTAACACTTTCAGTCCCAGTGTCGTTTCTGGACAACAACGTATTAAAAGTTGATTTATACCGTATTTTGTGCATCAATCCTTCACGTTGCCGTTTTGTTTATGGACAACATGCTTCTAGTACGACATTTTGCCACTTGGTACGGCTTGTAACCACTTATGACGCATTAATCTGTCCCTCTTCGAGGTTGTGTTGCGTTTCCATCTGTACGTGGCTCAGAATGTGAGCTTGAGTGTGGTTCCTTTTATTTTATTCCAGCAGTGAATTGTCTTGTCTTTGGTGCTGTGGCGAAGATTACACTAGCATTATTGATCTGGCAGTGTTAACTATCAACAAAATAACGTCAAAGTAATAAACTCCTCGATACAAACGTCTGTGTTGTGCGTCAAATATGTGTCATAAGAAATAGTTCTACCAAAAATTTTAAAACGCATATTTTGATATTTACTGCACTGTATTAATACAGAAAACACTGAATTTTAATTTTTCCAAAGCTGATTACATAATGTGGGACTGAAAGGGTTAACTATGTAGAGTCCAGCGCTAGGCAGCGTTAGTGTTGTTACTTCTTTAAATATAATTTTAATTATAAAAAATCCCATACTTATAAAGTATTTCATTATAATTTAAAAATCTGAAACTAATCTAACGTACAATTACAAAGTAGCTTTACCATTACGTATTGTAGTGATGTATGTAATGGGCAGTAGATGTGATTTTTAAGGAAATTTCATTTTGCAATGCCATCCCGTTACGAAGTAGCCTAGCCTGAGACATCAGATTGAGCACTGAAATTACGTGATAACACACTACGTACAGTGCAAAGAGAATACTCACAAATTTGGGCCATACAACCAAATCTGACCACATGTTCATTTTTGCATTACGGTCCCCTAGACCAAACGCTATTAAGAAAGTTCCAAACACCATTAAAATTTTATATCCTCTTAAAATAATATAAAAATCGTAGAAAAAATGACACCAACGCCACATGCCACCGGGCTCCACATGTAAACTGTCAGTCTTATGTCAATATGCACTTTGTGGAAAATGTATGGTCTCGGGATATGTTTTAAATGGGGTCTGTTTAACAGTAGTGTCGCTAACATGAATTGATTTAAATGGGGAATAACTTCTAACAAAGTATTGAAAAGCGTAATTTTATTAGCAAATTGTTATAACCAATTTAAATATGTTGCTGGGTGACATCTCTTTCCATACGGAACTTTGTTATTGTATTTCCAAGATCGCCTCTCTATTTACCACATTAACCCTTTTCGATTGAGCTTGCAATCACCAGACCTATAAAGGGAAAATGAGAAGATCAATCAATGTACCTGCCTCTTTACTATCCATGAACGGTAAAATCATGGCTTTATACATTTTAATTTGTATATCTACATGTATGTGGAACTATGGTGAATTTTTTCATACCCGTAAAACTGTAGTTCTGTCTATACAGCGTTAGGTGGGTTTGTCACGTCCATAAAATTCCATGGTCACATTCACGGCCGTCGACATCTGTGTATCACCACATTGAACCCAACTGCGCGAGCTCACGTCTCTAGAGGTTCGAAAAATATTGAAATACATGGACTAGTAGCCCCAATCCCCTGATTGCAACCCAATCGAGCTGCTATGGGATGAATTGGACAGGAGGATCCGAAAACCGGAAATCGTAAGTGGGACAAAATTGTGGGAGGTCCTGCAGCAAGAGTGGAGATTAATTACAACTGAAACCTTGGCGCATGCCGAGAGTGTGCAAGGCAGTGATAGAAGCAAAGGGTGGCTACTTTGAGGGATCGGAAATTTAATTGTTGCAACTTCCTGTGCACTATTTGAGCTTAATAAACATTTGGAAAACAACAAAATGCACTTTTATACTGCATTTCGTTACCATTGTCTCTAATTACTAGGTGTTTCCAAACTTATGGAGGGTAGTGTACTAACAGCTGCAAACAATTGGACTTTTTAGTTTTGCAATTCGTGTAAACTAGCACCTACTGAAATAATATTCCTGCCGAAACACCCAGTGCTCGCAAGAGGCAAAAGTCTGAAAAGTGTCCAACACTCTTTCCATATGCTGATATTAAGCAGTGCATCGACAACGCGAAATTTCTAATACACAGGCTATATTCGTACACCAGCCTCTGAATACCTTCTTGTATTGTCCAAATTACATTGTACGGAGATCAGTACTGTGATTGTTAATCACCAGGTGTCAAAAGTGCGATGAGTCACGGCAACACGTTTCGGGATCTCGTTATCCCATTACCAAACACTCAAAAACTTCTTTACACGTACAAGTGTTTAAGCACTCGTTAATGCGATAACACTGTCCCGAAGCATGTTGTGCTGAATCATCAGACATCACGCTTTCGATCACTGGTGCCTTAACTAGTACTGAGACCTGAGAGGCAGTTGTGGGATAGGACCACAACAGATTACCTGCACTATAGGTTGCTGGGACTCCTACCGGTAATTAAGGCGTACGAAAAAAGTAAAAAAGCTTGAGTACTGTGGCGGTCGTAGAAAATACGCTGAACGCGTGGGCTGGGCTCGTGACGGAGCGGCGGCCTGTGGAATGAGCCGGTATTAATGCGCCTCACGAGAGGCCGGGAACAGAGCGAGAGACGCGCTGATTGCCCGCCTTTTGTCTGCAGAGGGCCCTGCGCAGCGACACACAATGCGTGTAACGCAAGAGGCCCCGGTGACTCACGCGGGTACTTAGTCGGGCCCGGACTGCTGTAATCCGAGGACGTCTTTGAAAGGCGACCTTCGTGCCGCTGACCTCCCTCCTGCCTTCCCGAGAATGCAGACTGCACCCCTTCATGTGCAGTACGCCAAGTGCACACTTTCCTTCCGCCCGAAGCAACGAGCTTAAATTTCTTAGAGTGGCGATAGATCCGCCATGTTTGAGGCAAATTGAACTGGCGTCCGTCATGTTATTTGGGGTATCGGCTGACGGCTCATATGCCGTACCTATTTACAATTCCACGTTTTAAATATTGACTGTTGAATGCGGATGTGCATCAAGTTCTGCGAGACTTTTTGGAGGCTGCGAATTGACGAGCCTGGTAGGATAGTTCCTAAAAACGCGGTAATGAAATATCTAATAAAACCCCATGTCATTCGAAGCTTGTGTGTCAAATTTACCTCTCTGTCTACATTAGTCCGTGATTTATTAGTTTTCAAATTTATACTGAATTTTTGATCACCCGGTACATCTGTTGCATTTCTGTTAAAAAAAAAAAAAAAAAGGTAAAGCAGTCAACAATCCGAAGGTTGGTTTGAACACCACAGTGTTTTACTAGACATGGTCCTGTTTGGAGGTGGTATGCCGTTGCCTTCCTCAGACCTTCGAACCGACTTACCCAGCCAGTTGTAGGGGGACCTACAGTTTAACGTGGGTTCCGAACCACGGTGCTACTCGGTGTTTTTCACGTGAGCAATACTGCCAGTGAAAGAAGTGGAAAGTAACAGATAAAAATCCTAGGACCTGACGAGGATCGAACCCACGACCTTTGGATTTGTAGTCTGGCACTCTACAACTGTGCTATGGAGCACTTCTGTTATGTTACAGCAAACTGGCCTTTCAGTTGCAGAAGTATTTTCGTTACTTTCGCCGGCCGCGGTGGCCGAGAGGACTGAGGAGGTCCAGTCACGGTTTGTACGACCACTACGGTCGGGGTTCGAATCCCCCCTCGGGCATGGATATTTGTGCCGTCCTTAGAATTAGCTAGTTCATAAGTAGTTTGTAAGTTTAGGGACTGATGACCCCGTAGTTAAGTCCCATAAGCTATACAAACATCAAACATGTGTTGCATTTCTGTTATGTTACAGCAAACTGGCCTTTCAGTTGCAGAAGTATGTTTCGTTACTTTCGATATGGTGGTTGATAGGGCGGGTTTAAAAGGGGAAAACTGTGTGGACGCGGTGAGAAAAGAAAAAAAAAATTGTTATACGTGGTATCAGGAGCAGTGGCGTAACTAGGACTTGGCTTTGGGGGGTGGGGGGGAATAGATGTGCTTGACGAGAAAAATTTTAGTCAGTTTCCAGACAGACTACCATCTACCACTCCCGTTTAAGAAACTAATTCACTCCCATCCAATGAAAGATTATAGTAAAACAACCAAAGTTTTCAATTTTTTTTTTATTTTTTTTTTATTTTTTTATAGTCTATGGGAATTAACTACGGGGTCATCAGTCCCTAAACTTACAAACTACTTATGAACTACTTACGAACTAGGACGGCACAAATATCCATGCCCGAGGGGGGATTCGAACCGCCGGCCGCGGTGGCCGTGGCCGAGGTGACTGAGGCGCTCCAGTCACGGTCAGCACGGCCACTACGGTCGGGGGTTCGAATCCCCCCTCAGGCATGGATATTTGTGCCGTCCTAGTTCGTAAGTAGTTCATAAGTAGTTTGTAAGTTTAAGGACTCATGACCCCGTAGTTAAGTCCCATAAGCTTAACAAATATTTGAACATTTGGATTCGAACCCCCGACCGTAGTGGCCGTGCAGACCGTGACTGGAGCGCCTTAGTCCCCTCGGCCACCGCGGCCGGCTTTCAATCTTTACCTTTTCCTAATTGCTGTTATAAGATTTCTTTTCTTTTTTTTCTCTCTCTCTTTTTTTTCGGGTTCTGGGGGGGGTTCTATCCCCCTCATCCCCCCCCCCCCCCCATAGTTACGCCACTGATCACGAGGTATCCCTTGACTTTTGTCAGCGCAAGTTTATAATGAACTTATACGCGTTGGCAGGGTAGCACTTGCTGTTGGGAACTGTTCATGCTCATTCGTCGTGTTGAATGCCAGAGGGAGGAGAGAGCAGTAGCATGTGAGCTGGGTCCGCCAGAGGAGGGAAACGAAGGTGTTTACACGTGGCTAGACGCGCCGCGGGCGGAGGGCGTGGGCAGCGGAGCGCGGCGGGGCGACGGCGACCCGAGTGGAAGTGCGTGTCGCGCGGTGACAAAGCGCCGCGCCTGCCGGCCAGCCGCTCCTGTACTAAGCCCGCGCACATTACGCGGGCCCGCCGCCTGCACCAGCACTCCGCAAACAGCGCCGCCGCCCCGTCTTCTCGAGCGGATATAATCTCGCTCTGTTTACCTTTTTTAAAGTGCTCACTAGGGCGCCAGGTGCAGCTCTCGGCACAACGAAGTACAAATGCTGCTACACAAAAAATTCTCAAGGGTGACAACTTTTAATGCGTATTTCTGAGCTACCCTAAATAAATATTTTTCTTTAAATTCTCAGACTTTCAACTGGTATCATACTGTCCTCTTGCGTTATCTTTACCACTTTTACGTAATTAGTACAACCTGTATAGTAACTGGTCGGAGGAGCTTTTCTGTACAACACGGCCGGCCGAGGGGTCTGAGGGGACTGAGGCGCTCCAGTCACGGTCTGCACGGCCAATACGGTCGGGGGTTCGAATCCCCCCTCGGGGATACTTGTGCCGTCCTTAGTGTTAGCTAGTCCGTAAGTTTAGGGACTAATGACCCCGTAGTTAAGTCCCATAAGCTATGCAAACATTTGCACATTTTGTACAACACGATACAACCTAAACCAGGGGTCGACAACTAACGGACCGCGGTCCAGATCCGAACCGCGGAAGTCCAAACACTGGGCCGCCAAAAATATTTTGAAAGTATAAGTTACACATTCAAATCATTTAATAAATACTTTTTTTCTGTAAATAACAATTCGTGTAAGAGCCACGCTTATAATTTTCCTAGAATTTTACAATTAAGTGTCGAATAATTAGAATCCATAATGATTATTATAGGTAAATTAAATAAATGGTGCCGCGGTGGAGTAGCCGAGCGGTCTAAAGCGTCTCGCTGCGGAGCGCGCGGTTGCTCGCCGTGGAGGTTCGAGTCCTCCCTGGGGCATGGGTGTGTGTGTTTGTCCTTAGGTTAGTTTACCTTAGTTTAAGTAGTTTGTAAACTACGGACTGATGACCACGCAGTTTGGTCCGATAGAGTTACAAACTTTTTATTTGAAATAAATACTTGTCTGTAAATTCTCAGTCTTTCAACTGGTATCACACTGTCCTCTTGCGTTATCTTTACCACTTTTACGTAATTACTACACCCTGTATAGTAACTGATCGGGGAATCTTCTTCCTGTACGATACAACCTAAACTGTACTACACAACACAATCTGAAATGTAGTTCACGACATTTCATTATAACCCCCGGTCATTCATTAGAGTCTCTATAATCCCACACTTTGTCAGTCCGACACGTCCAGTAGTCCGACACCACCGAGCGAGGTGGCGCAGTGGTAAGAACTGGACTCGCATTCGGAAGGACGGTGGTTCAAATCCACCTCCGGCTATCCAGATTTAGGTTTTCCGTGATTTCCCTAAATTACTGTAGGCAAATGCCGGGATGGTGTGAGGATACAGGGTTTTAGGTTAGTAACCTCTTCGGTACGTTTTGGTCGAACGATAGTTATCGGTGGTGTGCAGCGAGAGCTGCTGGCAACAATGCTTAGTTTGGAATGTTCTTTGTTTGTTGGCTGGTGTGCGGCAGTCTCCCGCCGACCGCAGAGCGAGGCGGTAGCATGTCGGCAGTGAGTTCGTAACCTGCATTTAGTGGTGGCTGAAGTTTTTGCCATTCCGTCGTATCGCATACGGGTTGCAGTTGCATATTGAAATGTTTCAGTGTGGACTTGTATACATTCATCGTAGTGGCACGCAGTTATTTAATCAGTGTACAGAAAGGAAGAGTTTTAAAATTTGTCGTTCCATAATAAAGGAAGTTAACAAAGTTTACTGTTATGATTCAACCTAGTAATTGTCCGCATCCCATACCGTCAAATCATTGGAACAATTATTAAATGATTAAGCATAAAATAGAATGTAACGGCAACTTCGCCCATCGAGGATTAGGTGGACGTTACAATGGTTCCTTTCAAAGGGCACGGCCGAATTTCCTCCCCTAATCCTTCACCAAAAATCCGAGCGTATGCTCCGTCTCTAATGACCACGCTGTCGACGGGACGTTAAACCCTAAGCTTCCTTCCTCCAATAGGGAGTATAGAGAAGGGAAAGCTGGGGGCGGCGCCTTTGATCTGTATGTGGCTCGACGACATATTGAAAGATAGTAAACGCGGAACTATAGGCACTTAGTACTACGGCTGGAAATGGACTTTTTACAAACTTCAGCTAATCTCACCGACTTTCACAAAGGAAAAGGAACCGGCTTTTCATTATACTCTCCTCTATTTTGCACCCTGTTCTTGCACCTAATTCTAACGCAAGTAAAAGAAAAATTAGGCCTAAATTCTAATACAACTACAAAAATGTACGATGGAATCAATTGTCGTTTTATTTGGTTCTTATCTCTATCCCAACTAAAGCGAAGTTACGTTTGGGAAATTAGAAATAAACAAGAAAGTGGCTTTACAACTTTTTCAAAATATCCATGTCGGATAGGATCTGCAGCTATAGCGTAAATTGACGGTTTATTTTCATTAAAGGAAATGCAACCAGCTGCCTTTGTGGATATTTTTTATTAATCCATAACTAGTTTTCGAGCCACTGCAGGCTCATCTTCAGTGGATACTTTACAGGAACATTTATCTTCATTACGTGTAGGTTTACGCTGTCATAGTGGTTCTGGTAAGATAACGGAACTTTAGTAATTAAGAAGAGAATAAATCGGAATTAAACACACCTACACTTACACGTACAATAAAAACACAGTAAGTACATGAAATTCAATACGTTTTATTACGATTTATTCTCTTCTTGATTACTAAAGTTCAGTTATCTTACCAGAACCACCATGACAGGGTAAACCTACACTTAGTGAAGATAAATGTTCCCGTAAAGTATCCACTGAAGATGAGCCTGTAGTGGCTCGAAAACTAGTTATGGATTTAAAAAAAAAAAAAAAAAAAAAAAAAAAGCCACACAAAGGCAGCTGCTTGCATATCGTATAACGAAAATAAACCGTCAATCGACTTTACAACTGCCATGTTTTATTAGACACGAATAAATGTACACAAAATACTGAGTTAGACTTAGGAGTAGAATGTGATTATACAGAACTAATGACGTCTCGTCATGTATAAAACTGTTAAATTACACCCAAATGAAGGACAGGTAGCGGAAACACAAATCTAAATCACAAACTTACTCTGTAGCTTGTCATATTGTGGCACACATTGTTTCAGTTATAGCAAAGGAAAAAGTGTATTCGCTTTAGGAGGATAATTAACTTTACTGATCGGAAAGGGCACATAGAAGAACCTGTCAACCACAGAGCAGGAACAGGATAATTATTTCCCTTATTTCTATTTATTTGAGTATCAGAGGAGCATTCGTTGCCAACATTAGCACACTGCGCCTTCACTGCTGTAAGAAAATTTTACCTGCCTGAGCTGCGTGTAGCAAGAGGAGGAGGCAGGATGAGTGTCATTGATTTGACTGGTTCAGTTTTACTTACGGCAGTAGAGGAGTAATGTTTTAATGTTGTCATCATAATGAAACTTCCGGGCAGATTAAAATTGTGTGCCGGAACCGGGACTCGAACCTGGGATCTTTGCATTTCGCGGGCAAGCCTTCTACGACTGAGCTATCCCGACACGACTCACGATGCAGCCTCACAACTTTACTTCTGCCAGTACCTCGCTTCCTACTTTCCAAACTTCACAGAAGTTCTGCTATGAACCTTGCAGGACTAGCACTCTTGGCATAATAATGTTTGTTTTACGATGACAATTACTTTACCGACCAGAGAAATGTAGATAAAAGAACCTGGCAACCACAGAGCAAGAACTGCAAGATTATTCCCCTTATCCTATTTGTCTGAATATCCGAAGAGCATTCAACGGTCGCTGATAATATTAGCACACTACGCCTCCGCTGCCGTAAGTAAAATTTTAGCGTTTGCATCAAATTATGTGAACATGAACAGGTAGATAAGCCTTAAAAATTCCTGTTACGCCTATGTGGGCAATAAGAAAAGGAAACGAACGCGCAAAAAAATGAAGTCCCGCTACTTAGGATCTATTCTTTGACTTTTATATTATTCCCTGCAACGTTAAATTTAATTATAGAATATAAATATACACTCCTGGCCATTAAAATTCCTACACCATGCAGATGATGTGCCACAGACGCGAAATTTAACCGACAGGTAGAAGATGCTGTGATATACAAATCAGTAGCTTTTCAGAGCATTCACACCAGGTCGGCGCCGGTGGCGACACCTACAACGTGCTAACAGGAGGAAAGTTTATAACAGATTTCTCATACATGAACAGCAGTTGATCGGCGTTGCCTGGTGAAACGTTGTTGTGATGCCTCGTGTAAGGAGGAGAAATGCGTACCATCGCATTTCCGACTTTGATAAAAGTCGGATTCCACATCTACATCTACATGGGATACTGTGCAAATCACATTTAAGTGCCTGGCAGAGGGTTCATCGAACCACCATTATACTATTTATGTCCCATTCCATTCTGGAATAGCTCATGGGAAGAAAGAACACCTGAATCTCTCCAGGCCGCGGTCGAGTAGCCGAGCGGTGTAAGGCGCCTCTGCGGAGCGCGCGGATGCTCGCCGTCGGAGGTTCGAGTCCTCCCTGCGGCATGGGTGTGTGTGTGTGTGTGTGTGTGTGTGTGTGTGTGTTTGTCCTTAGGCTAGTTTACCTTAGTTTAAGTAATTTGTAAGCTACGGACTGATAACCACGCAGTTTGGTCCGATAAATTTACAAACATTTGATTTTTGATTTTTGAATCTCTCCGTTTGAGCTCTGATTTCTCGTATTTTATTCTGATGATCATTTCTACCTATGTAAGTGGGAGTCAACAATATATTTTCGCACTCGGAGGAGAATGTTGGTGATTTGAGTTTCGTAAGTAGCCCACGCCGCAGCGATAAGCGCCGTTGTTGTAATGATTTCCATCCCTGATCCTGTATCATTTCCGTAACCTATCGCGATTGCAATTTATCGTATCGCAACATTGGTGCTCGCGTTGGTCGCGATACAATGACTGTTAGCAGAATACGGAGTCTGTGAGTTCAGGAGGGCATTACTGAACGCCTTGGTGGATCCGAACGGGGCCTCGTATCTTTCTAATCTGTGAACAGGTGTTAAAAATACCCTCTGCTATACACGATAAGAAATTTTAGGCAGGTAGTTCCCTTCCTCTTGTTTCTAAAGGTCGAGGATACAATTTCATATATAGGGTGTTCCACTACGTGTATTTGCCTCTGTAACTTATAAAATAATAGATGACGGGAAATTTTAATGCGGTTGGTCAACACAAGAAATGTTACACTTTCTGCGGAGATATGAACATTGTTTATTGTATCATTTTCCAAAGAGTTACAGCACAAAGATATAATTTTTTAAATGGAACAATAGTTTTTCTATCGTGTATTGGATTCTTTGAAACCAGCTGCGTCCAAATCAATTTAAACTACATTCCTATCACTGTTAGTTTGGGAGCTACAACTCTTCGAAGTATAGGGGGCGGAGGCTACGACAGCGTAGTTGACTGGCTGGTGGTCATGAGACAGTGGGCCGTGCCCCAGGGGCTAGCCACTCGGCCAGTTAGCTACGCTATCGCAGCCTCCGCCCCCGGAACTTTGAAGGGTTGTAGCTCCGAAACTAACAGTGACAGGAATGTAGTTTAAATTGATTTGGACGCAGCTGGTTTCAACGAATCCAATACACGATAGAAAAAAAAAAAACCTATTGTTCCATTTAAAAAATTATATCTTTGTGGTGTAACTCTTTGGAAAATGATGCAATAAACTATGTTCATAGCTCCGCAGAAAGTGTAATAGTTTCTTGTGTTGATCTACCGCATTAAAATTTCCCGTCACCTAATATTTTATAAGTTACAGAGGCGAACACAGAGGGTGTTTCACTAAGTGTGTTTGTTTCTCTAAGTGTGTTTGCCTCTGTAACTTATAAAATAAATATATATATAGGTAAAGCAGTCAACAATCCGAAGATTGGTTTGAACACCACAGTGTTTTACTAGACATTGTCCTGTTTGGAGGTGGTATGCCGTTGCCTTCCTCCGACCGAACTGACTTACCCAGCCAGTTATAGGGGGACCTATAGTTTAACGTGGGTTCCGAACCACGGTGCTACTCGGTATTTTTCACATGAGCAATTCTGCCAGAGGTGAAAGTAGTGGATAGTGACAGAAAAATCCTAGGCCCTGGCAGGGATCGAACCCGCGACCTCTGGATTTGTAGTCTGGTACTCTACCACTGTGCAACCGAGGCGCACAAAACCAACAGATATGTATGCTGTACTAACTCGGATACTACATAATGTGGACAGATCATCTCGGTAATAGCCTGGAGAAGAAGCGTATATGCTTTTTGTTCAGTTCACTGTGACATTTGCTTAGCCGCGCAATCACAGTTCATGCTCTAAATGGATGTCAACAGAGCGCACAGGGCGGCAGTTGCTAATGCAAGCAATCCGTGGCGCTGCGCGCGACACGAGAAATGTGTGGTGTGCCGGCGCCCAGCGTGGGGTAAACAGCCAGCCAGCAGGCAGCAGCCTTGGATAAATATCCCCGGGCGCCGCCGCCCCCGCCGCCACCACCGGCCTCGCGTGGGCCCGGTGCGTCCTCCCTGTCGGCAGGTACAAAAAGCCAGGTGCCCTAGCTTATAAAGTAATGAACTGGAGCTAAGGCCTTTGTACCTCCCGCCTGCTTCAGCCCGAGGAATGTAATTCATTATTAACTGTGGCGTTGGACAGCACGCGGATAGCGGGAGGCTGCTGCTGCTACAAAGCAATATTGACATTCCTGTACGATAGTAAAAAGGTAAGCGTACGTGGTGGACGGGGGAACTCACAAAGGGCAGAGATTCGGCACCAATTCCTGGTACAGTTCCAGATTGAGTCTACCAGGAAGCTTCATTACTCGTCGCAGCTCTGTTGTTCATGTGTGAATAACTTCATATTTTAATTTATTTGTGAGACATACAGGGTGTTTCACTAAGTGTGTTTGCCTCTGTAACTTATAAAATAATAAGTGATGGGAAATTTTAATGCGGTAGGTCAACACAAAAAATCTTATACTTTCTGCGGAGCTATGAACATAGTTTATTGTATCATTTTCCAAAGAGTTACAGCACAAAGATATAATTTTTTAAATGGAACAGTAGTTTTTTCTATCGTGCATTGTATTCGTTGAAACCAGCTGCGTCCAAATCAATTTAAACTACGTTCCTATCGGAGCTACAACCCTTCAAAGTTTCAGGGGCAGATACCACAAACGCTGCGCATAATGCAATGCGCCTTCTAAATATGGTGCGGCCGAGTTGTAACGTCCCCGGTGTCACGGAGCGAGAAGCTTCCCCGATGGCGCTGTTAGACTGCCGACTGTCGCCGCACACGGCCGTATAACCGACAGTTGGAGCCACACAAACAACCGGGGCTCAATATACCACAGTTACTTACATCGGATGACGATGGCATACACGAACAACGAGTACGTTGACATGTTGCTGATGCTCGGTGAGTGCCGACACGATGCCACTAAAGCAGCCAGAGCGTATGCCGTGAGATATCCTAGGCGAAGAGCCCCGGGAGCAATTACGTTCTTACGTGCCGAACAACGACTTCGGGAAACAGGCAGCTTGGTAATGCGCCGCAGTAACAGACGAAGACCTGCAAGAAGTGAGGAGACGGAGGTGTTTGTTTCAGCTGCACTACACCACGATCCTCATGTTAGCTTACGAGCCGTTTCTGCAGTCGCTGGTGTCAATCTGTGTGGCGTATAGTACACGGCCACAGGTTTCACCCGTACCGCCTGTCACTGACCCAGGAGCTGCATGGGAACGATTTCCGTTGCAAGAGACATTCTGTGAGTGGGCCACGCGTAATTTCACCCTGGAGTCTTTACAAAGCGTTATGTTCTCTGATGAGTCCATATTCACACATTATGGTGCAATGAATCGCTTTAACATGCACTACTGGGCCGCAGATAATCCTCGGTGGGTACGACCTGTCGACCGTCAACGTAGGTTGTCTATTAACGTGTGGTGTGGAATCCTTGGGAATGAAATCATCGGTCCACAGTACTTCCCAGGTACACTAACAGGTGAGTTATATCGCGCTTTTATAGCCGACAGTTTGGGTGGTCTCCTTGAACATGTGTGCCTACACACGAGAGTCCATATGTGGATGCAGCACGATGGTCACCCTGCCCATTCTGCGCGTGCTGTTGTGGAAGAACAACAGGTTTGAAGTAAAATGGTTGGGGTGCCATGGTCCTCATTCATGGCCCGCAAGGTCGCCCGATTTAATACCAGTGGATTTCTTTTTGTGGGGATACCTAAAAGATCGTGTTTATGTCACTGAGCCCAGATCCCCAGATGATCTAAAACGGCGCATGGAGAACGCATGTCGCTCCGTCACACCGGCGATGTTACATCTCGTCCGCAGATCCTTTCGACGGCGCATTGCATTATGCATTGAGGAACATGGACACACATTTGAACATCTCATGTAAATCAACTTCCCACCCCCATAACATCCATCACCCACCACCCAGCCATGTATTATGTACAGCGTGTGGTATCTGCCCCGAAGCTTTGAAGGGTTGTAGCTCCCAAATGAACAGTGATAGGAATGTAGTTTAAATTGATTTGGACGCTGCTGATTTCAACGAATACAATGCATGATAGAAAAAACTATTGTTCCATTTAAAAAATTATATCTTTGTGCTGTAACTCTTTGGAAAATGATACAAGAAACTATGTTCATAGCTCCGCAGAAAGTGTAATATTTCTTGTGTTGACCTACCGCATTAAAATTTCCCGTCACCTATCATTTTATTAGTTACAGAGGCAAACACACTTAGTGAAACACCCTGTATGATTAAATGTTCATAAGCAGATTCAAATGGATGTCGGTTGCCTTTTTTTTGTGTTCGTTTGTAAGCGTACAGTAGTCAGCGCTTGCATTATCGAACGCTAGCATCGATAGTCGCGCGGTCCGCCAGTCACTTGTTTTTGAAATATTCCAGCGTTAGTGCGATTACGAGCCTTCGCGTTCAGTTGGAGTTGGGTCTAGGCAGTGACACGATACATGTCCGACGAAGTGAGCAAAGTCGTCGTGAAAGAGTCTTATGAAGTAAAGTGGATCATTTCAGTATCCTATCGTGTGGAAGTACAAGTGAAACATATCATTATTTCGTTAACGTGTGTCGTTCCTGTATTGTTGCTGTGATGTCTCAACCGCGCCGCGACCGTAGCGGTCATCGTCAGGATATGTGAAGTTGAACTTATGTTAATTGAGGCGCTATGTTCCGATGCGCGAGACCGTTTCCCGTCGGGGGTTCGAACCCTCCCCTCGTGCATGGATGTTTACGCTGCCTTTAGTGTAAGTTAGTTCATAAGAAGTTTGTAAGTTTAGCGACTGATAACCCCGCAGTTAAGTCACGTAAGCTTTACAAACATTTGAACATTTTTATAGCTGCATGAAACAAGTCTCCGGTCAGAAGACCACAACAAAAACGCGTCAATTTTGTATTTATTAGAAACACGACTAGTTAGGGCGTACTGTATCGCTATTTTCAAGTCTTTCTAAGAAATATATACACATATTTAAAAAAGGAAACTAATCTATGACTTCCAATTTATGAAAATTAACTGAAATTACTGCATTCGATAGGCTGTTGTATACGTCTGCAGCTCAGCTGAACTAAAACGACACATAATTCGACAAACCCCACCTAATGTGAAATAAGACTGACCAATCTGGAAACGAAAACAAAAGTCAAATGTGGACCAAACTACGTTGGTCATTAGTCCCTAGTCTTACAAACTACTTAAATTAAGTTAAACTAACCTAAGGACAACACACACATCTTGTCCGAAGGAGGATTCAAACCTCCGACGCGGGAGACCGCGCGATCCGTAACGTGGCGCTCCAGACCGCTCGGTGCAGCGAAACTAGAACAGGCATACTACATGAAGTAACAGTAACTTAACTCCGCAGTTGAGGTGACCTGCATAAGTTTACAACAGCTTCTTCAAATGCAGTAAATTTGGTTTATTTTCATAAATGGGAACCAAAGATTAGTTTACTCTTAAAATTTAGCATTTAATAGGTTGGTTTTGTAATTTTAACTGTCAACACTTGAAAATAGCGAAGTAGTACGCCGAAACATGTTGCTGTTGTGGTCTTCAGTCCGCAGACTGGTTTGATGCAGCTCTCCATGCTACCCTGTCCTGTGCAAGCCTCTCCACTAGAGAATACATACGGAAACCTACATCCTTTTGAACCATCTTACTGCATTCTTCCCTGGGTCTCCCTCTACGACTTCTACCCCACACACTTCCCTCTAATGCTAAGTTGACGATTCTTTGGTGTCTCAGAATGTGTCCCAACAATCTAACCCTTCTCTTGGTCAGGATATGTCACAAACTGCTTTTCTCCACAATTCTGTTCAGCACTTCCTCATTAGTTACGTGATTTACTCATCTAATCTTGATCACTCGTTTATAGCACCACTTTTCGAAAGCTTCTATCCTCTTTTTGTCTGAAGTCCTCAGCGTCCACGTTTCACTCCCATACACAGCTACACTCTAGAGAAATGCTATCAGAAAGGACTTACTAATATTTAAACTAATATTGGATGTGAACAAATTTCGCTTCTTCAGAAACGCTTTTCTTTCCATAGCCGTTCTGCATTTTATGTCTTCCTACTTCGGCGATCAGAAGTTATCTTGCTACCTAAATAACAGAACTCATCTACTAGTTTTATTGTCTCATTACCTAATCTAATTCCTTCAGTGTCTAATAAATACAAAAGTGACTGCTTATGAGCATATTAACACTAGAATGGTCGCGTAGGATCTCTCATAGGTATTCCCGGAATAGGCTATCAGCGCGTCAGAGGACCTAAACATTCTTAATGTATGTTCAAATGTTTGTTAAGCTTATGGGACTTAACTACCGGGTCATCAGTCCCTACTTAATGTATGAATGCATAGTTTCGCGGAGAGGTATGCTGATAAAATTCTCTCGGGCTACCTGCCGCGTCAAGTGGTTTGATATCCACGAGCTTTCGGCCAAAATCAAACCACTTGACGCGGCTGGAAGCCCGAGAGAATTTTATCATTCTTTTCTTAATTCTTAATAAATGAATGTTCAGTTGCTACTATTGTAGTACTTACACGTTTTCCCACTCGTTTTGTTTACTTGTTCACTGCAAAATCTGAGGTTAGTTAAAGCTAACGGTACAGTGTTGACTCTGTACCTAACATACAACCTAAACACCAATGTTCCTCCTAGTGACGCGGTGTTAATTATATGTCTCGAAAAATAAATTAACCCTAGACAGGTGAACTCCCAACCGACAAAATGTCGCATTGTATATCTTTACATTTTATTCTGAAATAGACACAATCAACTAACTTAATAACGATAGTAATAGGTGTCTCTCATTGCTAATTCAGTCAATAGAAATGGTTTACGGAAGGTGTTTCCTTTATTTCTAGAAGTGGGCCATTTAAAAAATTGTTAAGCAGAATTACATGTTGCAATAGTGTGTTTTAAGCGGTGACAAGTGTACCCGGGTGGACAAAATGGCATTAACAACATGCAACATCTCGTTGGAAGCTGGCACTACTGCGTACGTTTTAACTCTGAGATGCGACCGCAGTGCACAGTTAACTACGACGTTTTCGATGTTATCTTGCAGTATATGATCTGTTGTGCCCTATGGCGGTCAACACAAATGATCGGTTAAATACGTGATCTCTCAGACATCCATAGAAGCCACTTCCGTTGTGCGAAGTTGGTGGAAGCATCTGTAACTAAGAGAGTTGCACTGTTCAGTGTTTCACTAGTGGCAGTATCCTCGGTAATTACAGTATTCGAAGAGGGTTAGCGGGTGAAACCTGATTTTAACTGACAACGACCGACGAACATTAGGAACGCGTGTGGCTAGACAACATAAAACTACCACGGCAAAAGCGATTGCAAAACCTGTAAACACTTGGGTAACACAATTTGGATAAAAACAACACTGTTTGAGCTGAACAATCATGGAAGGGTAGCATTTGCTGTAATCTGCAAAGGAACTGGTGCAACCATCGTAAGACCTGGATCACTTGATAACTGGAAGTAAGTGGTTTACAAAATGTTCAAATGTTTGTAAATCTATTGGACCAAACTGCGTGGTCATCAGTCCGTAGCTTACAAACTACTTAAACTAAACTAACACCCTTGCCCCAGGGAGAACTCGAACCTCCGACGGCGAGCAACCGTGCGCTCCGCAGCGAGACGCCTTAGACCGCTCGGCTACTCCACCGCGGCAAGTGGTTTACATTCTTTCCTATAAAGAACTGGGGAAGATGCAATGTGATTCGGGCATTTATACCACGGTACTCGACTGTTTATTTCATTACCCTCACTGGCAAGACAACAGTGATTGCGTATCTCACTATCATCGGCAACTAACAGCTTACTATGACGATCTTAAACTGCTATATTTGGAAATGATAATCCGTCCACACACAGCCAAAAAAGTTCAGGCGTGTTTCGTACAGCATCGGAAAAAACTGTCATGTCTCTATTGATCCCTCTGTAAATAGGGTGGGATAACCTGTGTTTGGTAACGGGTGTAGAGGCGAAGCAAGAATAAATGTAGCTTCTCAAATCCAAAGACTAATCCGTAAAAAATATTAGGAAACTAATTCACAAATGCGAATTATTTTTGACGTAAGTCACTTGTCAAGAGCGGTCGCCTCAGCAACGTCCACTATCCACGCCCGCTCCCCGACCGATCTAATCTTCCATACGCCACATTCCGCCGACTTTCACATTACATTTACAGCGTGACTCAAACCTTTTGGGTGAAACTGAAGCAGGTGACAGTGGGTCCAACGAATATATTTAGATAGAAAACCGCCCGAAACGATTTGTTCTCGATGTACTGGCAGCCATTCGACAAGGTCACCTAACACAGAGCAACCAGTCTGAGCCCGCAACATACCATCCTAATTGACTTGAATTTACTGACTGACAAACCATGCTGGAGAAGCGATCTGTTAATATTTAATTTGTACGTTCTCTTGTCCAGATGAGGCATGTCAAACATCCACAAACTCAGATGACTGGAACACAACTATGCTTTTTCGGATCACAGCGCCAACCACTGAAAGATTTAAGATAACTCTGCGTCGCCAGAATATCTATAGGGCTTGTGCAATCTCATTCATCGGTCTTACGAAAAACGTTTGTGAACGACAAGGTGAGTGATAACCGGAAACAAAGCAAAACGCAAATATATCGTAATGGTGGACAAACATACCGCAAAAAATACTTGCCAAGTTGTCGGAGCCAGTGTCAACATGATACGCAGAAGAGCCGAAAACATTAAAATGAAACCTCAACACTTCTTCAAGACCATGTCAGCGAAGAATGATCAGGTCAAAGAACAAAGGTGTCGTTAGAAAGACAGGTCAACAGACCTTCGCAAGCTGCCTATGGGATTTTGTATGGAATGTTCGGAATTGCTTAAAAATCTAGAATGAGTAATGAGATTCTGAGAACCATTTAGTTCTTCCCGAACTTCTAAAATGAATCGTGCTCATAATTTGTGACCAGGTTGAAAAGGAAAAGCTGAAAAATAACGACTTCTTAATTCTGACTTTTAAGATATTTACCCAAATAATTGATGGATGAACCCCTTTCAAACAACCTCATCAGCACATATCAGACCACTGTGGAGAACAGACGTTTTGTCATTCATGCACTAACGTCACAGATACGAAAGCAGTTTTACATACTGTTAACCTTAAACCGGAAATTCTGTCGTTTGATTCGCACAGTCATTCGATTTTGTGAAGGTTTTTCTAATGTAATCGACGCGGTGACACATAACACTTCGCCAAGAATTCAGCTAAAAGATACTATCATTAAACCGGTCAAGTTGACCCTTCAGTCTGACTGAGCTGACAGTTGACCGCGCTATTGCTCGTCTCCGCATTAGAGCCATTACGTGGAGATATTCACCGAAAAATTACAAGGCCTTAATATCCAGGAGCAAAATTTGTGCTTACGCTGATGATCTTAACCTATTGATAATACAGAACGAACATATAGCAAATATCTAAGAGATAGTTGGCAGACATCCCAGAGCTTCTAATCTATATATATTATAAATGTATTCCACATCTCCTCCTGAATTACTGCACCGAACAAACTTTATACACATCTTTTTTACAGATAGTTCAGGAGATATGACATCATAAAAAGTGAGAGCCATAAAAACTGCCTTATCTTGTGAAGTGTGAATAACGAGATTCTATTCATCCACTATTTGAGAAAGAGAGGAATTAGCAACAAACTTTACACACAATTTCAAATCTTTACGAAACTTTTTCTCGCTGACAACCCAAATTAAATCATGAAAAGAAATTTGTCGATTACTGCTTTTTATGCAGTAAATCACGGCATTCGGGACGTTACAGTTTATTACTTCTACACTAATAATTGCATACGTGAGACATTTTAGAGGCCGTATACACATACACCACGTAATGGACAATCGGGAAATATATCTGAATACGGCACGACACAATGTTCAGGAGCTATGAGTTCATAAACAATTAGGTTCATGAATAACCGCCTCACATATGTCTTTACTACTAACTGTGATCGTGACATGCTTTACAGAGCCGCGGTGGAGTAGCCGAGCGGTCTAAAGCGTCTCGCTGCGGAGTGCGCGGTTGCTTGCCGTGGAGGTTCGAGTCCTCCCAGGGGCATGGGTGTGTGTGTGTGTGTGTGTGTGTGTGTGTGTGTGTGTGTGTGTGTGTGTGTGTGTCCTTAGGTTAGTTTACCTAGGTTTAAGTAGTTTAAGTAGGTGTAAGTATGCTACGGACTGATGACCACGCAGTTTAGTCCGATAGATTTACAGTCATTTGAACATTTACTTTACAGACAGAATGCAGGTATACCACCGAACTTACCTTCGAAATTGATCATACTACGTCATACAAGAGATATTGCGTCAAAAACAATGAAATGCACGAAAATCTTCCCCATCACGCATGAGGTTGTAATTTATTACGTCTTTACTATCAACTTCATTTATTCATCAACACATTTTGCAAACAGTTTCTTAATGTGACACTCTACAAACTTAGAAAATTATGATATTGTAGGACGCATAGATCAGGAAATATGAAATCATAGGGATTGAGCTGCTTGAAAACGAAAATGAAATGGATAGAGGGTAATGTAGAAGGTAACGGACAAAGAGGGAAGAAGGAGATGTACGAAAGTAACAAAAGACGGTAATCTAACCTACACAAACTGAAGTAAATAAATACACACCAATGCAACGCGGTTGCTAACGCTTAGGGCATCAAGAAAAAATCTAAATTATGAACACAGGGCTTTACGCACAATAGATTGTAACTGATCAGAAGCCTGTGACACCATGAAAATACTGGGCCTTTATTTCACACAACACCTACAGCGAGCTAGTGTATCACCTGGAGAATAGGGATGCAAAGAATACGTGAGCCTCTTCAAAGATGTTCTTACAGAGAACTTTTACCTAGCAAACAGTACACTGTTTGTATGATGTGACACTGTTCGAAATATGATTTCAGCACACATATCTCCAATTCCACCGAGAAAAGTATGTAGAATGGAAATGACTATTAGGTGATTTGCCCAGAATGGTGAAATATTTCAAATTTTTACACTGTGATGTAGATGGCCTATGAAACAGGAGGATTCATTTTTTAAAATGTGAGAGCTCAATGTAATGTCATCTACCTTGGCAACGTGCTTCACCGTGAGGACCTTCAAATAAGCCTTACTGGCTTTCCCATTAAGGAGAAAGAGCCACCATGCACAGAACCACCATTTGATGTAAGCCTCATCAATCCCCCATCTTAGACACCTATGTATAGTTGCACAGGAAATGTTTTAGGAAATTCAGCAACCAAGAAGAAAAATGCACTGTGCCATCAATATACGAGCAAAGTTGAACTCAATATACCTTCAGAGACTGGAAATAGATATGCGCTATGCGAAGCGTGAAATTTGGAAGTGGACGACATTAAAATAAAATATACGATCTGTGTAGCACAGGGTTGTCCGTCGATATGTATGAAGTAGGTGTTGGGCCGTGGTCACTGCGTGATCTCTGCAATGTAGAAGATGCGGTACTTCACCGCATAATGCGCTGTGCGAAACGTAAAATTTGTGAGTGGACGACACTAAAACTAACACAGTCATGACATTTTCTTCGCTATCTATGATCCAACGGAATTTTATTTCCGGAGAGACGATTTCATCGTCGAATGAATCCAAGGCTTTTCTTTGGTTCCTTGTCATTTATGCCTACTACTATTTTAGCAAGTAAACTACTTCATATTGAAACATATAACAAACTGCTAAAACTAAAAAATATGAAGATTCAAAAATGTTCAAATGTTTGTTACGCTTATGGGACTTAACTACGCGGTCATCAGTCTCTAAACTTACAAACTACTTATGAACTACTTACGAACTAGGACGGCACAAATATCCATGCCCGAGGGGGGATTCGAACCCCCGACCGTAGTGGCCATGCAGAACGTGACTGGAGCGCCTCAGTCTCCTCGGTCACCGCGGCCGGCGTATAAAGATTCGTTTTTTTTTTGTTTTTGTTTTTTTTTTTTTGTTTTTTTTGTTTTTTTTTTTTTTTTGTTTTTTTTTTCACCTCCATACTGTATATTTTTCCTTACTGATTCATGCTTCTGAAGAGAGTTTTGTTATTCTAAGAGGAGAGCCTTCTGTGCTCCGGCATTGAAGGCTGGACGACTATACACACTGGTCTTAAAAGAGGAATCTGGTTTGTTTCAGAACAGGTGCTGAAATTTTTATGAAGGTGTAGGTTCAGTTTAATATAAACGCTTGTTTGTTTTAAAAATGGAGTTTTGTTCTTTAAAAAATAAGTGTAGTCTTAAGGGAGAAGTTTTGGTTATCTGGGAGCCTTGTTTGTGTTCGACGGAGGGTCTTGTTCGCGTTACACAATCACTGACCTGAAGGAGGAGACTGTTTATCTTAGAAGAAGAGCAATCATTGGTTTCGTAGAGGGGCGATGTTTCTTTCAGAAGACGAATTTTGTTTCTAATAAAAGGGTTCTTGGTTGCTTCAGAAGAGGAGATTTAGTTGCTTTGAAAGAAATGACACGTTTTAACTTTCGAACTTTTCTTTTCGAATCGACGACGAACCGTGGTTGTTTATTTTGAAGGAGTATTGTACATCACGTCTCAACTAATCGTAGAAATTATCGCGAGAATCTCGGTGAAGGAATGGAAGGACTAGAATGAGAGATCGAACAGGAAAAGGGGACAAAGCGACGGCTTAGGACCAGCGGAAAATGCGGGTTCGGCAGCCAGTCTTTCAATTTACATTTGTCACCAAAATGATAATGCATTTATGTGAATTACCGCTGACGTAGAAGAGAATGCCCATTTTCGAATGAGTTTCATCATGTTTACCGGACCTGTGGTCGTAAGCAAGGTCTGTTCCTTCAGACATGCATTGTTGTCTCAGCTGACATTACAAAATAAATCAACCATAAAAAATAATTATTAGTGACATAAAACCTATTTTGAATAAAGGTATATTCTTCGTATCTTACATATTTTTACATAAAAAATGTTTTTAATGTTTCGAACTGATACTGCTTTTCGTGTTACTTTTACGCCACCAAAACTTTTTCATTTATCATTGTTGTTAATAATTTAAGGAACTGATGGTCAAAGACAATTCAACAGTAAGTATTCGAGTAGGCACAAATATACTTACAGTGACTTTCATGGTACCAAAGAATTGTGCTTAATCATTCACTAAATAAGCAACAGAATTATAAACATTCAAGTTCACTGGATCAAAAACGATGAAGAATTAGATTCAGAAACTTTTTCTGAAAATGAAGCTTACGAACCTGTTTGGTGAAGTAGTCCCCGACAGAGGTAACAATAGCTCTATTTATCAGTTAATAACGTGTTAGGAACCAAGATGGTGAAGATAGTATTTCTAATTTTTTTATCTCCTTCACAATGAAATTTTTATTACCTTTATTGTTGGAGCTTGGATTTACATGTCTACCAATTTCTCTCTTCGACTTCTTAACCACCCAAATACGTGAAATTTTGTTTTCTGCAAAATAAACCCTCGCATCTGTTGTTTTCACTATGTAATTCAACTTCGGTGCCCCTCGGTTGCACAGTGGTAGAGTGCCAGACTACAAATCCAAAGGTCCAGGGTTCGATTCCCGCCAGGTCATAGGATTTTTATCTGTCACTTTCCACTTCTTTCACCTCTGGCAGTATTGCTCATGTGAAAAATACCGAGTAGCACCGTGGTTCGGAACCCACGTTAAACTGTAGGTCCCCCTATAACTGGCTGGGTAAGTCAGTTCGAAGGTCGGAGGAAGGCAACGGCATACCACCTCCAAACAGGGCCATGCCTAGTAAAAGCACTGTGGTGTTCAAACCAATCTTCGGATTGTTGACTGCTTTACCTTTAATTCAACTTCAAAAAATATTCAAATGTTTGTAGACCTTACGGGACTTAACTACGGGGTCATCAGTCCCTAAACTTACAAACTACTTATGAACTAGCTAATACTAAGGACGGCACAAATATCCATGCCCGAGGGGGGATTAGAAACCCCGACCGTAGTGGCCGTGCAGACCGTGACTCGCGCGCCGCAGACCGCTTGGCCACCGCGGCCGTCTAATTCAGCTTTATGATCTGTTAAACCTCTATTACTCAGTGAATGATTGGTCGCAGTTTATTGGTGTCATGGTAACGGAACGTATCATCGTTCGTAGCACAGTGAAGCACTTTCTGTGGGACTGTATGGCTTGGCGCACATTTCGTAACGGCGGGCGGACGTCCACTGTTACCATCTTGGCAAGAGAACGGCAGTAACTCGAAAGTAGTTGAAGGGCCGTTTGGTGAAGGCATATTGAGTCAGAGCCAAATCTAAAAGTGAGTCAGCGGCTAACGTGATGGATGCGTCAGACTGGCTGGCTGATTTTTCCTTCCGCAGCATCACGGAACGTACTACATTTATGTTTTTCTCAAAGATATTACTTTCCGCTCCTGTTCATCATCATTGTTTTACGTACAAACTACTGTCGCACAGAAAAACTGTATTTTGTTGTTTTAACTTACACAAATAACTAGCATTTAAAATATTTCAGCTTTATTATCTATTGTTATTTCAGAGGAGAATTTGCACTCTACTTCCTCAAATTATTTGCTGTAAGCATTTCATTTTTTGTTCAAATGTTTGTAAATCCATGGGACTCAACTGCGTGGTTATTAGTCCGTAGCTTACAAACTACTTAAACTAAGGTAAACTAAAAGGAGGGTGGGGGGACTCTAACCCCCGATGGCGAACGACCGCGCGCACCGCAGCACGGCGCCCCAGTACGCACGGCTAACCCGCCGCGGCTCAGTTTTTGTCTTCTCCCACAGTTTTTATCGTCTTCAACTCTCTCTGATACCAGAGGTTTATTGCCTAGTGTGTTAACATATGTCCTATGATCGTGCCGCATTATTCTTTTCAGTATTTTCCTTACGTTCCCTGTGGGCAATTTCTCATTTATCAGTCCACTTGAAACTCAACATCTCCTGTAGCGCCATGTTTCCAACGCCTCGATTCTCCTCTGCTTCGGTTTCCCATTGTACCGCGCGAAATGGCCTCGTGGTTTAAGACGTTATAGTGCGGACTATCCGGCCGTTGCCGCCGGAGGTTCGACTCCTCCCTCTGACAAGTGTGTGTGTGGTGTTCTTATTGCAACTTTTAAGTAGTCTGTAAGTCTAGGGACTGATGACCATAGCTGTTTGGTCCAGTAGGTTTACAAACATTTTCCCACTGTCCTTGTTTCACTTCCATGCAAAGCCGCGCTCTCATAAATTTCTTCCTCACATTAAAAATGTTCAAATGTTTGTTAAGGTTAAGAGACTTAACTGCGGAGTCATCAGTCCCTAAACTTACAAACTACTTATGAACTACCTGATACTGGTGTAAAAATTGGCAATTGACTCAAAATAATGAGAAGTGTGAAGTCGTCCACATGAGTATGAAAAGAAATCTGTTAAACTTTTGTTTACAAGATAAATCAATCGAATGTGAAGGCCGTTACTTCCACTAAATACCTAGGAATGACTATTACTTCAGACTTAAACTGGAAAGAACTCTTAGATAATGTCGTGGGAGAGGCGAACCGGAGACTGCGTTTTATTGGCAGAACCCTTAAAAGATGCAACAGAACTACTAAAGAGACTACATACACTACGCTTGTTCGTCCATTTTTGGAGTATTGCTGCCCAGTGTGGGATCCTTATCAAGTGGGTTTGAGTCCAGGATCTGGGATGGGAATCATTACAATAACGACGCTTATCGCTGCGGCGTGGGCTACTTACGAAACTCCAATCGCCAACGTTCTTCTACGAATGCGAAAATATATTGTTGACTCCCACTTGCATAGGTAGATATGATCATCACAATAAAATACGAGAAACCACAGCTCGAACGGAAAGAATTAGATGTTCTTTCTTCCCGCGCGTTTTTCGAGAATGGAAATGGAGATAAAATAGTATAACGGTGGTTCGATGAACCCTCTGCCAGGCACTTAAATGTGATTTGCAGAGTATCCCATGTAGATGTAGAATAATGTGCTTCATCTTTCAGTGTGAGTTCTCAGGAAAACATCTACATTTTGAAATGGAATTTTAAGTGGAAAATGACGGTTTGGATTTTTTTTAACAAAACATTCTCTAATGTCAACATAGAATCGAAATGAATAAGAAGGATGCCCTTGCGTTTAAAAAACCGACTTCCAGTGGGGATTGGAAGTTGAAAATGCCACCATTCCATCCGGCGTAATGTACGTACTACTAGAACGTATTCCTTTTTTTATTTCATAAGACTGCCTAGAGTTTTTAAGGGGCGGACGGGTCGTCTGAAACACCGAGTACAAATACAGGGTGAATCTAAATTCCCGCACTCGTGCTTCGCAGCACGATTCCTCACCTGCCAACAATAAAAAATGTCTCCCACAAAATTTCACCCTGTGCATATTTCCGGTAGTAAATGGACGTCAAAGACTGAGATGGCTCTGTGTTTTATACGTCAGTGTGTTTCATAATTACACCAAAAAAGTTGCAAGGGATGTATTAAGGCGCCTTGAGGAACAAAATGAGCATGGAAACCCATGACCGGAAACGCTGTTCAACGACTCTACAGAGAGTCCAAGTTAAGGCACGTTTTCCGGGCATGGATTTCTATGCTCACTTTGTTCCTCAAGACACCTCCCACATCTCATACAAGTTTGTTGGTGTAGTAGTGAAAGTCTGAAACACACTAACGCATGAAACACACACCTATCTGAATCTTCGACGTCCATATACTGCCGGAAATATGCGCAGGACGAAATGACAGTCATTTTTTATAGCTAGGGTGTGAGGAATCGCGCTGCGAAGCCCTGGTGCGCGAATGTAGATTCAACCTGTGTATGGAGCTACATTATTTTTCGCTTTCACAAATTTGGCATATTTTGTAGAAGAAAACTGAAAATATATAATGTTCAAATGTTGGTAAATCTATCGAAGCAAACTGCGTGGTCATCAGTCCGTAGCCTACAAACTACTTAAACCTAGGTAAACTAACCTAAGGACAACACACACACCCATGCCCCAGGGAGGACTCGAACCTACACGGCGAGCAACCGCGCGTCCCGCAGCGAGGCGCTATAGACGCTCGGCTACTCCACCGCGGCGTCGTCAGGGAACCTTCGAATTATGTTACGAAAATATAATAAAATAAAACTATTAAGACGTAAACGCTCGATATTCTCCACTACAACATGAGTTAACGTGTCGGTAATTTGTCAACTTCAGGTGACAGCAGACGACACAACAGATCAGAGATTTGTGACTGTCTGGAAGACTTCCTAAGTAATAGAACGCAGTACGTTGTTCGACGGCGACTGTAGACAAAATTTCTAGTTGGTGTGAAGAATGGCAGCTAGCTTTCAATATAGAAAATTGTAGGGTGATGCGCATTAGTAGGAAAAACAATCCCGTAATGTTCGAATACATCATTAGTAGTGAGCTCCTTGATGCAGTCGCCTCGTTCGAATATCTAGGCGTAACTTTGCAGAGCGATATGAAATGGAACGAACATGTAAGGACAGTTGTGAGTAAGGCGGACAGCCGACTTCGGTTTATTGGGAGAATTTTGGGAAGCTGTAAAGGAGACCGCGTATAGAACGCTTGTACGACCACGTCTTGAGTATTGCTCAAGTGTTTGGGACCCGTAGCAGATCAGTTTAAAGGAAGACATAGAGGCAGTTCAGAGACGAGCAGCTAGATTTGTTACTGGTAGGTTCGACCAATGGGCGAGTGTCACGGAAATGCTCCGGCAACTGAATTGGGTACCGCTGAAGGAGAGACGACGTTCTTTTCGTGAATTTCTATTGAGGAAATTTAGAGGGCCGGAATTTCATCTACATCTACATGGAATACTCTGCAAATCACATTTAAGTGCCTGGCAGAGGGTTCATCGAACCACAATTATACTATTTATCTCCCATTCCATTCTCGAATAGCGCGCGGGAAGAAGGAACACCTGAATCTCTCTGTTAGAGCTCTGATTTCTTGTATTTTATTCTGATGATCATTTCTTCCTAATTTTCGCATTCGGAGGAGAATGTTGGCGATTGGAGCTTCGCAAGTAGCACACGCCGCAGCGATAAGCGCTGTTGTTGTAATGATTCCCATCCCAGATCCTGTATCATTTCCGTAATGCTGTCTCCCATGTATCGTGACAATACGAAACGAGCTGCCCTTCTTTGGACTCTTTCGATGTCCTCCGTGAAACCCACCTGATAAGGATCCCACACTGGGCTGCAATACTCCAAAAATGGACGGACAAGCGTAGTGTATGCAGTTTCTTTTGTAGTTCTGTTGCATCTTTTAAGGGTTCTGCCAATAAAACGCAGTCTCCAGTTCGCCTTTCCAACGATATTATCTACGTGTTCTTTCCAACTGAAGTCCGAAGTAATAGTAATTCCTAGGTATCTGGTGCAGTTAACGGCCTTCACTTTTGATTGATTTATCTTGTAAACAAAGTTTAACGCATTTCTTTTCGTACTCATGTGGACGACTTCACACTTCTCATTATTTAGTGTCAATTGCCAATTTATGAAGCTGAGTTTTAGTACGATCTTGCTGCCGCCTACTTACATTCCGCGTGGTGATCACAATGACAAGATAAGGCTCGTACCGAGGTATATAGGCATCCTTTCTTTTTCCAAAAAAAAAAAAAAAAAAAAAAAAAAGTTCAAATGTTTGTAGGACTTATGGGACTTAACTACGGGCTCATCAGTCCCTAAGCTTACAAACTACTTATGAACTAGCTAAGACTAAGGACGACACAAGTATCCATGCCCGAGAGGGCATTCGAACCCCCGACCGTAGTGGCCGTGCAGACCGTGACTGGAGCACCTCAGTCCCCTCGGCCACCGCGGCTGGCCTTTTCTCTTTTCTTTCCTCGTTCTATTTGGGAGTGGAATAGGAAACGAAATGCCTAGTAGTGGTACAGTGTACCTTCCGCCACGCACCTTACGGTGGATCGCGGAATATGTATTTAGATGTAGACCTCAAAATTTCCTCGCCGAGAAACCTTTTGCGTAGAAGTCTCTTTCCGGTGCCGGCGTGACGGAATACCGCCGCGTGAAATCCATTGTCCCTTTCCGTCCCGTCGAGCGCGGTGCGAACTTCAGCAGCGTAGAATTGGGGCTCTCCCGTCGACAACAGCGCCGGTGGCTGGCGCCTGCGCTGAATGGAGCCACTAGAATGCCGCGGTCGGCTGTCGTCGCGCGCCTGACCGCGGCTCAGTGGCGCTGCGCACAAAAAGACGCCGACGTGGGCGTCGCGGCGCCTGACTTAATGACGGCGCCGCCATTTATCGTCGAGCGGCAGCGGCGTCGGCGGCATACAAGTCCGGCGCCGCCATCTATCGTGGTGACGAGCCGGCCTGTGGCTGGCAGCCCCCCCCCCCCCACCCCCTCACTCGTGAGATATCGCCCGCGATTACCTAGCGCCGCCGCGCGCTTTGTCAGCGTCACAAATCCGTGGCGGCAGCAGCGGCCGGCGACGACTGCGCCCGCCCGCCGCCGCCGCACCGAATAATTAGCCAAGGAGCCGGATATTAATGGAATAAACAGCGCCGCCACCGGGCCGGGAGCACGCCCCCAGCCTATAAGATTAGCCGCCACCGCCGAGTAATCGATGGAGGGTGTTGTGACATTACAGATACGGGGGGGGGGGGAAGCTGATTGTTTACATCTGAAAAGCAAGTTTTGGCGAGCTGTTGGCTTCCCCATCCGGCCGGCTAACAGTTTCGACCTAGTGAACGCAATACAGATCGTTAGGAAAACCCTGATCTGCTCGGAAACAGAAAACGGAGGTCTTGGACTTGAAATGCAATATAGGCACACACATTATTCTAAAAATCCATATAAAGTCAGGTAATGATCATACCGCAAATATAATTATAAAATGTTCAAATGTTTGTAGAGCTTATGGGACTCAACTACGAGGTCATCATTCCCTAAACTTACAAACTACTTATGGGCGGCACAAATATCCATGCCCGAGGGGGGATTCGAACCCCCGACCGTAGTGGCCGTACAGACCGTGACTGGTGCGCCGCAGACCGCTTGGCCACCGCGGCCGGTAAATATACGAGGCGCGTCCAGATAGCAAGTTCCGTTTGGTAATAAAACGAAATTGTACACAGATACAAAAGAAATTTTTATTGCAAAAAATTCTACAACTCTTAAACTAGTTTTCTACATAACTGCCGAAATAATGTAGGCACTTGTCATAGCGTGCCAGAAGTTTCTGCATGCATCCTTCACAGAAGGTTGCCGCCGAGTAAACGATGGATGGTGGTGTGACATTACAGATACAGGGGGAAAGCAAGTTTTGGCAAGCTGTTGGGTTCCCCAGCCGGCCGGCTAACAGTTTGGACCTAGTGAATGCGATACAGATCAGTTTGCTTTTTAGGTATGGTCCGCCTTGAGCAAACACATTTGATTTTAGTTTCTCCCAAATATGTTTCGCTGGCGTTGCGTGTTGTTGTTGATAGTTTTGAGGGGACTAAACAGCTAGGTCATCAGTCCCCTGTTCCTAGCTACTAGCGTAAAAAGTAAAACAAAGCTCGCCGGCCGCGGTGGCCGAGGGGACTGAGGCGCTCCAGTCACGGTCTGCACGGCCACTACGGTTGGGGGTTCGAATCCCCCCTCGGGCATGCATATTTGTGCCGTCCTTAGTATTAGGTAGTTCATAAGTAGTTTGTAAGTTTAGGGACTGATGACCCCGTAGTTAAATCCCATAAGCTATACAAACATTTGAACATTTTTTTATCAGGCTATAAAACCCACCACTAGATTGAGTTGTAAAAACCAGCTGCACGAATAAAACTTAAAACAGAATGAGCCGCGGAGGTATCGTCGCCTAAAACTAAGGGTAGCGCGTCCGGTAGGTTAAAAGACTGCCGCAAGGTAGCTAAAACTGGGCAGTCCATCAGAATATGGACTACTGTCAGCGGTGCTCCACACTGACACACAGGTGGGGCCTCACGGCGAAGGAGATGGCCATGTGGCAGCCAGGTGTGCCCAATACGGAGGCGGCAGAGGACAACTGACTCTCGACGTATGGGCCGCAGTGAAGACCTCCACAGAGTTGAAGATGTTTTCACTGCTCAAGTTTGTTGCACCCATGGTAGACCATTCGGCACTCCAAGCGTCACGCACCTTCTTGTGCAGTGCTAACTTTAGGTCGGATTACCGCCAATGGTTAAGGGTGGCGCAGTTGTGGCCTGTTTGGCCAACTGGTCGACACGTTCGTTCCCCGGTATGCCGACCTGGCCAGGGGTCCACAGGAAGACCACATAACGGCCAGATTTGGCAAGAGAGTAAGTAATGTCTTGAATGGACTGCACTAACGGATGATGAGGAAAGAACTGGTCGAGTGCCTGCAAGCCACTCAGGCAGTCACTACAGATGACAAATGACCCCCTGGGGCAGGCTCGGAGATGTTCTAGAGAGCTGGCGTTCTACATCTACATGGGATACTCTGCAAATTACATTTAAGTGCCTGGCAGAGGGTTCATCGAACCACAATTATACTATTTATCTCCCATTCCATTCTCGAATAGCGCGCGGGAAGAAAGAACACCTGAATCTATCCGTTCGAACTCTGATTTCTCCTATTTTATTCTGATGATCATTTCTACCTATGTAAGTGGGAGTCAACAATATATTTTCGCATTTGGAGGGGAATGTTGGTGATTGGAGTTTCGCAAGTAGCCCACGCCGCAGCGATAAGCGCCGTTGTTGTAATGATTCCCATCCCAGATTCTGTATCATTTCCTTAACGCTATCTCCCCTGTATCGTGACAATGCGAAACGAGCTGCCCTTCTTTGGACTCTTTTCGATGTCCTCCATCAAACCCACCTGATAAGGATCCCACACTGGGCTGCGATACTCCAAAAATGGACGGACAAGCGCAGTGTATGCTGTTTCTTTAGTAGTTCTGTTGCATCTTTTAAGGGTTCTGCCAATAAAACGTAGTCTCTTTCCCACGATATTATCTACGTATTCTTTCCAGTTCAGGTCTGAAGTAATAGTAATTCCTAAATATTTTGTGGATTTTACGGCCTTCACATTTGATTGATTTATGTTGTAAACAAAGTTTAACGGATTTCTTTTCGTACTCATGTGGACGACTTCACACTTCTCATTATTTAGAGTCAATTGCCAATTTTTACACCATACTGATATCTTCTTCGGATCGTTCTGCAGTTGGTTTTGATCTTCAGATGATTTTACTAGACGGCAAATGACGGCATCATCAGCAAACAATCTAAGAGAGCTACTTAGATTTTCCCCTAAATCGTTTATGTAAATAAGGAATAGTAGAGGAGCAATAACACTACCCTGTGGAACGCCCGATATCAACTCTGTTTCAGTCGATGCCTTACCATCGATTACTACGAACTGTGTCCTCTCTGTCCTCTCCGACAGGAAGCTGCGTTGCAGCATCATCAGTGGAATATTTATTTTATACTGTCTGTCAAAGAACAATGAAATGATTGTTAATTTTTGTGCATTAAGAATAGAAACTACAGATAAATGTGAAACTAATATAAGCTGCGGTGGTGTAGCCAACCGGTCTAAACCACCTCGCTGTAGTGGAGAATATCAAGCGTTTACGTCTTAATAGTTTTATTTTATTATATTTTCGTAACATAATTCGAAGGTTCCATGACGACGCCGCGGTGGAGTAGCCGAGCGTCTATAGCGCCTCGCTGCGGGACGCGCGGTTGCTCGCCGTGGAGGTTCGAGTCCTCCCTGGGGCATGGGTTTGTGTGTTTGTCCGTAGGTTAGTTTACCTAGGTTTAAGTATTTTGTAAGCTACGGACTGATGACCACGCAGTTTGGTCCGATAGATTTACAGACATTTCAACATTTTGAACTAATATAAACCGTATCTTATTTTTTATAGGTATACGATGCCAACCTTAATACCACATGTAGCTGTATTTGTGGTAGACACTGGTGTAAGACTGGTAATTTAAATACATTTTTAAGTCATACTGAGCCATCATTAGTGTCAATCCCACTTCCTTTTCGTTATTCTGACCATCTTATAATGATTTGCTCCTCTTGGATGTCACATTTGTTTCCGTTTCAGGACACCATATTATTCATATTCACGGAATGTATGACATTAACTGCGAGGGGGTTAAGCTGCGCCGGCCGCGGTGGCCGAAGGGACTGCGGCGCGCCAGTCACGGTCTGCACGGCCACTACGGTTGGGGGTTCGAATCCCCCCTTGGGACTGAATATTTGTGCCGTAGTTACTGTTACCTAGTTCATAAGTAGTTTGTAAGTTTAGGGACTGATGACCCCGTAGTTAAGTCCCATAAGCTATACAAACATGTGAATTTGGTTAAGTTAAAAATGTATACCCAGCCAGATTTGGATCCCGAGTCTCCAACTTTCTAGGCAGTTGCGCTGACCCCTACACCACTACACACTGGGTATACAGCGATCACCACACCTGCACGGAAGTACTCAAGCATACCTCCCGTCACATACAAATTATCAACTTTACCCTGCCCACTAGAACTCGTAAACAGATTCCCGTAAGAGCAAGGGGGCTAGAAGTATCCTCGCACTAAAGAAAGGATCATTGCCCGTCATCGGCATATTGTATAAGTTATATATATTTGGTGTCTGTTCTTTCAGACATTTCCGTGATGTATGTCTGTAAAATATGTTGCGAATACAATTAATAGTAAAGAAGTAAAAGAATAAAACTTTGTGCGTGATAGAGCGGGTGTGTATGCTGTTTGTAAAATTGCCTGCGGCTACAATTTGTAATGTAGAAATTATAAATTTTAACTCTATACCGAATGCCGTAATTTTAGTCCATGAACAGGGAAAAAAGTCAATTTTGGGCAGAAAGAGGGAGAGCAACAAGAATTTTGGTATACCAGGTAGGGGATTCTTTCGCAGCAGCTATATATCAATAGTAGTAACCTAAAAGAAAATCCGCCATTTAGCTGACCATTATTAAACTTCACATTTTATTTCTGCACCAAGACGCTTTTCGCCATTTTTTTCTTAATTGCGACTTTAGGGCGTGGCAGATCTAGTTTACTGTTTAAAACCCAAACAGCAAACTGCAAGCTTGCAAAATTTCTTGTGGTCAGTTTGTTTTCGAATCACAATATGTCGGTGTTGTGTATTCAAACCGAAACTTGTCTGGTTGTACTACTCCAATTTCGCAATACATTTCGGTGGTGGATGGTACATGCAATACTTCAAACAGTGTCTTTCTACATCTACATGGGATACTCTGCAAATCACATTTAAATGCCTGGCAGAGGGTTCATCGAACCACCATTATACTATTTATATCCCATTCCATTCTCGAATAGCGGGAAAGAAGAACATATCAATCTCTGCGTTCGAGCTGTGATTTCTCGTATTTTATTCTGATGATTATTTCTACCTATGTAAGTGGGAGTCAATAACATATTTTCCCATTCGGAGGAGAATGTTGGCGATTGGAGTTTCTTAAGTAGCCCACGCCGTAGCGATAAACTCCGTTGTTGTAATGATTCCCATCCCAGATCCTGTATTATTTCCGTAACGCTGTCTCCCCTATATCGTGACAATACGAAACGACCTGCCCTGTACGTGGTACAGTCAGTAAGTTCTGAGACTTGACGCCTGGAGGATAGGCTCCCAGACGACTGTGTATGACGCATTACATGGCGTCTCGTTATTAGCCAGTTGAGAAACGTTTGATCATCGTCCGCATAATTGTCACCAGCAGTCATGAGATCATCTCGATGGTCTTGCGACAGGATTCGCGGACACTGTGCTGGGTACACAAGACATATTGAGATCGTCCGTCAGGAATTTGTGGCAAGTAGCCGGGCTGATCCCTACAGGTGTTGCGAGAGCGTTTACCGACTGTGAGCAGTTACTACGCACCAACATTGCAACTTCCTGGACCAGAACGAACATTATCTTCCTAACTGTCCCGTCCTTGCACGAAACGTTGGTACAACTTAAACAACACTGCGAATCAATGCGTCCTACCGTACACTTGCTGTTTTATTTCAGGCATTTCGGCAGCTGTTTTGCCTAATTTATGGCAGAACTTGATGTTTGCCAGTTGATAAAACTGTGACATGTCAAGATCGGACTGGCATATTCAACTCACCGTCGCCTTAACTACCGTACGTCTGTTTCCAATGCATGCACTTTGTCTCTTGCAAGGTTGAGAGACTAACGCATATGGTACTATACCAGCGCGCCACCTATGCGCTATGGTGCACCATAGTGCCGTCATGCGGTTATTCTCAAAACTTATTGATCGACCCGCGTAGAAAAAGGGCCTGTTATTGTCTGAATATTAACTGATAAATAACATCCGTGGTACAATAAGTCTGTTCACGGTCGATGATGTAGTATATAGGGAAAAGTACTGAGAAAACTGTTCCTTCTACTGTGTAGTGCGTAGACCTATACATTCTTAATATTTCGGCCGCCAGCTACGTAAGTACCCATTTAAGTTGTTAACCTCCGGTCGCGTGGGAAAGATACGACGAAGTGACTCATTGACAGAAGCATTCGTGACCCCTGGGAGTCCTCTGGCAAGAGCAAGGCCGTGGTTACGCAAGCACGCGCAGCAGGTAACGAACGCCTACGCCCGCCAAGGTCGGGGCTACGATGTAAGTTCTGCCGCGCAAACGTTACCGACGCTGCGAAGGAAAAGCCTACGCTACAACACTGCTCTTCAGATCAACGACTTCTGCCATCTCTGTCTACGAGCTCAACGGCCAGGAATGTGTTTCCCCATCCTCCCAGCCACTGGTACTAGGGCATTTCACTATTCCTATTACAGTCTTTTAGCGGTCTTACGAAACATCATTTTGATAAGGAACCCATGTCCTGATACAGATAAGGTACGCAGTAGCAGAGGTGAGAATGTTGAGAACGTTGCCGTATCCCCTCAGCTCTATCAAAGTAGTCTCTCTTGAAGTTAAAATATATGACAAACTTACGAAAACATACGAAATTTCACACTGATCCAATGAGAATAATTCTGCACTGAATGTAAATATCCTTGGCAGGAGAATCACACAATTATGGGCAAAGAAGATAACACAATCAAGATATATTATGCACAGTAAAGTACTCCAGTAATCTGTAACCATAAATGTGACGGCTTTGAATGAAATATACAAGATAATTGTGTCATATTATACAATATCTAGTATCTAACAATCCGGTATTTGGCTGTTACGCCATCATCAGTCACAGATTACAGAGATATGAACATGTCCATAGATCTTGATCTGTTGTATACAGAGTAACTCAGATTATTTTCGAAGATGTCCAAGGGAATTATTTAATTGAAATTGTTGCGTAAAATTACTGGATATGAGTAAAATATATGACGTAACCAAATATAAAAAAATATTACACTCTTCCTTAGCAGGAATATAAATTACATTTCTTCTTAGCGCAAGGGTTGTAATTTGTTACATTTACTGAGTCATATATTTCATCTATCTCTAGTAATTTTTCGCAAATATTTAAATGGAATAAAGTACCCTCACTTTAGCCTATAACACTGGACATCTTTGAGAATGAATTTAGACACTCCGTATACATCATTTTAAGGTCTTAGAATTTGAAATTTTTCAAAGCCACATGTTCATACCTCTGTAGTCTGTAAGTGTTGATAGCGTAACAGCCGAAAACTGGTTTGTGTTTGTGTTGTAGAATATTACACAATTATGTTGTGTGTTTCATTCAAAGTAAAATATTCTATCAAGAACCGACGACAATATCAGTAAATCAATATGACATCTTTTAATTGTTCTACAGATCTGAATTACATTAAAGAGATAAGTTTAACTGGCCACATAAATATTCCATAAATACTAAATATGTGAATTAGTTACCTTACCCGAAATTCCTCAAACAAAAAGATTTTTCATCTGTATGGGCGTTGAATGCCACTCTAGGTTTGTCTTTCTGTTACGTGAGTGATTGTCATTGGCATTGAAGATGGAGTGGCTAGCATTTCTTTATAAAATATAAGATTGAGAAGGAGCAGCAGTAGCTATTATTTAATGAAGTTCAAATCGTATTTGTTGCTGTATTTATACATTTTTAAAATTAGACCCACGAGTTATTAAAAAGTTGATAATTGCTTGTAATTACATAAGTTTTCTACAGTTCTAATTCTTAGAGCCGCGGCGGAGCGCATTGAGGCGCTATGTTCCGATGCGTGAGACCATTGCCCTACTTTTTTTTTCGGGTCTCCTTCCTCCCCTACAACCCGTCCTTCCGCTCACCAAATTTGCCTTCACCGGCGTCGGCTTCATCGGCCTTTGGCTAAAGTAATATGCTCTTCTTCTGCACGTTAAGGTAGTGGAGCTCTTTCCGTCTTGAAGTCCTCCGCAGGTGTGGAACTTCATCCAGAAGGAAACAAAATATAGCGACAACTTCTGTCACAGGAAAATAATAATAATGATAAATAATAAAACAAATAAGAATAACTAAAGGAATATGATAAAGAAACTGACACTTCTGTCTTCACACACATGTCATTTTCAACACAGTCTACTACCAGAGTTCGTCTTCTCGTGAATTGGGTTGGGTTGATTTCCAAAATGTTCAAATGTTTGTAAAGCTTATGGGACTTAACTACGGGGTCATCAGTCCCTAAACTTACAAACTACTTATGAACTACTTACGAACTAGGACGGCACAAATATCCATGCCCGAGGGGGGATTTGAACCCCCGACCGCAGTGGCCGTGCTGACCGTGACTGGAGCGCCTCAGTCACCTCGGCCACCGCGGCCGGCGGTTGATTTCCGTTTGGGATCTTCTTTTCGTAAAAAATCACTAATCTCCTTCATTTTGAAACTGTTTTACTTTGTCCTCTCTTAACACCGGTAGCGCCACGCGCCGATATGACTATGCGTCATGCTTCTTTGACATCCTCTTTCTAATGTTTCACTAGTGTCGTAGGGTTCATCATAAACTAATATCGTTCATTGCCCTTTGTTTCTCATATCTGCGTTAATTCTAACGCCACTGGGTAGTTTAAAAATGTTCAAATATTTGTACAGCTAATGGGACTTAACTACGGGATCATCTGTCCCTAAACTTACAAACTACTTACGAACTAGGTCGGCACAAATATCCATGCCCGAGGGGGGATTCGAACCCCCGACCGCAGTGGCCGTGCAGACCATGACTGAAGCGCCTCAGTCCCCTCGGCCACCGCGGCCGGCACCCTACGGGGATTCCAATCCCCACCCCCCCCTCCCCCGCGGGCATGGATGTTTGTGCCGTGTTCGGTATAAGTTAGTTCATAAGTAGTTTGTAAGTTTAGGGACTGATGACCCCGCAGTTAGGCCCCATTGCTTTACAAACATTTATTTAATTAATGATAAATCTGAAGCATTGTATTAAAATTTGTGATGCGACCGGGAATCGAACCCGGACCTCCATGGGTATTAGGCAGACGTCTTACCGCTAGACCACCGCTTCACTAGCTGTTAAAGCGCCTCGGAATAGTCTAAGCACGATTTCAAGTCACTACTGCCAAGGCTCTCCATTTATATCATCTTAAACAGGAATGTTCCAATTTGTCCACTGTCGCGTTGCTACTCTACTGCACGGAGAGCCTTGGCACTTGTGGCAAAGTTCTGTGGGACACAGAAGTTGAATTTAAGTTTGTGACGTGAAGGAAATCGTGCTTAGACTATTCCGAGGCAGGTTAATAGCTAGGGATGCTGTGGTCTAGCGGTAAGACGTCTGCCTAGTAAGCACGGAGGCCCGGGTTGGATTCCCAGTCACATCACAAATTTTAATTCAATGCTTCAGATTTACTATTAATGTCTTGGATATATTCGAGACGAAAATCCGACTAGGGATTGTATATTGGTATTTACATTGATATTTATTTAATTCTTAGACACCAGAGAGGGTCTCATCCACTAGCACACCTTGAACTCACTTTATGTTACGTAATAATGTTAGAGTTTTAAGTTTTCAGCACAAACAAATACAAACATTTTGACTGTTCTTTACTCTTACGGGAAATGTAATATAATGTGCCGAGTACTTGTACTTGGGCACCCATTCTTTTTTTTTTTTTTTTTTTGTAAATCTTATGGGACTTAACTACGGGATCATCAGTCCCTAAACTTACAAACTACTTATGAACTACTTACGAACTAGGACGGCACAAATATCCATGCCCGAGGGGGGGGATTCGAACCCCCGACCGTAGTGGCCGTGCAGACCGTGACTGAAGCGCCTCAGTCCCTGCGGCCGGCGGGGCACCCATTTTCATAGTGAAGGCAACAACTATTGTTTAAAATATGTTTTCGTTATAAATGAATCCAGTGTGTTCCCAGTAACTCCTCGTTCGCAGGTCATATTCAATTTATGAATTAGGTAATTATCAGCTACCAGCGACGAGGTACAAATTACCTGCATGATTATAATTGGTTCTTGATTTGAATCTGCCTCTCTTTAATAATGGAAAACAATTTTAGAGTATTAAATCCCTGAAATGACACAATTGTGTAGAGACATTAATTACGTTCAAAATTTGCAGTACAGCATTCCATATGTGACTTTTGTCGTAGAATAATGCGATACGACAGTATGGGACAAAGGCCTAATTTTAAAGTCTTATTTCCAAGAATTTCAGAGATGAGACTTGCTTAGCATTCCAATCTTGTTTATGCCTCTTAATACCTCCATTGCCGCAATATTTCTGTACATTCAAGTCAGAAGTTACATAATACAATAGTTATTGTAACTAGGTGATGGGGTGATAGAACGGAGGAAGGTAGGGCCTATCCCTTTCTACAAGGCGACGAGATGAGAAGTGCACAGACAGTTTTCATTTATGACTGCTCTACCTGTTACAGCAATTGCATTTCCGTAACTGCTACCCTATCTTGCCATCTGAGATTAAAGGTTTCATCTATTGACAGATCAATACATACTACGTGCCGTATTTATGTACACGACATATAGTGTATCTACACTGTGTAATTGAAGGTACAGAAGTTACTCTCTCCACTACATTCAGCGAAATGATTATTCTTTCGGTAGATGGGCTATCGGTACCTTTCTTTGGATTTTGTGGCTGTTCAAAGGATCAAATGTTTCGTATAATGTGAACGTAGGTCAAGGAGGAGTGTGTTTATGTCATACACGGGTGATGCAAAACTACGAGGCGCGTCCAGAATGAAAGTTCCGTTTGGAAATAAAATGAAATTGTACACTGATACAGAAGAAAGTTTTATTGCACAAAATTCTAAAACTCTTAAACTACTTTTCCACATAACGGCCGAAATTTTACAGGCATTTGTCATAGCGTGGCACCAGGTTTTGGATACCTTCTTCATAGAAATCTGCCGCCTGTGTCTTCAACCAGTTGGAAACAGTTTCTTTCAGCTCGTGGTCATTGGTGAAGTCATGGCCACCAAGGAAAGACTTGTGATGTAAGAACAGATGAAAGTCGCCAGGGGCGAGGTCAGGGCTGTACGGAGGATGGTCAAACACGTCTCAGCCAAATCCTTGTAGGAGGTTTTTCGTCTCATTTGCAGTGATCGTGAAATTTGGGGGAAGTCCATAGCTAGAGCACTAATTTGTAAACATACGATTTTCCTGGATCTTGTCATCAATCGCGTGAACCATTTCTTCTGTAACCGAAGGTGGAGCCCGAGTTCGTTCTTCATCGTGCACATCACTACGCCCGCCATTGAACTGTCGGACCCATCTTCTCAACATCGAATCACTCATCGCATTTGGTCCGTAAACATCGCAAATTTGCCGATAAATTTCACTTGGTTTCACTTTCCTCGCATTCAGAAACCAAATCACCGACCTGATTTCACAGGCGGCGGGATTTTCAATCAACGCCGACATTTCAAACAAGCACAACAAAGCGTACCTAACTGACAGCGATCTCCAAATGGCGCACGTTCTTCTCCTTGATACACATCGTCTACAGCGCATGTGCGGAACTGCAGTCGCAGCGCTGCAGCGGAGATAAATTGAAACGGAACTTACTTTCTGGACGCGCCTCGTAGTTTTGATATGTGTACTTGCAGAATTACAGAATTTTTGGTACACGTGCCACTCATTACCGAAGATTGTGAGTAGGTTTCAAACTTTTTCAAAGTGTCTCTCATTTTCATTTAGAAGCTCTAAATGGTGCTTCAAGAAGTACCATCTACAAGAATGGAGGAAGGTTCATTACAATAGCCCTGCATCATCGACGCAGGCGGTAGACAGTGAACAAGCTTAGTCCAGATTCTGCTCTATTCGAAATTGTGGAAAAACGTGTCCGCTCTGACTGAAATAAGCTTTTATTTAAAATAGAAAAATAATTTTAAAAGAACACGCTACCGGTTTCGCGTGTTCACCTTCTTAATCATTTTAACGTGAACGTTTGGTAGTAGCTTTCAATATTTTAATCATCTGACGTGAACGCTGTGGAGTGGTTAAAAGGCGCAGACATTTTTTTTTTTTAATTGTAAACACCTGATGAGTGATGCTGTCCCTGCGGAACGCGAACCCGGTAGTACTTTTTTAACAACACCTTATTGCTTTCAGAGCGGACTTATTTTTCACAATGAATACATTTGGCTGCGGATGCCCCCATTTGAAGATAATATAGTGGAAATATTTAGAAACATTAGACGGCAGAAGGAACACACACAAAACTGTAGGAAGTCTTCCTAGAATAATACTCTTGATATTCATGTCAAGATATCAAAATATTTTTCATTTATTGCTCGTGTAAGTTTTTTTTCTCTCTTGAATGAAAGTATGAAACTCAGTGGAGGTTGACGTCTTAATCACCTCTTCATATTTCAGACAGTAATTTCATATCCCGTCTTATCAAGTAGTTCAGTTGTTTCAAGCAGCGAGTGTCTGCTAGTTTAAATAGCAAAAAGCAAGGCGTTGAAATCAGAACTGCAAGTTTGCGGGACGTACTAATTAAGCCTCCAATGGGGCGCAAGTAGTTCTGTGTCTGTGTTCTCCGCTATATAATTTGGCAAGTTCCGAAGGAGAACTCCGAAGTGGCCGCTGTATTGCATTCACAGGGGACTCGGAGCCATAACTGTTACGGTAGTAGTGTGACGTTGCGGCATCACTGCCAACAATTTGCGACTCTGTTCCGCTGGACTTGCGAAGTTCCTAACGGAGTAACAACTGCAAGTGTGCGGGACATCTCTAAGGAGACAACAATACTACTGGAGACGAACACTGCTACGTAAAACACACACACACACACATACACTCACACACAAGGCCGTGATATAACGGTAGCGCAAACGGCACCGTGGAATGCCTACGATTCAGTCCCGTTGAAAATGTTACGCTTAGTCAATTAATTGACTATGCATGAGGAGCCGCACTGCTTGCTGCGGGTCATGGGACTGGCTTCGCGATGTGTTTACTTGCGATTGAGCACCAGTCACTTGGCTTGTTTCTATCGCTCAATTTTTGATGATCATACGTCCCAGGGCATTGAGATTTTAATAATGACAGCTGGACACAATTCCTTCATCATGGAGACAACATTGTTGTAACTCGTATGTACAGGATGAGTGACTAGGCCACGAAAGCGATAGTGCCCGAATAAAAATTTGTGTGAATGACAGCTCCAAACGGAGATTTCTTTCAAACAGGTATTATCAAAAGGTCCAGTTAAACGAATCAATGCCATAATCGCTAGTTCTATAAGGTCATAGTAACATCACATTTCAAGACAGCTCCTCACGCGACAAGTAACTAATAATGGGGACATCATCTTTTGGAAAAAAAAAAAAAAAATCCCGAAAGTACACGAATAGGCAACGAACAGACGTATCCACGTATATAGATGAGAACCCAAATGCGGTTCATGCGGTTCAGCACACTGTCTCATATGTGAATAGAATGGCAGGTACCTGCAGTCCCGGAAAAAAAAAATGGAGTTGTTGATGAATCATAAGAAGACAGTCATGAAGTGAATATTCCAAGGAATAAACACTTAAGCAAATATGATGCTCAGTTAAACTGCACCAACAGCTTTTTATAACATGGCTATGAAAACAGTAGTAGAGGTATGACATTGTTTCATAGCCATGTTATAAAAAGCCTTGTGTAATCAGAACTGTTTGGCTGCTTACCAGATATGAATTGTAATGCTTTATTTTACTAGTTATAAAATTCTTGTGTAATCACAACTGTTTTGGCTGCTTTTGTAATATAAAGTTTAATCTCTTATTTTACTAGTAACCATAGTTTAATTTAACCAGTTAAAAATTTTTAACATATATTTACAGATGTTTCAACTTTGTCACATGATTCCATGTTCCAGACATTGGACCTGTTTAAGATAATTTTTTGGTCAAGTTTAATTTAACCAGTTAAAATTTGAACGTATATTCACAATGCTTCCATGTTTCTAGACATTAGACCTGTTTAATATAAGATACGTTTTGATCAATATTTTTCAGCCAATTTCTATTGTTTCACTTTATATTTCTTGGGATAACGTAATCTATTATATTGTCACGTATTTTATCAATGACAGGAATTTACACCACAAGCTGAATTGTAATATTTCCCGCAGATTAGTTATACACCAAAACACTAGTCTCCTTTGAAAGTTATACAGGGTGTTACAAAAAGGTACGGCCAAACTTTCAGGAAATATTCCTCATACACAAAGAAAGAAAATATGTTTAAAAAACGCTTAATTTCCATGTTAGAGCTCATTTTATTATTTCTCTTCAAATCACATTAATCATGGAATGGAAACACACAGCAACAGAACGTACCAGCGTGACTTCAAACACTTCTTTTCAGGAAATGTTCAAAATGTCCTCCGTTAGCGAGGATACATGCATCCACCCTCCGTCGCATGGAATCCATGATGCGCTGATGCAGCCCTGGAGAATAGCGTATTGTATCACAACCGTCCACAATACGAGCACAAAGAGTCTCTAAATTT
The DNA here is from genome assembly GCA_026315105.1 of Locusta migratoria. Taxonomy (NCBI): domain Eukaryota; kingdom Metazoa; phylum Arthropoda; class Insecta; order Orthoptera; family Acrididae; genus Locusta; species Locusta migratoria. The sequence goes on along the minus strand of CM048744.1, from coordinate 734,914,016 downwards.
GGTAACGGGGTTGCGTAGACAAGAGCTTTCAAATTCCCGCATACATGAAAGTCAAGAGGGTTGAGGCCAGGAGAGCGTGGAGGCCACGGAATTTGTCCGCCTCTACCAATCCATCGGTCACCGAATCTGTTGTTGAGAAGCGTACGAACACGTCGACTGAAATGTGCAGGAGCTCCATCGTGCATGAACCACATGTTGTGTCGTACTTGTAAAGGCACATGTTCTAACAGCACAGATAGAGTAACCCGTATGAAATAACGATAACGTGTTCAAGTGAGCGTAGGTGGAAGAAATACTAAAATGATCTCTAACATGGAAATTAAGCGTTTCTGGACACATGTCCAACATATTTTCTTTCTTTGTGTGTGAGAAATGTTTCCTGAAAGTTTGGCTGTACCTTTTTGTAACACCCTGTATATGTAACAAGTTAAAATATTTGAAATTTAAACTTGTAATGTTTACCTGATGATGGCGTAACAGCCGGTTCGTAAACCAACAAAAATGTTCAAATGTTTGTAAAGTCTATGGGACTTAACTACGGGGTCATCAGTCCCTAAACTTACAAACTAATTATCAACTAGCTTATCCTAAGGACGGCTCAAATATCCATGCCCGAGGGGGGATTCGAACCCACGACCGTAGTGGCCGAGCAGACCGTGACTGGAGCGCATTAGTCTCCACGGCCACCGCAGCAGGCCGTAAAGCAACAAATTTGCAGAATATCTCACAGTTATATCGTGTACTTCATTCACAATGTATCAAATATTCTGTCAAGAACCGACGGACCAGTCAGTGAACTTTCATAACGTTTCAAAAATGTTCAAATGTTTGTAAATCTATCGGACCAAACTGCGTGCCGGCCGCGGTGGCCGAGGAGACTGAGGCGCTCCAGTCACGGTCTGCACGGCCACTACGGTCGGGGGTTCGAATCCCCCCACGGGCATGGATATTTGAGCCGTCCTTAGGATAAGCTAGTTGATAATTAGTTTGTAAGTTTAGGGACTGATGACCCCGTAGACTTTACAAACATTTGAACTTTTTTTTTTTTTGAACAAACTGCGTGGTCATCAGTCCGTAGCTTACAAACCACTAACCTACGTACAAACACACACACACACACACACACACACACACACACACACACACATGCCCCAGGGAGGACTCGAACATCCACGGCGAGCAACCGCGCGCTCCGCAGCGAGACGCTTTAGACTGCTCGGCTACTCCACCGCGACTCATAACGTTTGCTTGTTTCCTGTCGCCAACGTTTCTAAATGTTTCACGACAAGTAAAAAATGTAATCATACACATCAGACGATTCCTTGTTTTCCATTGTTAATTAACAGTATGTAAGTCAACTTTACACGGAAAGCGTGGAATGTCAGCAGCGCGAGCTCCTGCCCGTCGGCTCAGCCGCTGGTTGGAGAACCTCGCCGTTGCCGGAACTGTTCGTCACTGCCGGGCTCTCGGCTCCTGCGGCAATCTGCATCCGTTATGAAGACAGAAGCAAATTCAGTGACGCGCGTGCGTTCTGGTGTCGCCGCGGGCGGCCCTGCTAACGAGACTGCGAGCAGCCCGTCGAGGCAGCCGCGGCGCTAACGTCGTTACGGGAAACGTGTTGCGGGCCCACCAGTTCTTGTCCCGGCTGGCAGGCGACGCGACGAGGTCGTTCCTCCGGCAGCACAAAGAGCCGGCGCGGCCAGCCGCTGTAGCCACCAGTCGCCCTGCCTCACTGCAACCTACTCTCCACTACCTCTGCAGCCTGTGCACTTCTGACGCTTCAGACGGCGTCGTATAAACCGCTCGTCATGGAACGCTACACGCTGACAACGCCACTCACAACGTTTACCATCACCTAGGTTTAGGGTTACCAACTCCGTGTCATAGCTCATCTGCCCAGTATCGGGCCCCGTCCAGGGCGTTGTCTCTAGCGTTCCATAAATCATCAAGGGAGCAGGTCCGTGGGCAGTTCTTGCACGTCAGGACATGTTCCATATTCTGTCTCTTCCCATTTGTTTGTTGCATTTTTTTTTCATACATACTCCGCAGTCCACTGTAAAGTGCGTGGCGGAGGGTACACTGTACCATTACTAGGCATTTCCTATTCCACTCCCAAATAGAACGAGGAAGAAGAGAATGCCTATATGCCTCCGTAAGAGCCCTAATTTCTCTTGCCTTTGTGATCACTATGTGGAATGTAAGTAGGCAGCAGCAAGATCCTACTCTGAAAAAGAGTATTGAAAAGTCTTGATCGCAATTAGCTTTATTTCATATGACGCGTTTCGAGAACATCATCATCAGATAAAATTTTTTTTTAAAAACGATGGGAAATACAACCATCTTGGTATAGATGCTTGATTACAACTTAAAATATCACCATGGACGTCTAGAGACAGTGTTGAACCAGACTCACATGCCCATGCTGAGTTTAGTAGATCGTACTACACTCAGCTTCAAATTCCGGCCCTCTAAATTTCCTCAACAGAAATTCACGGCCGGCCGCGGTGGCCGAGGGGACTGAGGCTCTCCAGTCACGGTCTGCACGGCCACTACGGTCGGGGGTTCGAATCCCCCCTCGGGCATGGATATTTGTGCCGTCCTTAGTATAAGGTAGTTGATAAGTAGTTTGTAAGTTTAGGGACTGATGATCCCGTACTTAAGTCCCATAAGCTTAACAAACATTTTTGAGAAATTCACGAAAAGAACGTCGTCTTTCCTCCAGCGATCCCCAATTGAGTTGCCGGAGCATTTCCGTGACACTCACTCATTGGTCGAACCTGCTGCCAGTAACAAACCTAGCTGCTCGCCTCTGAACTGCTTCCATGTCTTCCTTTAAACTGATCTGCTGCGGGTCCCAAACACTTGAGCAATGTTCAAGACGTGGTCGCACAAGCGTTTTATACGCGGCCTACTTTACAGATGAAGTACATCGTCCCAAAATTCTCCAAATGAACCGAAATCGGCAGTCCGCCTTACTCACAATTGTCCTTACGTGTTCGTTCCATTTCATATCGCTCTGCAGTGTTTGAACGATGCGACAGCATCAAGAAGCTCACTGCTAATGCTGTATTCGAACATTATGGGATTGTTTTTCCTACTCATGCGCATCACTTTACATTTTCCTACATTGAGAGCTAGCTGCTATTCTTTGCACCAACTAGAAATTTTGTCTAAGTCATCCTATATGCTATTACAATCAGTTAAAGACGGTACCCTCCCATATACCATAGCATCATCAGCAAACAGCCGCAAATTTCAACTTACTCTGTCCATCATATCATTTATATAGATAGAAAATGATAGCGGTTCTATCACACTCCCCTGGGGCACGCCTGACGATACACTTATTTCTGTTGAACACTCGCCGTCGAGAACAACGTACTGCGTTGTATTATTTAGGAAGTCTTTCAGCCAGTCACAAATCTGTGAACCTATTCCATAAGCTCGTATCTTCGTTAGCAGTCTGCAGTGTGGCACCGCGTCAAACGCCTTTTTGAAGTCGAGAAAAACACAATCCGCCTGTTGCCCTTCATCCATGGCGCGCAGGATGTCATCTGAGAAATGGGCAAGCTGAGTTTAACATGAACGATGTTTCCTAAACCCGTGCTGATTCATAGAAAGAAGCTTTTCCGTTTCAAGGAAATTTACTATATTCGAACAGAATATGCTCCAGAATTCTACATGAAACTGATGTCAACGATATTGGCCTGTAATTGAGTGCGTCAGTTCATCTGCGCTTTTTCCAATCACTACGAACTTTGCGCTGAATTAAAGATTCGCGATAAATGCAAGCTAAGTAGGGGCCAATGTCGCAGAATACTCTTTGTAAAACCGAACTGGTATTCCATCCGGACCAGTAGAATTTTTGGTGTTTAGCTCTCTCAGCTGCTTCTCTACACCGAAAATAGCTACTACTATGTCCTCCATTTCGGAATTAGTACGTTAATCAAATGATGCTTGTGCGGTCCTCCTGCGTGAAAGATTTCTTAAAGATGTTGCTTTCGTTGGTGATTCCCCATTTAACTAGGTTCGTCTTTCCATGGCGACTCCTGTTCTGAGACGGTTCAGAGACTTCCAGCTTCTCCAGTCCAAGTGGTAGCCTGGTGGGGGTTTCTGAGTTAATGGATATTTGTCTGGTGGTTCCATAGGGACAGAGCTCAGAAAACTACTTTGGGATTCCAGCCGTCTCAGCGGCTCTGGTGATTCAAAGAGAGACTACCTACCATCGAATGCTTGCCTAAATCTTTCCGCATGTTCTGTAGCAAGTCGAGTTGCAGGCGCGTCACAACCAGTCGCTTTATAGAGTTGCCCCAGTGGCGTTGCCTTTAAACAGCCAGTCATGAGTCTACATGTTTCGTTGATTTCGCGTGTGCAGATCTGTTCCACACTGGACATGCATATTCAGGTGTGAAAATACACACTGCTTCAGCCGTCGTTCTGATCACGTGGTGGCTATCTCCCCGTTTACTTCCTATCAGAAGTCTTTTGTCGGGTCTTTTGACAATGAGACTTTTATCTTAGAGACCGGTCGAGTATTCCCCCCAAGGTACTTTGGCTGGGCTTTGTGTTCTATAGAGAAACCACCCCACTTGATTTGTAGTTTCCTCGTGGCTTTCTTAGACTTCAAATGGAAGGCACAAGCCAACTCCAAATCATCAAAAGTAGGACATTGCTTCACAAAAGTCTGACTTTTTTAATTTTAAAAAAGCCTGACAATTTATTTTAGAATCAAAGTGGTGGGTACAACTGCAAAATCCTGTCTATTGCTGGATACAATGATAGCCACCTGGTCCTGGAATGATTTAGAAGCTGTTAGTAATTTATGTTCACAAAATCGCAGTTCCTCTGTGCGTACTGCATAAACGTGAAAAAAAGCTCAACACTTTCATAACAAAAGATTCTATAGCTAAAGGGAGAGAATGAGTTCCGTGTTGCTAAGTGTTATGTAATATATGCGCAGGGCAGCTAACTCCTATTATACTTTCGTTTAACTGTTGAGTACAGAAGACTCGTTTTTTTCTCCTGCGTGCAAAATCACTGAAGTTTACATTTGCATTGTCACCATCAAATGCAATGCTTCGTGAAGTAGAAAGACTATGCTTTCTCAAACTATCTGTAATATAGTTCGCAATAATTTCTGAAGTTTCGTTTGGACAACTTTGTTTGAATACCACTGTTTTCGTCATCAGAATACTGAATTACGATTGGGAACATTTTCAATGCAGCATGATTACTTGCATCAGTCCCCAGGTCAAGATATAGTACTTTGTCATTCAAAGTTTTGACAAAAACATCTACAGTGTAAGGTGCAATTACAATATTTGTAATGGCTTCTGTTTTTGTTCTTCTACAAGTTCACAATATCTAACTCGTAATCATATCGTTCGAAAACTTTTTGAAAGCAGAAATGAATTGCAACCTGATGTGCTCAAGTATAAAAGTAACTAATTATGTTCACGTGCTTGGTGCGCACTGCCACGTTGCATGAGTTTTGTTATAGCGGATTCTCGTAAATTTAATATTTTCAGTACTACATACGATTTTTACATCGTAGGAGACTAGACTCTACATAGACTTATAACCGCTCTTTCACCTTGTCCTTGCTTCTGTGCCTTTCGTTTTTAGCTACTTGCCAGGTATCAAACTGAATATCTTCAACAATGTGACTTGCTATTATTAACTGTTTCTATATATGGAGATATTTATTTGTAGCAACACAATCACTTTATCAAACTAGTAGGTAACCACCAAAATATACATGCCTATAATTTTGTGAAACTGAGGTACAAAACTAAGCAGACTCTACTGAAATAGTTGATTAACTGCTATTGGATGCATTCGGAGATTACTTTTATTATGAAATAGTGGTCTAGTACTTGCGATTCCGATTAAGAGCAGAAGTTTGGACGTGAGTGAATTATTATAGATTAATTTCTATGCTTAAAAGTATAACAAACCACCGTATATGAACACTTGTATTATTCTTTTACTTCTGAGCATTCTTTGCGAATAAGTAATTTCCGAATTATTGGCTGCTACAATTTGCAGCGTTACAAAAGCTCGTAAATACGAAGGTATTGTGAAATGTGCTGCTTCACTCAAAATACATACTACACAATCTTTTCGCGGTATGTTTATACGACCCAGCCGCTTGGCAGCGCTACAGTCGCGAAGATGCATGAATTCGCTGGGCGTTTCGTGACTCTTATGTTAGACTCTGGTTAAAGGCAGGTGCTGTTGCCTGGAGTACGCGCGCGGTCCGCTGCAAGGAATCGCTAGCAACCACATGGTAGGTAACGTCACATGGTATGTGCGGTATCGTGTGGCCGCCCTCCCTGTTCTTGCTGTTAGAACGTTTACTTATCTCGATGGACGTATTTTCTGTTGCCACGTTCACTGCTGTCGGGTAAACAAGCGGGATTCTTGGAAACTTAAGCATCGTCGAATTCATATCGGTCTTCTGTCCCAGAAGTACGTAACGTTCATGCTCCGAAGCGACAGTGCTATTACGTATCCCATTTTCACAACACGCATTTGGCCGCGACATCTGAGTAGCTCAATATCCTCACTCAGTTCATGTTTTAAATGGTTTACGTAACTTAGCCTGTTGATTTCTTACCAATCACTTTCTTCAGTAGCAAAGACTACAGCCTACCTATTCACTTTTGCGTAACAGTAGTTTGCATGTTGTTGCTGTGGACTTCAATGACTGACTGGCTTGGTGCACTTCGCCACACTACTCTATCCTACACAAGGCATTTCATCTCTGGATAAGAACGACAACCTACAACATTCTGCCTATTGTATTGGGCTCTGTCTTCCTGTGCGATTTTTAGCCCAAACACTTCCCTCCAACACTAATCTCGTTGTCTAAGAACGTGACCTACGAATCGATCCCTTCTTTATCAAGACAAGCCAGAAATTTCTATTCTCCCCAATTCTCTTCACAACTCATTAGTTACGCCCCTCTCAATATTCTCCTGTAGCATTAAATTAAGAAAGCTTCTGTTTCTCTTTCTTCTGAACTGCTTATCGTCTACTTATCACTCCCGTACAAGGCAAAACTCCACACAAATGCCTTCAGAAAAGATTTCCTAACACTTAATATACGACGTCGAAAAAATTCTCTTCTTAGTAAATTCTTTCTCCGTTTTATATCTCTGCTTCGTTTATCGTAAGTCATTTTGCTGCTCAAATAACAAAAAAGAGCCACGCGAGAATGACAGTTCGGTCTGGGGTACCATGTACGGATCTACATCTGCATCTACATAGTGCCTGGCAGAGGTCGCTTGCGTTTGAGTTTCAAGTCGTTCTCGGGAAAGGGTGTGTGTGTGTGTATTACTTGGTATAAGTTACTTTAATTACTTTGTAAGTCTAGGGCCCGTTTACCTTAGCAGTTTGGTCTTTTAGGTTTATAAGGAATTTAAATTTTCTAAAAAATGAAACTCATCTATCAACTTTATTGTTTAGTTACCTAATCTAATTCCTTGCCGGCCGCGGTGGCCGAGGGGACTACGGCGCGCCAGTCACGGTCTGCACGACCACTAGGGTCGGGGGTTCGAATCCCCCCTCGGGCATGGATATTTGTGTCGTCTTTAGTGTTAGCTAGTTCATAAGTAGTTTGTAAGTTTAGGGACTGATGACCCCGTAGTTAAGTCCCATAAGCTATATAAACATTTGAACATTTTCTAATTCCTTCAGCATTGTCTGATTTTCTTAGACTTCATTTGATAACTCTTGCTTTGCTCTTGTTAATGTTCATCTTATACCTTCCTTTCAATGCACTGTCCATTTCGTTGAATTGCTCTTGCAGATCCTTTGCTGTTTCTGATACAAATTCAAATGTTCCAATGTCTGTTAAGCTTAAGGGACTTAACTGCGGGGTCATCAGTCCCTAAACTTATAGACTACTTATGAACTAACTTATACAAAAGACAACACAAACATCCATGCCAGAGGGAGGATTCGAACCTCCGACGCGGGTAGTCGCACGATCCGCAACGTGGCGCTCCAGACCGCTCGGTTACTCCCGTGCGGCGAAACTGACTTTCCCAGAGCTCCAATAGCACAAGCTGAGGCTTGGGTTCACTGAATGCAATAGGTGATGGGCACAACGCTATGACGGCAACATCATCACTTTAGGTCTGACATTTGTGTTTTATGCTGTACATTCTGGTGATTGTAGTTACACTTTATGTGTTGTGAAGATATTTTTGTAAAATTAAAGGTATCTGTAATATATATATATATATATATATATATATATATATATATATATATATATATATATATATGAGGTATGTCCACAAAGTAAGTTCCGTTTTTTTATATAAAACAAACGTGTACAGATACAGAAAAAATATTTATTGTACCAAAATATACAACTATTAAACTACTTTTCTAAATAGCTTCCGAAATTTTGTAGGCAATTTTGTAGCGTGGCAGAAGTCTTTGTATGCCTTTTTCGTAGAAGGTTGCCGCCTGTGTATTTACCATGTTGTAACATGTTCTTTCAGCTCGTCACCATCGCTGAAGTGTTGACCACCATGGACAGGTTTTAGGTGTAGGAAAAAAGTCGCTAGGAGCGAGACTGTACGGAGGATGATCAAACACGTCCCAGTGAAATTCCCGTAAGAGTTGTTTGGTCACATTCGCCTTGTGAAATCTGTCCTTGGTGGTCAACACTTCAACGATCATGAGCTGAAAGAACATGTTTGCCACATGGTTGAATACACAGGCGGCAACCTTCTATGAAGAAGGCACACACGCTATGACAAGTTCCTAGAAAATTTCGGAAGTTATATAGAAAAGTAGTTGAACGAAACTTCCTGGCAGATTAAAATTGTGTGCCGGAACCGGGACTCGAACCTGGGACCTTTGCCTTTCGCGGGCAAGCGCTCTACCGACTGAGCTACCCCGACACGACTCACGATGCCGCCTCACAACTTTACTTCCGCCAGTATCTCGCCTCCTACTTTCCAAACTTCACAGAAGCTCTCTTGCAAACACGCAAGACTAGCACTCCTGGAAGAAAGGATATGGTGGTGACATGGCTTAGCCACAGCCTAAGGGATGTTTCCAGAATGAAACTTTCACTCTGCAGCGGAGTGTGCGCTGATATGAAACTTCCTGGCAGATTAAAATTTTAATATGAAACTACCTGGCAGATTAAAATTTTAATCTGCCAGGAAGTTTCATATCAGCGCACACTCCGCTGCAGAGTGAAAGTTTCATTCTGGAAACATCCCTTAGGCTGTGGCTAAGCCATGTCTCCACCATATCCTTTCTTCCAGGAGTGCTAGTCTTGCGTGTTTGCAAGAGAGCTTCTGTGAAGTTTGGAAAGTAGGAGGCGAGGTACTGGCGGAAGTAAAGTTGTGAGGCGGCATCGTGAGTCGTGTCGGGGTAGCTCAGTCGGTAGAGCGCTTGCCCGCGAAAGGCAAAGGTCCCAGGTTCGAGTCCCGGTTCCGGCACACAATTTTAATCTGCCAGGAAGTTTCATATCAGCGCACACTCCGCTGCAAAGGGAAAGTTTCATTCTGGAAGTAGTTGAACAGTTGCAGATTTTTATACAACAATTTTTTTTTCTGTATTTGTTCACGTTTGGTTTATGTAACCAAACGGAACTTACTCTGTGGCCATACCTCTTATTACTTTATAAGAGTCACTAAAAATAGAAATAGCCGTTAAGAACTTTTGAGAATTTGTACATGGAATTCAGATGTAACCTATAGATCCTTAAAATTTGTGTGTAAGTGTGTGTGTGTGTGTGTGTGTGTGTGTGTGTGTGTGTGTGTGTGTTGAGAGAAGGGGGGAGAGTTACGGTGGCGCGGAGAATGGATAATGCTTTGCTTAATGTGATGTGATCAAAGAAATAGGCGATTTGTATAGGAATTTGTACTAATTGAACGTATTTTTCTTTCAATTTGGATATAAGATGGGATTACACTTCAGTAATTCGTACAGTCGGGGCCTCTGCAGCGCCAGAAGCGTGCTGAGATAAACAAGGAAAGAGATTAGGAAACTTTGCTTATTCTAGAAGTTGTGAGCGGGTTATTTGGGAACTGTCAGGCGCGGTGATACATTCCCCGGCAGAACGGCATTACTGACTGACGGATGGCTCCGTGAACGAGCTGGCCGAGAGTGTTTCCAGAAAGACAAACGGCCCCCGCATTTTTTTGGGCCGAACGCCGAGTCCGATGGAAGCTGAGCGCCGCCGCGCCTCTCGCGTTACACCGTCCCAGTGCTGGTGCTGTGCGATGGAGGAAGAACAATAACCCACCCTCTAGGTTTACGTTTACGCTACGTAAGTACGGGCACCTTAGGACATAATTTCAAGTTCAGGGTGAAAAAATAAGTCTTTTAATTTTGCTGTTGACATACTTCTAACAGAGATAGCAAACGACCTGAAAGAGCAACTGAACGGGGTGTACAGTGTCTTGAAAGGAACGTATAAGATAAACATTAACAAGAGCAAATCAGAGGTAATGGGATGTAATCGAAGAAAATCAAGCGATGTTGAAGGCCAGCTTGGGCAGTAAAATAACGTACGACTGTCACAGTACAGATTTATAAAAGGCGGAATGGCAATTGGAAGAATAACGTTTCTGAAAAAGGGAAATTTGTTAATATCGAATACTAGCTTAAACCCGCGGCTCCGCTCGCGTGTTGGGTGATGATAGATAATGCGCGAAACGTCAAATCAATGTCTTTTAAAGAGATGTATTAAAAGAAATTTCTTTTTTACTGCTTTATTTATTCTTATATTTCCATATTTGTATAGTTATCCTTACACAGGAAGAGCTGAAGACATTGTAGCACGCATAGATCAAAGATATGATCTGTGGCATCACTTTTCGCTGTATGTAACCTCCTTGCTATAGAGTCGCAAACGTCGTCACTGGCCTTCATTCCCATTTTTTAAAAATAATTTGACGACTTTCAACCACCATACCTTCCACCCCCTTATAGCTATCGGCATGGAACTGCTATGATGTACAACTGGAGACTTCGGACAATTACTCACAGACCATTCGTTTGCGTTCTGCAGTTTTCTCGGCAGAGCGAAATTTTAACGCACACACGCGTATAATTTTATATACACCGATAACTTTCCATCCCAATACACTCCACCCTTTTATCACTATTAACCCTCAAGCAACAATGCAACAAATAAATCCATTTTCAAAGAGTAAATATAATTTTCAAAGAGTAATTATTGTTCCGCATTTCGCGTTATATTCTTCAAATTACTAAATATCTATCAGATTGCTATAAAACGGTGCCTAAAATCTTCCTCAGATATAAATTAGTAACTGTACAAATATTTAAGTCTCTGCGTCCTGTCGTTCGCACGTGATAAGCCTACACCGAACAGACATTCACATTTATAGATATAGATTAGTTTAAGTGTTTAGGAAGACTTTTATACCAGCATTTATGTAGAGTGTTGCTTTGTACGGTAGTGAAACGTGGACGACAAACAGTTCAGACAGGAAGAGGACAGCAGCTTTTGAAATGTGGTGCTACAGAAGAACGCTCAAAATTAGGTGAGTAAATCGCTTAACTAATGAGGTACTGAACAGAATTTGGGAGAAGAATTTCAAATTCAAATTCAAATGTTTGTTAAGCTTATGGGGCTTAACTACGGGGTCATCAGTCCCTAAACTTACAAACTACTTATCAACTACCTTATACTAAAGACGGCACAAATATCCATGCCCGAGGGGGGATTCGAACCCCCGACCGTAGTGGCCGTGCAGACCGTGACTGGAGCGCCTCAGTCTCCTCGGCCACCGCGGCCGGCGGAGAAGAATTTCTTCCATACCTTGAGTAAAAGAAAGGTTCGATTGGTAGGACACATTCTTATTGTTAGACATCAAGGAATAGTTCGTTTGAATTTTTGGTGGGGTAAAAATAGCAGAGAGAGACCAAGAGACGTATAAAGTAAGCAAATTCAAATAACTTTGGGTTGCCGTTCTTATGAGGAGACGTAGAGGCTCAGAACTGAGTATGGTAGAGAGCTGCATCAAACCAGTTTTCGGACTGCAGGCCACAACATAAAACCTAACTGTGTCCTTTAATAATACAGTTTAAATCTTTGCTCTGCGAAAAAAAAAAAAAAAAAAAAAATAGTTTTCCCGTTTATAATTTTTTTCTGTAATTTAAATTCTTACTGAAAGAGTGAAAGAAAAAGTTTCAATAACCCTAATGAAACAGTATCACACACGATCAGGTACAAATTAGTGAAACGGAGGTCATTAAGAAAAGATACCATAGTGTCCCAGTTCCACAAACGGTGTTAATATTCCTCTTATGAGGAAGGAAATCCACATTTCGGATACTGCGAATGGGAATACGATCAGTTATTAACATAAGTTCCACTAAAATCTTTTTTTTTCCTTTTTTTTACCTTCTGGGAAGAAAGGCTCATCGAGATAAGTGTGGGTACATATAAAAACCGCACAATTCATTGTGGATAGTACTTTCTAGTATAATTCTTTATAACAGAGGAAAAACGCAGGAATGAGAGAAAGGAGGAAGTGAATGTATGGAAAACTAACAATTCACTGTCTTAATTGTTGTCAATGATGGAAATCTTAGCTGTCGTCCAGTTTAGACAATACAGTTTTCCGGTGAAGTAATAAGCGGCACGTTTTGTTTGAACTAATGACTCCCGCAATAGAAAGTCTGCATCTTCTCTCCTGACTTACTTCTAGCACTTCGTCACATATTCTGTCGCGAAGAACCGCAGTGTAGAAAGCTGTATGGGACAACGCTTAGAACAACGTTTCTCGACGAAATTTTGAAGTCTCTTCAAGGATATTTCCTGAGAACTTTGGTGTATGGAACTCGTGGATTACTTACAGAGAAATCAGATATGAAACGGAAGGATTTAGGTGTTTTTTCCGCGCGCTATTCGAGAATGGAATGGTAGAGAAATGTTATGATAGCCATGCAGTTACATGTGATTTGCAGAGTACACATGTAGATGCAGCCTGCGGTGGCCGAGTTGTAATGTAAGGAACGAGTATTACGTCATTACGCTAATCGCCTAGATTTCCTTGTGGAAATGTTCAGAATGTCTGTATGTCGTAACCACCACGACAAGGAAGCGGCTGGTCTCTGGTAGACGACAACGTACAGAAGTGCTACTATGTGATTGTTATCGCTGTAGTAACAACTCTGTTTTTCCTCGACATTCAGCGCCGAAATACATGAGGCACCTATTAACGGGTAAACCTACTCATACCGTTGTGTAGCTGTGTGCTACTGTGAACGTAGAACACTTCAAAATAAAAGCAAAAGCAGAATTATGCAATAGATATTATAAAGATGTATGCGCTGGTGTGTTCCCCATCTCCTCCTGGACAACCCGACCGAATTCAACCTAACTTAGTATACATATTTCGTACCGTCAGTAAACAATCCTTGCTGGAATAAGAATCACCTACGACACTAAGTTCAGGAGATGTGATTGAAAAAAAAATCTGCCACGCCATGCGAAAACGGAGATTTGATTCATCCACTTTTCGAGATTGATAGCACTTAGCCACTTGCAATAAACTTTACATTTAATTCCAAACTTGTATGAAAATTTTTCTCGCTGATAACCCGAACAAAATGATGAAAGAATAGAACTTTATCGCTTACTTCTTTTCCGTTGTCCATATCAAACAACTAAATTAGACAAGGAATGACAATTTACTTTAGTAATTGTATTCGCAAGATATTTTACGGAAAATATGTACATTTTCCACTGAATGTACATTCGAAATGATAAAGTACGAACCATAGTTCAGGAGCTCTTTCATAGAGAATAAGCTTAATAAAAAGTCGTCGTACCAAACATGAGGTTTCAGTTTGTTATGTCTTTACTACTCCCGCCGTCGGGGGTTCTAGTCCTCCCTGGGGCATGGGTATGTGTGTTGTCCTTAGGTTAGTTTACCTTAGTTTAAGTAGTTTGTAAGCTACAGACTGATGACTACGCAGTTTGGTTCGATAGATTTACAAACATTTGAACATTTTTTACTACTCCATATAGCTTGGAAATTGGAAATACTGCAGTATAACTGCCGGGTGTAGAACATATTATTCAGGAGATATGACATAACTATTGAACTCGAGGTAGATAAGTTAGGCTGAGCATGTAGAAAACTAAACTAAAGTCCGCAATTCTTTACAGACAAAGGTCAAATCGGTTTCAGAAATTACTGCAACCAGATGCCTTTTATTTCTCCTTATTGAAGATTTATTTAAACCATTACCGGTTTCAAGCTGCCTAGCAGCTCATCAGATGGTATACATGTAGTGCAAATTACATTTGTATCTGAGAAAACGAGAAAAAAATGTAATTTGCACTACATGTATACCATCTGATGATGAGCTGCTAGGCAGCTTGAAACCGGTAATGGTTTAAATAAATCTTCAATAAGAAGAAATAAAAGGCGACTGGTTGCAGTAATTTCTGAAACCTACTTCAAGAAACAGTCGCAGGTTGTAACACAATGGATAAAAGGTGAAATCGACAGGCAGAAGTCGATGAATGTTTGTTAAGCTTAAGGTACTTACTGCGGGGTCATCAAACTACAAACTAATTACGCACTACCTTATACTAAAGACGACTCAAACATCCATGCCCGAGGGAGGATTCGAACCCCCGACGGCAACGGCCTCGCACATCGCAGCAAAGCGCCTCTATGTGATCGGCCGCTCCGCTGCGGTTGCAACGTAAAGCTGAGTTTACACTAGCAAGTTATTGCAGCAATTTAATTGCTGGTACAAACTTGCCGGACTACTTGCGAGTGTAAATACGTCACAAAGTGGACTTGCGGCCATTGCAATATGTTGCACAAGTGACTTGATGCAAGTATCCGACTTTCAGTATGAACAGTATGCAACAGGCTTCAGCAAGTTACTTTCAGCTTATAGGATTCATTTCTATTTTCTGCAAGTTGAAATCGCAAGTTTTTGTAAGTATGTCGTCTACATCAGCACATAGCCTACTTAACCTTTTATTGAATGTCGCGATTAATTTCATACAACCATCCCACGTGCTATATGTTACGAAATAACAGAAATGGAGAATGAATGAATCTGAAGAAAGCAAGATACAAAACATTGAATGAAGCTGTGGAGCACTTCCCTGAAATATGGAATGTGTACAGTGATTTTAAATACAGATAAAATAAACTTGTGTACATATTGAACAAATTTAATTTATTGCTATAAATTACGCACAAACGCAGAGACAAATGGCAAAAAATAAAGAAGTGTCTGTTAAGAATGTAGCGTAACAACCATTCCTTGGTTGAAATAACTATGTAATATATGTCCTGTTTTGCTGATATGTACAACTGATGTTAATAAACAACCCAGATAATTTATAGAAATGTTCTAGAAAAGTTTTCAAAGCTAAAATTATCGAAACGCAGTTCTAGTAACCAATTATTGTAGTTTCCGTACTGTGGCCTAAGTATCCTCTCAAACCGAAATATTCATCTTTTTGTGTTCTTCGTAATAATTAAAAGTGTTACAGTAAAAATGACCCACGTATTAGTCATTTTACTTGCTCTTACTAAAAGTATATGTGAACGGTGTCTGCAAGTTATTGATGCAAGTTACTTGTCAAAGTACGCGTGGAAGTTTGTTGCTTACTTCTTGTAAGTGTTGTGTAAACACAATTGCTAGTCAGTCGCAGTAACTTGCAGCAATAACTTCTGCAAGCGACTTGCTAGTGTAAGCCCAACTTAAGAAAGGAATACATACGTATCTGGGCTACGCCGGGCACTAACGATACTACTAAATATAGTAGGTACCGCTAGTGAAGGGATAAATTTATTTAAAAAAATTGAAAATAAAAGAAAAAAAATTTAAAAGAAATGGTGGCGGGGGCGGGAGGGGGAGTAAGAAATCAAATGAAACGCATTTACTCGATGACGAGTCGTTGGAGAACAGTGACGAGTCCAAGAGTTTGGTTTGGGAGGGAGAGAGGATAAGGCCATAGAAATATATGGTCACCGTGGCGTCTCCAAGTTTTTTATAGCAAATCGCTGACAACTTGCAGTTCTGTTCTAAGCTTCCAACAGCGAAGCACAAACGGCTTCAGCTGAAAACTATACTTTGGCATTGACACAGGGACATTTCCGAAGGCCGCGGTGGAGTTGTGACAGTGAGAGCATAAAACTGCTGTAATCGAATTAACTGCGACTGTGACCGAGCGAGGTGACACAGTGGTAACACACTGGACTCGCTTTCGGAAGGACGCTGGTTCAAATCCACCTCGGCCATCCAGCTTTAGGTTTTCCGTAATTTTCCTAAATTACTTCAGGCAAATACCGGGATGATTCCTTTGAAAAGGCACGGCCGATTTCATTCCCGATCCTTAACCCAAATATCCGAGCGAGTGATCCTCCTCTAATGACCACGCTGTCGACTGGACGTTAAACTCTAAGCTTCCTCCCTTAACTGCTTATGTCGGCGGATCACGTTACAGTACTATACGATAAACAAAGGGGTTTTCTTATTCTTCTGTTATAATAAACAACTCGGGAATGGGCGCGTGGTCTGAGAAGCCGTATCGTGGATTGCGCGGCTGCTTTCGTCGAACGTTCGAGTCCTCCCTCTGTTTTCAAACATTAGAACATTTTTATTATAATAAACTAGCTTAAACCCACGGCTCCGCTCGCTTGTTGGTTGAATATGATAGCTAAGCCATCTTTCAGTAGTGTGGTATGAGACTGGTACTGTTGTAATATGTGTAAAGTAACGCAATGCACATTTATCTACGAAGTTTAAATAACAATTAAAATTAATGTAACTCACTCATTTTTGAGGAAATGTCACTGATAAAGCGGAACTGAAAAATATTCCTATCAGATTGCAAAAGTCTATGCACTTACCTTTTATCAGGAAAGTAAGTAGTGTAGATCAAATCCCACGTAAAAATGCACTCGTTTCGAAGAGTCCAATCACGAAATTCAACAATAATGATTACAATAATATCACATATCGATCACTTTATGTAATTCGCGAAACGTCCAATCGATTTTTTAAAAGAAATTTCTTTTTTACTGCTTTATTTATTTAGTCTTATATTTCGTTATTCGTATGCTTATCCTTGCAGAGAAAGAGCTGAAGTCATTGTAGCACGCATAGACCAAAGATATGGTCTGTGGTATCACGTTTCGCTGTATGTAACCTCCTTGCTATAAAGTCGCAAACGTCAACGCTAGCCTTCAGTCCGAATTTTTTTAATAATTTGACGACTTTCAACCACCATATTCTCCACCCTCTTATAGCTATCGACATGGAACTGCTATGGTGTACAACGGGAGTTTTCCCTGCAGAGCGGAATATTGACACACACACACACACACACACACACATACACACACATACACACACACACACACACGCCTACACACACACGCCTACACACACACGCCTACACACACACGCCTACACATACACACGCGCGCACGCGCGCGCGCGCGTAGAATTTTATATACACCGATAACTTTCCATCCCAATATACTCCACCCTTTTATCATTATCAACCTTCAAGCAACAATGCAACCAATAAAACCATTTTCAAAGAGAAATATATATATATATCCGATCGCCATAAAACCGTGCCTAAACCCTTCCCCGGGTAGACATTAGTAACTGTACAAATTTTTAGCTATTTATGTCTTGTAGCTCAGACATGATATACATACACCGAACAGACATTCACATTTATATATACAGGGTGTTAAAGTGTGATTGCCTCTGTAACCTATAAAATAGTAGGTGACGGGAAATTTTAATGCGGTAGGGCCAACACAAGAAATGTTACACTTTCTGCGGAGCTATGAACATAGTTTATTGTATCATTTTCCAAAGAGTTACACCACAAAGATATAATTTTTTTAATGGAACAATAGTTTTTTTTCTATATTGTACTGGATTCGTTTAAACCAGCTGCGTCCAAATCAATTTAAACTACATTCCTATGACTGTTAGTTTGGAAGCTACAACCCTTCAAAGTTCCGGGGGCGGAGGCTGCGATAGCGTAGCTTACTGGCCGAGTGGCTATCCTCTGGGGCACGGCCCACTGTTTCATGACGACCAGCCTGTCAGCTACGCCGTCGTAGCCTCCGCCCCCTAAACTTTGAAGGATTGTAGCTCCCAGACTAACAGTGATAGGAATGTAGTTCAAATTGATTTGGACGCAGCTGGTTTCAACGAATCCAATGCACGATAGAAAAAAGTATTGTTCCATTTAAAAAATTATATCTTTTTTTCTGTAACTCTTTGGAAAATGATACAATAAACTATGTTCATAGCTCCGCAGAAAGTGTAACATTTCTTGTGTTGGCCCTACCGCATTAAAATTTCCCGTCACCTATTATTTTATAAGTTACAGAGGCAAACACACTTAGTGAAACACCCTGTATATAGATACAACTTTCAACATGTATGTCTACACTCTTTCTTTTATTTTATTTTAGGGGAGAGGGGCACTTCAGGGAGGGGTGGAATGCAGCCCCATAGCTCCCTCCCTCCTCCCCCTCTCGATTGACCTATGTTAGAGACGATGGAACCCATATACAAAATTACTCAGGAAATTTCCCTGAAGAACACCCGAAACTGTGTCGCTTGAGTTTGCGCGTTCACCCTGTCTAAATGTTTAGCGCCGTGCTGAGAACGTACAGCGCTCTCCATCGTCGCCATTTTCGCGGAGTACCTGAAAGTACGCCGTGCGCCTCTGCAGCGCCTCACAGTTACCTGTGAAACTGTGGCCATTACGCTCCTACAAGCAAATTTGCGAACGTCCTGCGGTGCAGCAAAACAGGACTTAATGTTTGCGGCGCGAGGTGAGATTATTATAATGCAGTGCGGGCCTCCTCCACCTGCTGCACAAAGCCGCGCGCGACGCCGCCGCCGCCTCCGCCCCCGACCCCGCTGTTTATTGTTCGTCCCAGGCGGGCAGCGCGGGTAAACAGTTACTTGGCCGCAGGAATTCGCCCACCTGGCCGCTCCTGACCTCGCCTCGCGCGGCCTGCTCCTGCTCGCAGCTGTACCACTCGTAAAACACGGCCAGCGCCAGACGTGTGCTTTGTTTGGACTGCTTCTTCCGAGGCTGTTTGCAGACGCCTAGTCCACTGGTGTTAGTCTGCAATGCGCACTTCTGGCCATTAAAATTGTAACACCCGGAGTGACAGCAAGTAATGAAATTTTACAGGTAAGGTATTAAGAACAAGGAAGTTCTGGGTGCTATCGACAAGGATTCAAAAAATGTTCAAATGTTTGTAGAGCTTATGGGACTTAACTACGGGGTTATCAGTCCCTAAACTTACAAACTACTTATGAACTAGCTACAACTAAGGACGTCACAAATATCCATGCCCGAGGGGGGATTCGAACCCCCGACCGTAGTGGCCGTGCAGACCGTGACTGAAGCGCCTCAGTCCCCTCGGCCACCGCGGCCGGCAACAAGGATTCGCAAATTGATTCCGTATTTCTTGATTTCCAGAAGGCTTTTGACTCCGTACCTAACAAACGGCTTTTCATCAAATTGCGTAGTTATTACCGCCCCAAATTTGCGATTGAATAGGGGATTTCCTGTCAGTGGGGACACAGTTCGTAGTAATCGATGGTAAGGCATCGACTAAAACAGAGGTGATATCGGGCTTTCCGCAGGATAGTGTTATTGGTCGTCTGCTGTTCCTTTAGGGGAAAATCTAAATAGCTCTCTTAGGTTATTTGTAGATGACGCCGTCATTTACTGTCTAGTAAAATCATCTGAAGATCAAAACTAATTGCAGAACGATCTGAAAAAGATATCACTATGATGTAAAAATTGGCAATTGACTCTAAATAGCGAGAAGTGTGAAGTCGTCTGTGGTCAAACCCACCTGATAAGGATCCCACACTGGGCAGCAATACTCCAAAAAAGGACGGACAAGCGTAGTGCATGCAGTTTCTTTAGTAGTTCTGTTTCATGTTCTAAGGGTTCTGCCAATAAAACGCAGTCTCTGGTTCGCCTTTCCCACGGTATTATCTACGTGTTCTTTCCAATTTAAGTCTGAAGTAATAGTAATTCCTAGGTATTTAGTGGAGTTTACGGCCTTCATATTCGATTGATTTATCTTGTAAACAGAGTTTAACACATTCTTTTCGTACTCATGTGGACGACTTCACACTTCTCATTATTTAGAGTCAATTGCCAATTTTTACACCGTAGTGATATCTTATTCAGGTCGTCCAGCAGTTGGTTTTGATCTTCAAATGAATTTACTAGACGGTAAATGACGGCGTCATGAACAAACAACCTAAGAGAGCTACGTAGATTTTCTGCCAAATCGTTTATGTAAATAAGGAAGAGCAGAGGACCAATAACACTACCCTGTGGAACGCCCGATATCACCTCTGTTTTAGTCGATGCTTTAGTATCGATTACTACAAACTGTGTTCTCTCTGACAAGAAATCGCCTATCCAGTCGAAAATTTGGGGCGATATACCATAACCACGCAATTTTATACTCTGTCATCGGTGAATAATATAAAGTGATTCTGGCAGATCATTTATGTTTATTGTGAATATAGTCGTCTTGTTTCTACAAAATGTTCGGGGGCTCGCAAAATTCCTTGCTAAGAAACAGCAAAATCTTTTTACGATATCTTTTCTCAGAACGACATGGGTGGAATGTACCAGATGTCCTGAGCTGTAGGATCTTCACAAAGGAATCCATGTTTTTTCCCAAAGTTGTGACGCAGTTCAAGTACTCAGAGGCATGCCGCTGTCGGCGCTAGCCTGGAGTCCCCTCAGCCATGGCGGGCTAGCGCGGCCACGGCAAGCCACAGCACGCGCTGGTACAGTTTTCGTATTTCTTGAAGTAAGTACTGACGGTAAGCAATTATTTTTCAATTCACAATCACGATTACTGCATTTAGCCATTGCAAATGCCAGAAATAAATTTAAAAATATCTGACACGTCATAATCGCTGTCAGATCTTTTAAAATTGTTATGCGGCACTTTCTTTGGAGTTGGAAGAAAGTAAGTGTGAAAATTACAGAACGATCAGTTTAGTAAGTTAGAAATGTTCAATGTTTGTAAATCTATCCCACCAAACTGCGTGATCAGTCCGTAGCTTACAAACTACTTAAACTAAGGTGAACTAACCTACGGACAAAGACAGACACCTATGCCCGAGGGAGGAATCGAACCTCCGACGACTAGCAACCGCGCGCTCCGCAGCGAGACGCCTTAGAGGGCTCGGCTACTGCACCGCGGCAGTTTAGTAAGTCATGGTTGTAAAATAATAACACGAATTATTTACGGACGAATGGAAAAAACATTTCGGGAAAGATCAGTTTAGATTGGATTTAGGAGAAATGTAGGAACTCGTGACGGAATACTCACATTACGAAAAAAATGTTTAAGTGTTTGTAGAACTTATGGGACTTAAGTACGGGGTCATCAGTCCCTAAGCTTACAAACTACTTATGAACTAGCTAATACTAAGGACGGCACAAATATCCATGCCCGAGGGGGGATTCGAACCCCCGACCATAGTGGCCGTGCAGACCGTGACTGGAGCGCCTCAGTCTCCTCGGCCACCGCGGCCGGCTCACATTACGACTTATCTTAGAAGATACGTTAAGGAAAGGCAAAGCAACGTGTTTTAGCCTTTGCAGATATAGTGAAAACTTTGGCAATGTTGACTGCAATAATTTCAAATTCTAAAGGTAGCGGAGATAAAATATAGAGGACTGAAAGTAATTTAGAACTTGTACAATAACCGGACAGCAATTACAAGAGTCGAAGGGCATGTAAGGGAAGCAATGGTTGGGAACAGAGTAAGGCAGGGTTACAGCATTTCCTCCTTATGTTCTTCAATATGTACATTGAGCAAGCTGTGAAGTAAAGCAAGGTGAAATTTAGAGAAGGAATAAATCTTCAGGGAGAAGAAACTTTGCGTTTGCCGATGACATTATAATTCTGTCAGAGGTAACAGAGGGGCTGGAATAGCAGCAGGACGGAACTGAGGCTATAAGATGAACATTAAAAAGAGCAAAAGTCAGGCGATGCCGACGGAACAAGTTTAGGTAATGACACATTAAAAGTAGTAGATGAGATTTATTTCGGTAGCAAAATAACTTTTGATGGCCGAAGTAAAGGACACACAAAATTCAGAATGGCTGTGGGAAGAAAAGCATTTCTGAAGAAGCTAAATTCTTTGGCATCAAAAATTAATTTAAATGTTAGTGGAGTACAGTGGCTCTCTACTGTGAGCAGTGTGCCGACCACTAACGTCACCTGAAAGAGCTTCCTGTACGCTCCACGTTATCTGTGGCGATAACTAGGGGAAACAGGGAAGCTTGGTGTGCCTTTGGTGACATGAAGCGTGCTACCGAGTGCACAAACTTACCTTCCGATTCTTCTGTAAGTATAGATTTGTGATTAAAAAGAATGGATTTAGTTGAGTTATTTTTTGTAATCTGCTGCATATGAAAATTTGTGCCAGGGCTGAGATTCGAACCCTGGTGTCCTTAGTAGGCAGCTGTGCTAACGTTCCATCACTCACGCACACGGACACTAAACACCTACATCAACTACTCGAGCGCGTATCCCGTCCGACCCAAATCGCCATGTCTTCTCGCTTTGACCATTGCATTTCATGGCCCGCAATTAACTCTCTATTCCCGCCGTGAGTCCTGTCCTCTGGTGCTTCTGCACTGGAAGAAGCATCATTGCCTCTACAACTGCGGCGACTGTTTCGGACACGCGGTAATTCGTGATTCTTCTCTCAAGGGATCGGAGGTTGCGTAGCGCTAGGATCACCTAAACTAGCGGTCGGCAATTGGCGGATGTCAGAGTATGTTGAATGTATGAATTACGAACTCAAATTATTTTTAAAAAATATTTTGCTGTGGATTAACAATTAGTTTGAGCGCAAACCTTATAATTTTATCTGGTTGTGTACAATGAAGTGCCGAATAAATAGATTTATTCAGAAATGTTTAAATGTTTGTTACGTTTAAGGGACAACTGCGTCGTCAATAGTCCCTTAACTTACAAACTACTTATGAACTACCTTATACAGTACTAAAGATGACACAAACATCCATGTACGAGGGAGGATTCGAACCCCCGACGGGGAGCGGTCTCGCGCATCGGAGCATAGCGCCTCAATCCGCTCGGCCACCCCGCCGCAGCATATAGTTTTTAATCATAAATTATATACTACCACAGTGCTTTACTAGGCATGGTCCTGATTGGAGGTGGTATGCCGTTGCCCTCCTGCGACCTTCGAACTGACTTACCCAGCCAGTTATAGGGGGACCTACAGTTTAACGTGGGTTCCGGCGGGGATCGAACCCGCGACCTTTGAATTAGTAGTCTGGAACTCTACCACTGTGCAACCGAGGCGCACATTCCGGGTATGTTGTTGTTGTGGTCTTCAGTCCGGAGACTGGTTTGATGTAGCTCTCCACAATACCCTATCCTGAGCAAGCCTCTTCATCTCCACATAAGAACGGCAACCTACATCTGTCTGAATCTGTATCTGTCTGAGGTTTGTAAAAAGAAATTGCAAGTCTCGAATTTTTTTTCCACTCTAGAAAAATTTTTAAGCATAAAAAAGTCCTCAGGGCGGCCACGATGCTCGTTGTATGCCCAGTAGCGTACAGGTCCGACTCTCAGCGGGCCACAAATTTTCAACTTGTTCTATTGAATTATTTCAATGCCCAATAAATAACAGTTAATGTCGTAAGGTCGTAGATACATTACCTTAATATGAAATGTTAATGTCCGATAGTCTGAAAAACGGAAGTAAAGGAATGCGTTTACTTTATGCAATAAAGAAATCATGTTCCTTACACAGGTATATTTCCCAGCCGATTTCTAGCAGATATTCACCCCGTTTACATGGGCTCCCAAAACCGGATTTCGTAAACCGATTTTCCAATTCCGCTTTTGGTTGGTCATGTAAACACTCCAAAATCTATTCTGGAAATCCGCTTCTCTAAAGCGGTTTTCCAGTTCCACAATCGCAACCGTTTTTGAAGCGTTCTTGGCATGTCAGATTGTGTTTTCGTCTTAAGAACCTTCAGCACATATGGAAAGAGTGATATTTTCTAATGTGAAATAAAAGTATAAACATTAGAGTGAACATAAATCTGGGTATTTAAATAAATAAAAAGAGCGATTATGCTGACTAAATTAGGCACTGAATCAGCTGTTTTTCAGCCGTCATGTTAAGTGGGTTAGGAAATCCGATTCAGGCTATGCCATGTAAAGACGACAGCAAAAAACGGTTTACGAAAATAGGTTTTCGTCTTCCGGAAGATGTGTTTCATGTAATCGTAGTGATTGAAAGTTTGATCGGCTGAGATACGTGTGACAGAGTTGGCACCACTGTCAAACACTTCATTTATTAGTCGGTTGCCGCAGCATTCACGGCGTAGACAGCGGGCGTCCACTGTGAGACGTTGCTGGAAGCCTGTAGTCGGTAGTCGGCCTTCACCAGCGCCAGCACGGATGTCGTCTCTTCCTACGACAGCGACCGAAACCGGTTAGCTGCGGGAGTTTCAGCTTCGGTAGGAGTTTTCGCTGTGTGAGCCGCGCCATGGTCTTCACGCCACCACCACACGGCGACAATGCGTGCCGTATCTTGTAGACACGGTCAGCGCCTGCCACCTGCTGAAGAGTCACACCAAGCTGCGACTCTCGACACTCATTGCTTTTCCTTGCCAACTCTTGGAAGCGTGTTTTATTTTTAATTGCATCCTCTTGAAGATTCTATCCCCAACCAGATGTATGAAACTATGCTTTCCTCCTTTTCTCTCCTTAGTATGGATCACGATGCACAGATTGTATAACCAAACTTGTATAGAATAGAAAACCTCACTGACTGATTGTTTTGGGATAGGCTGGTTTTGGTGCACGTTATAGCAAATCTTAACGATATTTGGATATATCATAAAACCGCTTTGCCCGAATTTTATGCAATCTGTTCGCAGTTCATTCTCTTCTGAAGACATGTTATTAAAAATAAAATCCTACATTCGCAGTAGCAAAAAGCGTTTCCTTTAAAAACATTACAGTGAAATACGTAAGATTCAAATGTATATAGGTTGCCATTCTTATGAGGAGATGAAGAGGCTTGCTCTCAGTGGCGGCGCTAGACGAAAACTGGGCGTCGGCGAACTCGACTTTGCGAGGCCCCTTTCATATTTTCAGTAAGGAATAAAACGTTAAATAAAATGAGCTGAATTATACAACAATAATCATTATACTAAAATTATATTAGTATAATGTAGAAGTATTATTGCAATGACAAAATTACAGTAAACAACCTGAAATTAAAATAGAGAAACTTTTCGGCTTTTCGCCTGAGTGAATTTTTTTAAGATCACATAATTAATACTAGCCGCTATTTCGCCTTCAATTGACAACACAGATAGTCTTTCTTGGCTCATTTAGCTTCTCAAGTAAGTCTTAATCAATTTTAACTTTGAGAAGCTTCTCTCGGCCGAAGTTGTACGGACTGGAACTGTGAGCACGAGTCTGATTTTTATATAAACATTTGGATATACTTCTTCCAAGTCGTTTTCTAAAATGTAGGGACTGATGACCGCCGGCCGCGGTGGCCGAGGTGACTAAGGCGCTCCAGTCACGGTCAGCACGGTCACTACGGTCGGGGGTTCGAATCCCCCCTCGGGCATGGATATTTGTGCCGTCCTAGTTCGTAAGTAGTTCATAAGTAGTTTGTAAGTTTAGGGACTGATGACCCCGTAGTCAAGTCCCATAAGCTTAACAAACATTTGAACATTTTGACTGATGACCATTGTAGTTTGGTCCCCCTTAAACATCCATCCATCCATCTAAAATGTACTGTAGAAATTGTTTTGCAAGTATTTAACTAAAAATTCCATCAATGCGGCACTCATGCGGAAATAAGTACGGACAACTAAATAGCTGCCGGCCGGGAATGGCCGAGCGCACTAAGCCGTCAGACCACGGTGAGCGAGATCGCTCTCGTGGGGGGTCGAGTTCCACCCTTGGGTACTGATGTTGTGTTCGTCCATTGGTTAAGCTGGTGTAAGTTAGATGTAGGTCGTCGCTATATAACCTAGAAGTTGGAAAGCGCCGTTAAACATCAAATATATACATAAAAAAAAACTAAAATTTTATATGTTTTGCGAGGCCCCACAAGCGCGAGGCCGTCGGCGGTGGCCGACGTCGCCGACGCCTAGCGCTGCCACTGCTTGCTCTGGATGGAGTAGGGTGGAAAGCTGCATGAAACCAGCCTCCGGACTGAAGACCACAACAGCAATAAGAACAACAAGTATTTTCAAGTGGACCGGGGGGGGGGGGGGGAGGCTCATTTTGTTTTGCCGCCGCTTCGGCCCTCCGCCACTGGGCCCGCGCCGTTACCCCGCGTGCCATCTGCTACAGGCACTGCGGCCCGCAGACGCAGACGTAAAGTGTTCAGGAGGGAAATGAGGAATTAGGCGAGCGAGCCGCGCGCGGACAAAGGGGCGCGGCTGGCGGCGGATGGCCGCTTTTGTCATATTTGCATCGGACCAAGACGCGGCGCGGCGCGTTCTCATTAGGGGGAGGAGCGGCGCCCGCGTTCGTTATCCGAGAGAGCCCAGGCAGAGGCGGAGGCGGCGGCAGGTAGCCGCGGCCGGCACTCTTCTGCCGGCTTTTGTGCCGCGCCCGGCTTATATAAGGGCCGCCAGCCGTGCTAATGCCGCCGCCGCTGCCACTACCTGGAAATCTCTGCGCCAGCCTGCGCCGGCGTCGGCTGCCATAGATAACCAACAGGCCGCGCCGCGCCAACAGGTCGGCCAGCCGCCGCTATCACGCCCCGGCCCTCTGGCGCGCACAATTCCTGCGTGAGCGACAAAAGCGCGCGACTGCTTCAAGCGACAAAGTACCACCACATATACATTTACGGAAGTTTTTCTTTGTTTTAGGGCGCAAAACTACTTAGGTCATTTGCGCCTAACAGTGCCAACTACTTACGAACTAGAACGGCACAAATATCCATGCCCGAGAGGGGATTCGAACCCCCGACCGTAGTGGCCGTGCAGACGGTGACTGGAGCGCCTTAGTCTCCTCGTCCACCGCGGCCGGCGGCTTTCGCCATATTTGCAGGATATATAAAAATTAAAACTCTTGTCAGTAGAATGCAGATCATGAGCTAAAATATCAGACATTTCAAATGGTACACATGAAAGGAGTACACAATATAATTTTCACATAATTTTTGCCTGTCATAGAGCATTGAGCATGTTTTGTTATAAAAACCAAAACTATAATTCTGCAGAAAACAAATTTATGTATATTTTGTACCATTTCACTAATCGATATAACATACTGAACTCATTTTCATATCTTTGCTGTCAACCAAAGAGTTTGTTTTATCTTTGGAGTGTGTCTTGCACTCACAGTTGTTGCGTTTAAAGAGTCGAGGTGTGACCTTCGTGTAGAGAGGAGTCGGTGTGTGACCTTCGTGCAGGATACTGTCGGGTTAGTCTGTCTGTGTGTTAGACTCGAAGAGTAAAAATTCAGTTTTGAAGAGTCGCAGCCAAGTCTGCAGATTGAAAATTTTGTATGGAAATTTATGTCTCAAATAAGGTAAACTTGTACTTTTCTATTGTTATGTATGGTAGCCTGTATGTAGCCTATATTGTAGTTGGTTTGTCTTTTGGGTAATGAATACTGTTTAATTCAGCTCGCATTTATCATTTATCCCTGTGTCATTTTACCCGTTCCTCGTTCCTTTCACCAATTTGAATTGCTATCCGTTCTGATCATTGTTTCTTATGATAGAGTTGCATAATTATTGTGTTTGTAAATTTGTATGCTAATTAGAACAGTTCAGTGTAGGCATTTTTGATGATCAGTTGGTCTATTAATGAGAGCAGGAAGTAGTTTGTTCATAATTGCAGTAAAGATCATATTTAAAGATTTTCTCAGTCTCAATGAAAGTTCCGATTGTTAAGGTAGTTAATGTTAGTAACAGTTAAAGTGATTTGTTTGGTTAGAAGAGAAGTAGATCACGTAAAGAGATGAGACATATTTGCAGTGTGTGATACTTTAAATCTTTACCAGATTTGTAGAACATTTTTTTATTACATTGAATCTGTATGGTAATTGTTGTACAAATAGGCACATTATAAGTGCAGTGATCTTGATATCCAATTAATATCAAATATCCTTGTTCGGCATCCTGTTAATTCAAGTAGCAAAATTATCACTGTAGTAGCACTTTCTGTTCGCTCTCGCAGTCGAATGATACATGTATAGTCTGGCTGCTAATATATGGTGCACGCTAACAGATCTGAACATTTCATTTGCTCACATTGTTTCTCACACACGAGATTAATGTGTAGACCAATTACGAGTTCAATTACCGTTGACTTATTAACAACTGTACAATTTATAGTGTTATCCGTTGCGCATCAAACTAAACCACATTTACGTAAGATCATTGCATCCCATGTCAGTTGCAATTTATTCTAACAGGGTAAAGAAAGGTACTAAGTCTCATTGCTTAGTCAAATTATTTTGTCGCCAAAACCACAACAGGGCATTTATTTGGGAATTTTAGCGGGGACGGTCTCTTAACAAAAACAGTGACACGCTCGCCCCACAAACACATATTACTTTTCATTTCAAACAAACACACACTACTTTTAAACATACATCATGACGTAGACGATTAAAAAACGGCCATTGCACTAAAATGTGGTACACAGTAAAAGGTTCATCACAGTGCTCACACAAGGGAGCAGGATCACCACAAAGCAAATACTGGTGGCTATAACGGCAGTGGCCAATACGAAGTCGGGCCAGAACAATCTCCTCTCGGCGAGAGGGTCGAGATGACGACCACAGACCAGGCACAGGTTTAATGGCTCTCAATTTGTTCCCTGAAACGGATGACCAATGTAAAAACCAACGTGAGGTGATACACCGGGAGACGCCAGCACGAAGGTCATCAGAGGTACTAGAAAAGCTAGACAGCCGAGGGAGGAGAACTGCCACCTTGGCAGCCGTATCCGCAGACTCGTTCCCCAACACTCCCACGTGGCCAGGGACCCGCAGAAACGCCACAGTAGTTCCGCTCGCTGAAAGAGAGGTAAGACAATTGCGGATGCTTTGTACCAGGGGATGGACGGGATATAGCGTGCGGCGGCTCAAAAGAGCACTCAGAGAGTCCGAGCAAATGACACTCTTATTGAGCGAGTTTCGCCGGACGTATTGACTGGCTTAATATAATGCATACAGCTCAGCTGTAAAATTGGAGTTCCACTCAGGGAGACGATATTTAAACGAGGCGTTGCCAAGCACGAAGGTACACCCAACACCCTGGTCTGTCTTTGAGTCATCAGTGTGGATGAACAAATTGTCATCAAATTTTAACCGGAGTGCGAGAACTTCTCTCTGGTAAACGAAGGTTACGGAAGTATCCTAGCTGAGCTGCGTCCGGTGCGCTGCCTGTTGCCCGCGACAAGTGGCAACGTTTGAATTCAAACGCGTTTGAATCTTGTCGCTGTCGCACGCGCGACAAAGTTTCGAGTTCGTTGAGAATCGTCAGCTTGTCAAGGTTATAAAGGATGCTGCAAGAATTCTGCGAGCTAATACTCCCTGTAGTTTTTGAAACTGCAACTGTTTCTGAAATAGCAGAATATAAAATTGCATCTGTACATATAATTAACAATTTTGATTGGGATAAGAAGTCTCCAAAAACAACCATCTTGTAAATTTACGAATGAAGTTAAATTTTTAAATTGTTTGTAATATGACAGTCTTGTTTTTTTCTGAGTGGTAGTTTTATTTACATAATGATGAACGTGTTTTGAATAATTACATTTTTGCTCTTTTTAAGTATTTGCAGTAACAACAAACTTACTCCAGAGAGAGAGAGAGAGAGAGAGAGAGAGAGAGAGAGAGAGAGGATAGATAAAGCTAGGATGTCACACTAGATGTGTGTAAAATTACCTTTCTGTGTATATCGTGATTTAATGTTTCCGGAGGAATTTAATGTGTTTGGTAGACCTTCAGTGGGATACGTGTGTTTGGAGTAAAGATGAATATATTGGTATTAACTTGATAAAAAATTACAACTTGGTAGCCCACATCACTCCCCTCATGCAGTGCCCATTGCTAGCAATTCCGTCCATAATTAAATGATTTACTATCGTCTTACTCACTTTGTACTTATTCAGTTGTTGATAGTTTGTAGTTAAAAAAAGAAAAACTCGAAAGTATCTGTACTCGTCGTTGTATTTGGCTGGTGATCTTCACTATTTTCGTATTTGATGTTACGAATGAAAAAGTCCACGAAGATTCTTCACTTTGTAAATTTAATGTACAGCACTCTTTCTACGTCCTATTTCCTAAAGTAAATAAAAATTTATTGCCTTACTCTGGAGCTATCGTTATTCTACGGTTTACGGGTGCCATATTCTAGAAACAACTGATCGGTTCTAGCCGCCATCTTGTAGCGAGAAGTTGTCGCGCGCAAGTAGGACTCGCGGCAATGTCGAGTAGCTGTATGTCCCGCGCTTTTGTCGTTCACGTAGGACATAGCCTAAGCGGCCGACTGCGAACAGGAGTTAAGTCGAAGAGTGCGTCGGCGGCCGTTATGGTGGCAAACTTACGCGCGAACTGGATATGTGCGTAAGACTCTTTTGATTAGCATGTCTATTCATTCGATTTAAGTCGCGAGAACTATGTCCCACTTACATATATAACTACAAAACAGCTTCATACTCTTTCAATATACAGCAACTAACGGCTGTGTGTAAATTTATTACACTTACGGTGTTGAAATCGGCCAACAGCTTTTTTCCTTCTTAAGTAAACCGAATTATAACATTTAGTTTTTTAGCTTTCTAAGTGTAGCATATGAACGGAATTTATCGTCAGACACGGTTTTTTGGCACTTTCTTCACAACACTTTACGTCTTTGAGTGCCTGCTGTATTTTCCAATATTTAGTTATTTTATACCATCAAAAAATGAAACATGGCTGCCTGAAATAATGTAAAAAATCGGCTGTGAAAATGTAATAGCCCATCAGACACATAACTGTAAAATAGTTTCTTACCATGTGAATAACGCAACCAGACACTACCAAATTCTTTTAATAACACGAAGTATGCCATAAATTTTTCGTAACTAAGAGTACGTAACATTAGAATTTGGGTATCTAGCCTGAATATTAGTATTTTAATGCTGTAAGCGAAATACCTTACATTAGTTGAATTGCTCAAAAGTCAGCAACTGTCATCATAGGGTTCAACTTCGCAATGTCCATTCAGTGTGGCTGTGTCATTCATATATGGAACTATACTCCTTTCAGTTGTTATACATATATGTAAATCAGATGACAAAGTCTGTGTTACAAGTTGCTAATATTAATTTCACAAACAAAAATTCGAACTTCAGTGAGATAACTGATCTCGTACCCCCAATTGTGATTTTACACATCATAAAACGAAACTTTTTAACTTTTTGAACTTCCTGTCCACCAGTACTGCCTAAAGTAACTTATTTTTAAAGAGTTACCAGTATTGTAAAAACCTATTATTTATTTCATTGTATCCTATAATGTCTTGACTAACAGTCTGTTAAGCAAGAGTAACTATCTCTGAACACAAGTAGTAGGGCTACCTGTATTCCTGAGAAACATAAATGGGAAGACAGTAATCGTTCTTTTTGTTCCTTTCTTAAACCGATTTGTGGAGTTAAACGCTGAGTAGCTCTTCACCATCGTGCTTCATTTACACTTGTCAAACGTGACTATGAATAGGGTATATATATCGCAGTAGCTACATAATACACGATTTTTCTCCTAACGACACTCCTATTTATCTGACGCTTGCCACTATAATGGCGGCCGGCCGAAGGTTCAAATTATCCCGCGACAGAAGCGCCGTTAGTGAGTCTAATTGTTTTTTTACAAGGTCTTTGGGCTCGCAAGGCCACTGTACCGCAGACGCGGTCTCGGGAGGAAGAGGCACCGTGTTACTTTTCCTTGATGGTGCAGTGACATGTGTATTTTTTGTTCTCGCTCTCCATGTGTTTAATGAACAGTGAACGGACACTGGATTGTTTGCGTTTGTTTCTTTGGAAGATTAAGACTTTCTTTTCGCCGGATAACAGTTTTGTTCCATGGAGCCACCTTGAACTGCCATAGTGACCATCAGTAAAGACCCTTCACATGAGAGGATCACGTACTTTTGGTTCTGTTACAATGGCAGGGAATCTGCAATGATTTCGTTATTACTACAACCGTCGGGGGAAGTTTTGTTATACTCGCCGATGAAGGCGCTTTTGATGAGCGAAAGGAAGGGGTGTAGGGGAGTAGGGAGCCCCGAAAAAAAAAAAAAAAAAAAAAAAAAAAAAAAAAAAGTGGAAGAGGGACAACGTTCTCCTCACACAGCTTAGAATACGCGTGACGTCACTTTTACGTCATACGCTGCATAGAAGATCGCACGAACAGCTATCGACAATCTCCTGTTACTTCACTGTGACATATGCATTTAGATTTGCCGTATTTCTAAGAGTTTTGATATGTAATTCACAGTGAGCTGTTTCATGAAAACAGCATACTGCAGTTGAATCATAGGAATCATCGTCGGTTCGGATTTCTTATCACTATTTGTAATTAATAATAAACCAATAGTCAAAAATATTGTGAGCAGTACAGTACATAAACACCTTCCGTGAATAGGCTAAGACATATACTGTAGGAGTTGCCTATTCGTAACATTATGGGTCTTTCTTACTCATATAGGGTGTCCAGAAAAGGGCTCCCTGATTTCAAAATCAAATATCTCGAAAACAGAGATCGATAGAGGAATGCAGTAAACGGTATGTTTATTGTGAAAGCTCTAAGAAGTTTATATAGCAGATTGAAATAATAGTTACAAAAGCTACTAACAGATGGCGCTGTACGCTGTACAGCTCATATCAGCATACATAAGTGAAATAATCGTATGAAAACACTCTTTGCAAACAATCACATCACAATGTTTTCAAAATGTTCACCATTGGCACTACAGAGCTGGCGCAAACGAAGAATGAAATTCGCCATCACATTTCGTAGTGTCTCAACCGAAATGGATACACATGCCACAGAGATCGCCGATTCAAGCTTGTCCAGCGTGGCGGGATGCTTCGGGTAGACCATGTCTTTCACTGTGCCCCACAAAAATAAAAAAATAAAAAAAAATAAATAAAAAAAAATAAAAAAAAGTCATAGGGAGTCAAATCCGGCGAATATGGAGGCCAATCCATGCCTGCACCAGTAAATTTGAGATATTCCAAAGCAATGACTCGATTCCCGAAGTATTCCTCAAGAAAGCGAAACACTTGATCGGTCAGATGTGGTCGGGCTCCATCTTGCATAAACCATTCAGTACCTGGTCGATCCTCTAAGCTGTGTGGCGACAAATTGTTCCAAAATTGCAACGTAACGTGCACCAGTGACCGTTTCTCGAATAAAAATGGGCCAATAATGCCCTGCTGCATACTGCAGCCCACACAGTAACTCTGGGAGAATACAGGGATTTCGCTTCCCGCCAATATGGCTTTTCGGAACCCCAAAATCGCCAGTTCTGCTTATTCACGTATCCATTCAGGTGGAAGTGTGCTTCATCGGAATAATGAAATTCGCGGAAGTGATACGATCAGTAATCACATTTCTGTACTTCTTTGTCATAAATATTAGACCTATGTTCGAAATATGTAACGATTTCCGGGTATATGGTTAGAGACAACCATAACGGAAACATTGTAAAAGACACTTCACATAGTCAATATCTTCCCAAACAGCGATCAAAGGATGAACAAATAAATAAATTGCTGCTAAGTAAAATGAGTGGCGATGACATTTATATTGTCCGCTTCTCAGAAATATTTGGCTGTTTATTTCCCAATATTTCGTGATTTGCGAGCTTGTGGCTACGCCGATATTTCACTGTTATTTTCGAATATGTCGCGATTTCCGAGAGTGTGGTTAAACCCAGAGCGGGCCGAATGGACTGCGCAGTCCGAGGTAGAAATTCGTCGTACTGCGCATGACGTCACTGCCGAATAGAGTTGGGCAACACGATTCTTTTTTAGGAATCGATTCTTGCGATTCAATCCCACATTGTGAAGCGATTCCTGCGATTCGTTCACGATTCTTTAGTCTGCATATTATTCATAGAATATATGACATCAACTGCGATTGGGCAAAGCTGAAAATGTGTAACCAACCGGGATTCGAACCCGGGTCTCCTGCTTTCTAGGCAGTTGCGCTGACCCCTACACCACTGGGGACACAGTGATCACCGCACCTGCAAGGACTACCCATGCACGCCTCCCGTCAGATACAAATTCCCAGCTTCGCCCTGCCCATAGTACTCAAACTCGTAGTTTAACTAATTCCCGTAAGAGTAAGGGCTTCAAACTTGCCCACCCCTCCCAACTAACGATAGGATCATTGCCCTTACTCTTACGGGAATTAGTTAAACTACGAGTTTGAGTACTATGGGCAGGGCGAAGCTGGGAATTTGTATCTGACGGGAGGCGTGCATGGGTAGTCCTTGCAGGTGCGGTGATCACTGTGTCCCCAGTGGTGTAGGGGTCAGCGCAACTGCCTAGAAAGCAGGAGACCCGGGTTCGAATCCCGGCTGGGTACACATTTTCAGCTTTGCCCAATCGCAGTTGATGTCATATATTCTATGAATAATAAATAATAACAACTGCAGGATCAGAAGTGACGTCTGGTCTTTCGGAACAGACGCCACATGTATATCTTTAGTCTGCATTGGCGCGATTCTTACTTCTACATCTTGCTCATAGATGGCAATACATGTCTGTGTCATGGATGTTGGAATCTTAACCTTTTGCATCTGTTCCTACGATTCGTTCAGGATTCTTTCTCGTCTGCGACGGCACGATTCTTACAAAATGCCGAAAGGGTGACAATATGACTATCGGATTTTTTAATATTTATGGTGCGTAAAGTTCAGGCTTAAAATAATAATGAGGCAAAACCATTCGATTGAGCTCTCAAAAATACTCAGTAAATAGTCTGCAGTTTTGCGAACGGTTATAAATACATATTACACTACCAACTATTTGTGCTGTCATCACAGCTCATTTAGTAGCGTTGTAGGTTTAGTAAACGTAGGTCACTTATTTCGAATCCTGCTGTAACCTTATAAATTATTTTTTCGTTCTGTTTGAATATTTCAGCCATTTAAATATACATTTAATTAAATCTATGGTAATTAACAGATATCTAATCATTATAAAATACTTATGTAAAATCAATTAGTTTAAGGAAACACGAAAAAACATTAAAAATAAAAATCCGTCTCTAAATATTAAATTTCTTTCGAGATGCAAGAAATTCACGTTTATTAAAATGTTTCTTTTTTGTAAAATCGGTTTCTTTCAGGAAAGATGATAACGTAAAAACCAAGGTAAAAAAGATTTTTGAGGTGGCTATAAAAACGTTTAAAATCGCGTTTTTATATAAAAATAATATTTCTGTGAAATTGAATTTTTACAAAAACTACAACTACCTAGATGAACTCGAAAATCTTAAACCTCTCAAAATGTTCAAATGTTTGTTAAGCTTGTGGGACTTAACTACGGGGTCATCAGTCCCTAAACTTACAAACTACTTATGAACTACTTACGAACTAGGACGGCACAAATATCCATGCCCGAGGGGGGATTCGAACCCCCGACCGCAGTGGCCGTGCAGACCGTGACTGGAGCGCCTCAGTCACCTCGGCCACCGCGGCCGGCTCTTAAACCTCTCTAAACACACAAAAGTGTAAGGATGTATTGGCAGCGGTGTATTTCACTACGTTTTGTTTCTGTCATCTGTAATTCGTGAATAGGCTAATAATTAACAGCTCACCATCTTCGTTCTGTGATTTCCTTGTTCGCACACTTTCTGGCT
Source organism: Locusta migratoria (assembly GCA_026315105.1). Classification (NCBI taxonomy): domain Eukaryota; kingdom Metazoa; phylum Arthropoda; class Insecta; order Orthoptera; family Acrididae; genus Locusta; species Locusta migratoria. The sequence continues at coordinate 734,878,041 of CM048744.1, read as the reverse complement.
TTCGTAATTATTCGACACGATTCGCCACTTGCTTTCGAATCATGAATCGTTGGATCTTGGAATCGTCACGAGACAGGCGATTCTTTTGAACGACGATTCGTCTCCCTCTTCTCTCCAGCATTCGGCAAGATTCGGCAGTCGCCTTCGAATCGTGAATCGTTGGAACTTTGAATCGTCACGCGGCAGACGATTCTTTTGAACGACGATTCGTCCGGATCACGATTCGATTCTTACGATTCTTTATTTGTATTCGTTCAAATGAACGACTCATTGACGAATCGCCACAACTCTACTGCCGAAGCACCTGGCGGCAGTTGTAGTTTTAGCCCTGCAGTAGCTTGTTGTTTACTGTGTATTAGCGGGAACGTTTCGTTTATTCGTGTTTCACGACAGAAAATTCGATGCCTCTAATTCAGTTTAATATGTTAATGATTCGTCTGACATTTTAAATTCTTGCAGAATCGTTGACAAAAAGACATTAGCGAGTACCTATGGAACAAACGAGCAGTACCAAAAAATAATTCTCAACAAAATGTATTTGTGCTGTGAAACAATGCAGATTCGAAACCGAAGGCATCTGTTACCATTTCACAAAGGACTCTTTAATGTCAAATAATTCTTTATTTGGCCTTCATTCTGAACTTTTGTCACTAGGCATAAAGTATATATTAACTGCACGGCTGAACCAGGACTGTCTTGATAATTTGTTTTGTTTTCACAGATAAGAGGTCTTGGCCATTTCTATTAGCATCCTCTCCCTAAAGATGTAAACCTTTGGATCCGTTTGTTGCTTCTGTGAAAGACTGTCCAAATATTCCAGTGTCTAATACTTTATCTGTGAGACGGGAAGAAGACTCACAATTTCTGTCATAGTCTGCTGTGCGGAATTATGCCGGATATGTCTGAAGCAATGGCTATGTCAGATGGGGAAGCAGAGAGACAGTAAATAAGTTTTAGTCGTCAGGCTGCTGTACCGTCTGCCGTGACAGATGGTGAATGCCCAGCTGAAGTATTCAGATATCTGGCAGGCTACATTGCACGTTGTGGATGCGAAATGTGTCACCTCACTGGGGGAGTCGTCTAATGAATTACTTTGTCCTCTTCCAAAACATCTCGCAAAATATGGGTGGATAGAATTTCTATCACGAGGAGGTTTGTTAGTGCTGTCTGCCGAGTGGATGCGACAGATATAGTTGGAGCTGCTGTTCAACGAGATTAACGGAAGTGACATACTTTCAAAAGAAAAAAATATTTCTAAGAGATTAGCCGACTTAATTTCGCAGAAATATCCTCACGTGGCGCCAGAGGTCATGAAAATATTCTTACGAACCCGAATTTTTGTTCGATTTCGCTACCTCAACATGAAGCTGAAGAAAGAGAAAGCAGCGGCATCACAGGGGCGAAAATCACGCCAGTGGCATTCCTCGGCTAACGGAAATATTTACGAGGTACGTAACTGCAATAAGCAATGCGTAAACGGTAAACTTTAGCGTGTTTAGTGGTATTCTATGTGATTGCGCAGCGCCGCTTCTGCCCCTCGCTGGCGGTGCTGCTTCGCCACTGACGTCATTTCAACGGCCAATAGCAGGTCGTTTCGCTTCGGTCCCAACCTTTTATAGAATAATCTTGGTTAAACCGACATTCCTTGCTTGTCACCAATATTTGGTAGTTACGAATATTTCACAATTGCGGAGTTTTTGTCAGGCGAGATCCTATGAGGGGAAACTAATTTCAAAATGTTCAAATGTTTGTAAAGCTCAAGGGACGTAACTGCGGGGTCATGAACTACCCTATACTACAGACGACACAAACATCCATGCCCGAGGGTGGATTCGAACCCCGACCGTAGCGGCCGTGCAGACTGTGACTGGCGCGCCGCAGACCGCTCAGCAGGCTTTTAATTTTAGCTTACTTAGAACACTAACAGCGATGTACGAGGTATAAAGTAGTTCATAAGTAGTTTGTAAGTTTAAGGACTGATGACCCCGTACTTAAGTCCCTTAAACTTCACAAACATTTGAACATCGTGACAATTTCGTTTTGGCTGTGTATAGCTGCAATCAGCCTTACTGAAGGTTACTTCATACCGGCAATGTAATGAAATTGAGCACCCTCAAACTGAGCCACATTTTAATCATTATAATTAAAACAATGTCCAGCCACAAGTATGGCATAAAATGTTTATTTAAAGCATGGCCGGTGTCGGAGTTTCTTACAAATCCATCTTCAAGTGGTTCCATGCTTCCCACCTGGAGTCTCATTTTATGTCTAAGTTTCGCAGTCCTAGGATAGACAAGAAATATTTTGTTTACTATCTGTTTACGTTATGTTTCCTTATATTCCTCTCTATCACATTTATAACAGTTTTAAAGTAAAAAACGTAAGAAGTGTGGCTAATATTATTTATTTATTTATTTGTCAAGAGCTCTGCAAGCAGCTGTTACTTGTACTAATTATACTGGCGAACAACAGAGTTCGTGTTCAAAAATGTTCAAATGTTTGTAGAACTTATGTGACTTAACTACGGGGTCATCAGTCCCTAAGCTTACAAACTACTTATGAACTAGCTAAGACTAAGGACGGCACAAATATCCATGCCCGAGGGGGGATTCGAACCCCCGACCGTAGTAGCCGTGCAGACCGTCACTGCTCGCCTCTGAACTGCTTCTATGTCTTCCTTTAAACTAATCTGCTGCGGGTCCCAAATACTTGAGCAATACTCAAGACGAGGTCGTACAAACGTTTTATACGCGGTCTCCTTTACAGATGGTGTACATCTTCCCAAAATTCTCTCAATGAACCGAAGTCGGCTGTCCGCCTTACAACTGTCCTTACATCTTCGTTCCACTTCATATCGCTCTGCAGTGTCACGCCTAGATATTTGAACGGCGCGACTACAACACGCTCACTACTAATGTTGTATTCGTTCATTATGGGATTGTTTTTCTTACTCATGCGCATCGTTACATTTTTCTACATTGACAGCTAGCTGCCATTCTTTGCGCCAACTAGAAATATTGTCTAAGTCATCTTGCAGGCTATTACAGTCAGTTAAAAACGACACCCTCCCATACACCACAGCATCATCAGCAAACAGCATCATCGCTGTTGGAGGTTACAACAGGACATATATGAGTTGTAAGTGTGCAACTACGCTGCAGTCCACAAAAATACGTCATGTGAGACTGGAGATCTCACAGCCAAATTTAGTTGGTAGAAAACAAGTTGTACAAAGACGACATGATTGGCATTGCTAACTTCGTTCTGTCAGTAAGGAAAGAGAAGCACTTCAGGGACATTCCACGTGAAGTGTCCAAGGGCTCCCAGCTCGACCTTTTGATTAAATTTATGCAGTATGTACCTGAGGGCCTGACATGAACGTACGCAAAGTTTCAGGCTCACCTGTAACTTGGTGCACGTACTAAAGCCATTTTTGTGAAAAACCACTTTTACCGACATCGAAAAGTCGCGTAGAAATATTCAAGTTTAACAGTACACTATTCCTAATGTAAAAGAGCCTTGGTTCTTGGTACTGCGGTACAAGTTTTTGTGCTCTACACACAAATGATGCAGATAGAGTTTAGAAAGAAATGAATTTGATGTAATCTTTGTTCTAGGTGGACAACAAATCATGTCGCGAAAAATTTGCTCTATAGTTTAACGAGGCATAAGTAGTAGAGAAACTGCGGTATAGACCTGGTCTTTTGTCAAACTATTGTCTGTCTGAGTGTTTACTATATCACCAATTTGGACCTGGCTTGTGTGTTTAATTACTGTGCTACGATCCTGTGAAGATGATAAAAACCACGAATGTGTCAAAATATATCCGTGTTCAGAGTCGTGTATCTGAAAATGGACACCTACCACATTATTTTCATTGACACCATTCAACAGGGTACATTTCATTTGATTAAAATACAGAACTTTTATTTTGGTGTCTCTTTGGGTAAAGTGCATATATTTCGCCTAAGCTATTGATTTATTTTTTAATTCGAGAGAAGTGCTTGCGTTGGTTCACAGTGGCTATGCCACTTCCAGACTCAGTGACTCGTAGCCCCAGCGCCTAGAGGCCATGCCCGATAGCCATGCAAGGTCAGATACGTGTGAGTTTCTTTACTGCAGGTTCCCAAGCCTGAATGTGGGAATCCAGCACGTTCCCAAGCTAAACATGTCAATGTAGCAGGTTCGAAGCCTGATTGTGGGTATCCAACAGGATCCCAATAATACATAATTATTCAGTTGATAAATGCTTTAAATTTGTGGCTGATGTCCAATACTATTGTTTCTGGCAAATTGCACTGCCCTCAAATCATTGAAACAGCTGGAACTGTTATGACTGTAATTCTTGCTCTTCTAAGGTAAGTTCCTTCACAGCTTTTAGTCCTTTTGTGACACTGTATGTCGTTAAATGGCAAGGGGAATCAGTATTTCCAAAACTGCATACATTAACTTGATCTTGTTTTTCTATTTTAGCAACAATTTGATATGCTTCAGACGCTAAAATCAAACTGTCGAGTCCTAAATAAATAAATAAAAAGAAATAAAATTAATAAGCATTCAGTTTCACAAAAATAATGTAGCAATTTCTAGTACAGTTACATGGCTCTACTTAGCAATTAACTTGTCACAAATAGTTTTAAAATCACCAAATAAACAGCAAAATGAATATGGCCACAAAGGTTTTCCCGGTGTAATAACTATTTGTAATCTTCTCGGGTTTGCAGCCGGATACTAAAGTCAACTTGGCACAGTATTTCAGCGGCGCAACTGCCCGCCATCCTCAGGTGAGCGTGCTGGTACACAATCTCGCCGGAAGTGTTCCGTCGAGATTCTGTACCAGTACGCTCACCTGAGGATGGCGCTGCGCCGCTGAAATACTGTGCCAAGTTGACTTTAGTATCCGGCTGCAAAACCGAGAAGATTACAAACAGCGAAATGAATATTTAAACAATGAAAACTATTGAGACCGAAGTCGGACCGGATCAGGAGCAACCGACAGACCAAGTGCGTTGGCGAAGTGTCGCTGCAATGCAACAGACAGCACGTAACGACAAAAACGATGGTGAGAAATATCGATGACAAGGCAGAATTACCAGTACAAAGAAGTAACCAAATCGTAACGAAGACGTAGCCGAGTAAGAACCAGGAGAAACATCGATGTAGGAACGGACAATACAAAACCGCAGTCGAAACACGAATGAGAAGCGTGCAGCGGCTATGCAGTGCGGCCGCGGGTTCTGACTGGGCTGCGTGTTACCCCAGTGACCGCGATCACGAGTGACGAGCGGCACGTAGCGGCCAGCATCGAAGGTGTTCTGGTGGGCTCTCGAACTCGTCGGGCCGGACACGTAAAAGACAAAACCAACAAAATTCCAATTTTTAGGCGAACTTTTAGCACCTTGCCCAATGAGACACCAATATGAAAATTAGGTTGTGGAAATAAAATCCGCTACCAGTCACAATTTTTTGGCGGTTTATTAGAACACTACCGGTTTCGGGCTTGTGCCCATACTCAGGTGTTTACATTCAGAAAACTGTTTAAAGAAAACGTTAATTACTTTGTTCTTATCAATACATAGGTATCCTATAGATATACATATATATAAAAACAACAAACAACAAATATGGTATGTGGTGGAGTGATTTGTGCTAAGGCTCTAAGTGTACTCACATATAAGTATCCAGTTCGTATTTGTACAGTTCTCATGGATATTGGTTGAGAACATTGTAGTAACATGATGCTAATTTGCACTCCCATGTTTAAGGTTTTGCACAGTACACTTCATAACTTGCACTCCAAACATCGCCACAGTACACTTTATCACTGACACTCCAAGCATCGCAATGTTTACATTTAGGCACATGATATGGTCAAAGAACCGCCAAAAAATTGTGACTGGTAGCGGATTTTATTTCCACAACCTATTAGGAACAGTCACGGAGTTCAACATCCATAATGGATAAAATTCACAATATGAAAATTAGTTTTTCTAACAGAATGAAAAGTGCTCTGTTGAATGGTGTTAATGAATATAATGTGATAGGTGTCCATTTTGAGATATATGACTTTGAACACGGGTATGTTTTGATTCATGATTTTTGCAACTTTACAGAATGGTAGAGTAATTAAACATTGGCGCGGTGGAGTTAGCCGAGCGGTCTAAAGCGTTCCGCTGCGGAGCGCGCGGTTGCTCGCCGTGGAGGTTCGAGTCCTCCCTGGGGCATGGGTGTGTGTTTTGTCCTAGGTTTAAGTAGTTTGTAAGCTATGGACTGATGGCCACGTAGTTTGGTCTGATAGCTCTACAAACATTTGAATTTGAATTTTAATTAAACATCGAAGCTAGGACCAAATTTTTGATATACTAAACACTCAGACAGACAGTAATTTGGCAAAAGACCAGGTCTATAGCGCAGGTTCTCCACTACTTATGCCTCGTTAAACTATGGGGCAAATTTTTCGCGACATGATTTGTTGTCCGCTTTGAACTAAGATAACGCCAAATGCATTTCCTTCTGAACTCTATCTGCATCATTTGTGTGTAGAGCACAAAATGTTGTACCGCTGCACCAAGAACCAAGGGTCTTGCTCTTTTACATTAGGGACAGTGTAATGTTAAACTACGCGACTTTTCGATGTCGGTAGAAAGTGATATTTTACAAAGATGGCTCTAGTACGTGTACCAAGTTACAGGTGAGCCTGAAACTTTGCGTACGTTCATGCCGGGCCCTCAGGTCTCAGGTACATACTGTAAATTTCATCAAAATTGAAGATGGTCGAGCTGGGATATTCGTCTAAGCTGGGACACTTGACTTGGAATGACCCTTTAGTTATCAGCAGCACTGTTGTACTTGTAGAGCTTATGGGACTTAACTACGGGTCATCAGTCCCTAAACTTACAAACTACTTACAAACTACTTATGAACTAGCTTATACTAAAGACGGGACAAACATCCATACCCGAGGGGGGATTCGAACCCCCGACCGCAGCGGCCGTGCAGACCGTGACTGTCACGCCGCAGACCGCTCGACCACCGCGGCCGGCATACTTCATTTGACCGGTTTTAGTTGTCACAACTTCCATCTGAGGAAGAAAACATCAACAACCGATGTTTTATGAGTAAAATTGTCTACTTTGTTGAAAATATTTATTAGAAGTTCCGGCGTCTGCTACCATCAGATACCTGTCCTGAAGATGAGACGAACACACAGAAGAACAGCTGTTTGTTCTATTACATTAAGCTACAAAATTACATAAAAAATTTTTAAAGTAAGAAAGAATTAGCGAACATTTTAAAAACATTTACTCACATAAAAAACTTCGAACTTACGATACAGAAATCAGCGATAAAATCTATACATAACCTGATCGTCACGTCACCTTTTTAAAGAAATACACAAATATAGTACGGTACGGAGTATGTTGCCTTCAAATATAACATTTATTATTTTACCTTTTCTTTCAGTTCATAACCATAAAAGGACATGAAATTTACATTTCAAATATACACAATGAAATGAAAATGAGTAAAATTGCATTTACTTTTCGTTTGGGGAAAACTGAATGTAATTAGTATAATTGTATAAGCAATTAGGATGTATCAAGTTAATTTTACAGAGCCTAATGTCCCCATATTAAATGTCAACCCAATTTTACTAATTTTAAACGCAGTTTACACTTTGACTACAATTTAAAGTTCGCCTGTTCTTTTGCAAATTGTGTGTAAAAAGTAAAGTAATTAAAGTAAAATTTGAAGGTAACATCCGCCACACTCTTATTAAGGTTTATATATATATATATATATATATATATATATATATATATATATACTCAGTGTTTCACCGAGGGTTGTTTGATGACCCGATTATGTATAAATTTTATTTATATTAACTTTATGTTGTAGATTTGAAGATTTGTGGTTAGTGAACGTTTTTAATTTGTTTAAATTTTAATTAAGAATGTTTCTGGAGCTCGACGTTATAGAACAAAGACCTGTAACTCTTACGTTCCTTTCATCTTAATTACAACTATCTTATGATAAATAGAGACATCTTTTCAGCTATCTAGTCTGTTTTATTCATAAAACAATGAAGATCGCGGACACATACTGCAAATTCATTTCCTTATCAGCAAAACCAACATATGTGTTAAGAATACATCTTACTGAGAACTGAATCGTTACAATACAAAAACAGACGTTATTTCCTGACATGGTCAGGCTGGAGAGCGTGGAGGTATTTGAAGAAGTTTGTAGAAAGATTTTATGTAAAAATCTCTCGGGCTTATTTTGAGTAATGTTAAGTGTTTATGAGATCAAAACAATTTTTTTTTTAAATCATGCTGTGTCTTGGTAAGATGACACCTTCTCATCAACATGTGTGATCGTGTCGTCTTACCAAGACAATACACGATTCAAAACAGTTTTTTTTGTTGATCTGAAGATGATTTCAACATTAAAAAAGTAAGCCGAAAATAGTGATAATATACAAACAATTGCTATTTTAACAGATTTTTTTTTTATATAAACTCTTTCTGTAGAAAAACGGTGTTTCCCAATACCATGTGATTTTCCGCTAGTCGTTAATGGCAAATGACGTCTACCATTGGGAAACCTAATTATTTTTCCAAAATTAAATTTTCACTTTGCAGCTGAGTGTGTGCTGATATGAAATGTACTGGCCAATCGCATGCCGGATCGGGACTGGGAAAAAAAATCAATGAAATACAAATATACAATCCCTGAGATGGATTTTCGTCTCGAATATGCCAGAGACATTAATGATAAATCTGAAGCATTGAATTAAAATTTGTTATGCGACCGGGAATCGAACCCGGACCTCCATGCTAGTGATACCGTGGTCTAGCGGTAAGACGTCTGCCTAGTAAGCATGGAGGTCCGGTTTCGATTCCCGGTCGCATCAGAAGTTTTAATTCAATGCTTCAGATGTATCATTAATGACTTTGAAAAAAAAGTTGTAATGTTGGTATATCTATGAGAGCAAACTGCAATGGTCATACACACACCTATGCCCAAGGGAGGACTCGAACCTACGACGGGGAGCAAACGCGCACTCCTCAGTAAGGTGCATTAGAGCGCTCGGCTACTCCCGTGCGGCGAGACAAACCCAACACCATTCATTCCATATCAAATGTTCAAAATGTTTGTAGAGCTTATGGGACTTAACTACGGGGTCATCAAACTTACAAACTACCTATGAACTGGCTAATAATAAGGACATCACAAATGTCCAGTAGTGCTAGTGCTAGTTGTAAAGAAATTGCAGGCGTACTGTTTTGTTTGGGAAGCAGGAGGTGAGGTACGACGAAAGTAAATTTGTGAGTACAGACCGTAAGGCGTTCGAGGATAGGTCAGTTGATAGAACTCTTACAAGGGAAAAGTTCCGAGTTACAGTCCCGTTTAGCAATACAGTTTTAAGCCGCCTGAAAGATTCATCGCTATTTTTTGTATTGTAACGACTCGTTCAACGAGTACCCGCTTTCGTAACCCATTTGTTCTATTTTCCTTCCTATGGTGGTTTCAACTGAAGAAACAGGTCGAATAAAGTTAAAACTGCTAAAAATTGCTTTTCTTTCTGTTGAATAAAATGTTTGCGACGCTCACTTGTAACAGCTGTTCATGCGACTTGTTTTTATTTTCTATAACCAAGTAATAAAACCAGGGTGATGTGAAAAGATCCGTTACTGAATGAGCGACGAAATTTGGTTTGCACCACGTCAAATTATTTGTCAGAATCTTCATACTCAATTACTAAAATGGATGGCTAGGCGTTAAAAAGACGCTGTTCTTGAAGTACTTTTTTTTTCTTTTTCAAGAATTTACTTGAATTTATGTTTTTCTAGTATTTGTCGTATTCGTTCGTAGTTTACAAAGCTGCGAGTGTCTGGAATTTCCGTTTATTATACTCAGCTGTAGATTTGTAATGGAGAATATTTTGAGAAATGGACGAGAATAAGTGCAATTGCTAGAAACTGTATATAATTCAATTTCTTAGGTGGGGAAGAATTTCATGCAGAACGCAGCCAGACGTATCTAGGGCCACAAGTAGACAACCTCAACTACAGTCTGTTGCACAGAGTCGGGGTTTTCCTGTACAAGGCTTCGGCTGGTGGACTTTTCGTCTTCGCCAGATCTTCATATTGCTATTCCGATACTACCCGGTCATAGCATCCACCATCGCTAAGTGGTCAAAATGCCACGAGCTTTCGACCAAGTGCTCCGTGTCCATTTTCATTGGGATGACTTCTGGCAAGCTGTTGTGTAAAGTAATGCCGAGGTCGCACCAGCAGCCCATCGGTAGTGATTCCAAGTCACAAAGGCCACTCAGTACTTGATCGACAGTCTGTGGCATTTTGACCACCTGATGAGTGAGGAGACCTCACTACTTCTTATTCGAAGCATCACTCATACTTGCAGCTGGTGTACCCTTCATTTGCTACCAGTTGCAATCCACTGATGAGGCTACACGGAAACTATGGGAGTGTTTCTCATAAGACAAAAGCGAATATTTAAATGGACGTTGTAGTATGGTTATTGAAGAGTATAACTGGATCAGCAGTTTCGAAAAGGACGTATCCACTGAAGTATATTTCACCAGTGTATGATACGATCTTTCGACAGGGAATACGCGTTTCTTCGGGTACTTAAAATTTTTTAGTTAAAACTGAAATTTGGTGGGGATGGACATATGACCGTTTCGAAATGACTGATTCAAATGTATTTTAGTGTTTAAATGGCAGTCTCTCACAAAGGCTTCTAATGACTATTTTTGACGCCGCAGTAGTAATGATACCACATGTGCTACCCTAAAAGCTTATTTATTTATTTATTCTTTTACGCTGACTGATGTAGATCAGGTCGAATGTAATTCCTTGGAAATAGTGGTTTGTTTATTGGCATTGATCACGTCACAGAAAAATCACATTATTTAGGAAACTTTCTTCTAAAGAAAGGAAAATTTTGTGTAACATCCCTTCTGCGTCGATGTCAAAGCTGGACCCCAAGCCCGTATATTGTAGACGGATAGGCAGGAACGCCGAAGTATCTTTCAAAAGAAACTCAACAGCACTGCGAATAACACAACGGGGAGGAGCGAAATTTCATCCGTGATAACGCAGTAGAGAATGGTATTAATATGTCACTGTTAGAATTAACTTGTTTGAAACGGGAGAAAGAAGGTGATTTGATAAAGTGAAGTCGTATCTCTAAATAATCAAGAAAAATAAGTATTTTGGCAGCAATATGCGAGGATACATTTGTTATTGCGTGCATTCAATACTAATGTACAAAATTAAAGACAATCACCGAAACATATTATTCTTGAACTATATAAAAAGAGTGAGGACTGAAGGTATTCAATTGCTGTGGCATAATTATAATTACTACTGCAACTGTCTGAATTTGATGGTTTATTTCGTTTCATGAATTCTGTACGTATAATTTATCTCTGCTCATAAACGACGAACGGATTTTTATCAAGGAATAGGTATTTTACACTAAAAAAGAAAAAAAAAAAATCACGAGAGACATCAATATATAAATAACGCTTTTCAGATGGGCTCATTAGGAGCATGCGTCTTGTCCTGTTGAATTCGCATATGGCCACTAATATTCATTGTACGTCAATAAACCTTTGTACTACAAAGGGGTATATGACAAGAGGACCTTTTTTCTTGTAAAGCAAATTGCGTAAAGAAACACTGTACTATCACTTAAACACCTTTCGTGAAACAACAATACTGGAAAAATCAGAAGAACTGCGGTGTGTAGTTTATGAAGCTTTTTTATTATTTTATTTATTTATTTTGTGTGGACGGAGAAGAGAGTACAGGTAGTGTCACACCTTGTAGCTCGCACTGTACAGCGTACTGTTTCTTGATGAATACGTACGTGACTTTCAGTGACATCGACAATTAGCGTTTCGAATCTATAAGAAGATGCAAATGTACCTGTAATTTACCTTGTAGCATATAAGTATGACACCCATAAAATGGTTTAGTTATTACAGATATTTCTCCCTAAGATGCAGGCATTTCCACAGGGAGCCAGAAAAAAACCTATTGGAGAGAGGAGGAAACAAAACAACAGGTGGCGTGAATCAGAAGCCGGTTAAGGAGCCAAATATTGTAACGCGATACGTAACTAGAGAAGACATTTATCACACTGTTTGTATTATGTGAATTTGAAAGAAGATTATGTCACAGCATATTATAATTTCTACCGTAAAGCTACACAGTTAATGACGTCAGAATTCAATAGATCATCAAAGATCTGTCCACGATTTCATTTGCCGTCGACTTTATGTAAAGCTATTACATAAGCTGAACAATGAAAATGAAATATACTGTAGGAAGAAACACACGAAAAGCAATATGTATGCGTATTGCATTCCTTTTAGAAGCCCAAGTGAGATGGTAAATTTTTAACGCAAATTGTCAATAACTGTGGCGAACAGGACAGAATTTTGTCACTGTACTTGAAAATTTGAACACAATCACAGAGGAATGATTTATTGAAGGAGGCAATAACAAGTGACTCCCTTTCCCACCCTTGTAGAAGTGAACTATCCATATCTGACAACTCGGAAGAAATTTGAAATACTTGAATGAAGTGGAGGAAGAAAAAACTGTCAAAGAAGTTAGTGAATGAATAGAGAGAGAGAACGGACGAGAGCCGTGAGAGGAAGCGGCACCTACCGTCAGGGAGCCGGCAGCGCAGCGTCGCAGTAGCAGTCGCAGTAGTCGCGGAGCACGCACAGTCGGAACGGCAGCCAGAGAAGCTCTGCCAGCACGCGGCGCGCCGCGCTCCGCCGCCCGCGCTCCGCCTGACGTCACCGCCTGCCAGCGCCGCTCAGCGGTGGCACCGCGAACTACCCGCAGCCGGTTTACGGTGAGCGGCCTGCGAGGGACGCCGGGGAATCTTGTTCTCCGTGCTGCTAACGAGAACAGAAGACGAATAGCGCGGCTTCTGGGTAGCCGAGTTTTCGTAATGCCTTTCTGTGAAATGCTTTCCTCGCTGCAATGTGAATAAACGCGAAACTCAAAGTACGCTATAGTCGCGATGTACAGCGGAATCAGGTGAACGGGACGTTCTACACCAGAGGTCGGCAAGTACCCTTAGATGGGGTCCGGACACTTTTGAAAATTTTTATCGAGGTCCAAATTTAAAACCTCATGTTCCTTATTAAGTTTTTAAGTTAATTTTCACCCACAAAATAATCAATATACATAGATGGGAACAACGGCAGGAGGGTGTGCATAATGAGGAAATCAAAGAAAAACTGGGAATGAACACCATAGATGAAGCAGTTAGAGCGAACAGACTGAGATGGTGGGATCATGTTGCACGCATGGGAGAAGCAAGGTTACCTAAGAGACTCATGAGCTCAACAGCGGAGGGTAAGAGAAGTCGAGGTAGACCTAGAAGAAAGTACTTAGATTCGGTGCAGAATGATTTTGAAGTAAAAGGCATAACATCAGACGAGGCATCAATGTTAGCATTGAATAGGGGATCATGGAGGAATTTTATTAGAGGTGCTATGCCCCAGACTGAACGCTGAAAGGCATAATCAGTCTCTGATGATGATTATGATGACATATATAAAAATGGAACGTGGGACGTGTGTCCGTATATTTCATTTGGTAGCCAAAATTATTCACTACAGAGCAATGGTGGTTATGAATGAGAGTAGCCTTTACGTTCGCGGTGTGCACTATGGTGTTTTGGTCGCGGTGTGTGACGGTGGGTGAGTGTGGCGAACGAAAATTCGTAAATTGTGGAGCAATACGACGATCAACAGGTGCTCAAAGATAAAAAGACTCAAAGATAAAACACTGCGAAACACAGACATACATTAACTACACTGGCTATACACCAATGATCTCAATATAAACACTGGAAAGACAACTGTAGTGTTTAGGATCAAAATACTGACAAATGGATTAGCAGTTCCTTGTGGATAGCCATATTAGGGTGGATGATACAGTAGTTGAAAGTCGTCGGCTTATATAAAATTCGTACTTAAGACCAACGATGACTTTTGATACTATAATAGCAAAGAGGTTATATACAGCGAAACGTGGTTCACATTCTTCAGTTGTTTTTCTGCAGCAAGGGTACGAATAAAGAAAAATAAGTGCATATTGCAGTTTGAAAAGTAAAACAACCAAGAAATATGCCAAAGCGTAAGAAAGAAATTTCGCGTTCTCGGTCCATTTCTAAGACAGAAAACGACACTGAAAAGTCAATCCACAGACGATAGAAACTTGAAATTTATAGATGTTGTTTATCTTACAATGTAGGCATCAGCTATTTATCGATATCCCATCCCTAGGGGATGAACGGTTTTTTGAAAATTCGTGCAATTAAGGGAAATTTGTAGAAGAAATAGATAACTTCGGATTTAGATTTTTGATTGGAATTTTAAAAATACGAGTTTCGTTGTTTTTGGGAATTCGACCATTAAGCGGGTAAAATAAGGGAAAACCTTTTAAGGGTGCTACTAAGTCTATTTTGATGCTGGAAATGTGAAAATTTGGTTTTGGAACTGTGGTTATAATTAAAAAATATGTGTTTCGGGATGTTTTGAATTCTGCCAACAATGGTGCAATAGGGAGTCGCAAGTTGTATCAAAATACGTGATTAGGGAAGCATTTTTAAAGCTAAATCTAAGAAAATTTATATCTAGAAGTAGAAACAACTAATGCAGACCATCCAGTCCACGCGTACGAAGCAGCTAGTATGAAATACAACACGATGGCAGATTTGAAGTAAAAAATCCAAATTTTTTATTTTAATTTTAACTCTCAAAATAATATCAAATAGAACAGACGTAAAATAATAATGTATAAAAAATCCAGAAAAATTTTATTATTTGCTATTTATTTATTTTTATTTTCACTCTCAAAAATTATCTTTTAAAATGGATAGTCAATCTTTTATTGAAAAGTCCAGAAACAGGTCATGCATTATACATACTATTTTTTAATTTTCACTAAGAAAGAATGAAATACAATGAATTGTATGTATGTTGTTGTGGTCTTCAGTCCGCAGACTGGTTTGATGCAGCTCTCCACCCTACTCTGTCGTGTGCAAGTCCCTTCATCTGAGAATATGTTCGGTAACCTGCATCCTTTTGTATCTGCTCACTGCATTCGTCCCTCGGTCTCCCTCTACGATTTTTAACCCACACACATCCTTCTAATGCTAAGTTGACAATTCCTTGGTGTCTCAGAATGTATCCAACCAATCTATTCCTTCTCTTAGTCAGGATATGCCACAAACTCCTTTTCGCCCCAATTCGGTTAAGCACCTTCTCATTAGTCACGTGATCTACCCATCTAATCTTCATCAAATGTTCAAATGTTTGTATAGCTTATGGGACTTAACTACGGGGTCATCAGTCCCTAAACTTACAAACTACTTATGAACTAGCTAACACTAAGGACGGCACAAATTCCATGCCCGAGGGGGGATTCGAACCCCCAATCGTAGTGGCCGTGCAGACCGTGACTGGCGCACCTCAGTCCCCTCGGCCACCGCGGCCGGCTAATCTTCATCATTCGTCTGTAGCACCACATTTCAAAAGCTTCTATAATCTTTTTGTCTGAACTCCTTATCGTCCACGTTTAACTGGCAAACAATGCTAAACTCCAGACAAATGCTTTCAGAAAGGACTTCCTAACAATTAAATTAATATTGGATGTTAACAAATTTCGCTTCTTTAGAAACGCTTTTCTCCCCATAGCCATTCTGCATTTTATATCTGCTTTACTTCGGCCTTGATACCCAAATAACAAACTTCATTTACTACTTTTATTGTCTCATTTCCTAATCTAATGCCTTCAGCATCGCCTGATTTTCTGAAATTGCATTCCATTACCTTCGTTTCACTCTTGTTAATCTTCATCTTCTATCTTCCTTGCAAGACACTGTCCATTCCATTCACTTGCTCTTCCAGATCCTTTGCAGTGTCTGACAAATTTACTATGTCATCGGCAAACCGCAAACTTTTTATCTCTTCTCCCTGCACTTTAATTCCCTCTCCAAATTTCTCCTTCCATTCCTTCACTGCCTGCTCAATGTACAGATTGAACAACATTGGGGAAAGGCTACAACGCTGTCTTACTCCCTTCCCAACCTCTGCGTTCCTTTCCTGCTCTTCGACTATAATAACCGCTGTCTGATTTTTGTCTAGTTTGTTCAAAATGTTCAAATGTTTGTATAGCTTATGGGACTTAACTACGGGGTCATCAGTCCCTAAACTTACAACCTATTATGAACTAGCTAAGATTAAGGACGGCACAAATATCCATGCCCGAGGGAGGATTCGAACCCCCGACCGTAGTGGCTGTGCAGACCGTGACTGTCTAGGTTGAATATAACTCTTCGCTCCATATATTTTACCCCTGCTATCTTCAGAATTTGGAAGAGTGTATTCAAGTCGACATTGTCAAAAGCTTTCTCCAAATCCACAAACGCCAAAAACGTAGGTTTGCCCTTCCTTAGCCTATCTTCTAAGTATTGCCTCCCGTGTTCCTATATTTTTCCTAAATGCAAACTGATTTTCCCTGAGGTCAGATTCCACAAGTTTTTCCAATGTGCGTATATGTGTTAAAAAATGGGAAAAATTACATTTGCGGTCTTGATGAGGTTCTTAAAGTCAGGTTCATGTGCGGAGTAGCTTATGCGAACATTGTCTTCAAGGTGAGCGGCCGTCAGTCTTGAGCGATAATTATTTTCCAAGAAATTCATTCTTGAAGATGAAATTTCACAAATATATGTGGAGCCAGACAAAGCGGCTAGGTAGATCGCTACTTTTTATTTATTTATTTATTGTAATTTTTTACTTTTTCCGGGACATGTTGACTCCAAAATTCTTCAGTGGATACCGTTTTATAAGTATGGAAGGAAATGTCTTCCTGAAAATCTATTATCGCAATTTTGAGTAAAGGCTTTGAAAGGTGGAACAACTTCGCTGGCACATCTGTCCACTTTGCTGCAGGAGCAACTTCAAAAGGTGATTTTTACGAATCGTCACTAATCGTATATTTCCTTGAGTCTTGCTGAAAATTTCTTCTTTAGAGTTGTCAAGAAATTTTATAATATGGAAATGACTATTTCAGGATTATTTTTATATTAAAAAATTGTTACGCAATGAAAAAATTCTTGCCTTAAAACGTCTCTTTCTAAGGACCTGCCTGCGACGGTATGATGATACACGTTCAACCAAATCACGTATTAATTTCCGATTTCGTTTCAGCTCGGTGTTGTTATCTACAGATTTTTTTTAACGAATTAGAGTATGTAACTTACACTTTGGAAATACTTTTGGCGGTCCAGTTTTTGGCCTTCCGCGGAACGCCAGTTGCCGACCGCTGATCTACACATTCTGTTTTATGCATGCACTATATCGGCTTCTACGCAAAAAGATAGTCCTGTGCAGAACCGTCGATAACGCGGTAAGCGGTGCAAACCTCCCTCCTCCAATCAGAATCATATACATGGAGCTCTTTATTTTAATTACTCGTTAATAATGGAAGTTGGGTTCCAGTTTTAAAGTTTGAAATGGTTTGACAGTTCAGCTGCAGGTGTTACTGATATGAAAAAAACTCTCTTAAAACTGAATCTCCCTCTGCCCTCCTCCCAACACCACTCCCGGAATAATGGATTATCAGCGCCCCTGTCCCTGTGAGACAGTGGCGGATCCAAGTGGAGGGTCATGGATTCCCCCCCCCCCCCCCACCACCACCAAAAAATCTTTTTGGTTGCGACATTTTTATTTTTGGATACGAAGTGTGTACGGGAGTATTTATTTTTTGAAATTATTTTGTTTGTTCTTCTATATCACATTAACCGATGCAAATATCATAATTCTATATTATTCCAACGCCTTTTTAAACCTCCGCCCATAGAGAACTGAAATAATCATCATTTCTCTGCCTAACACACACAAATAGCCACAGTTTGCATACTAAATGCCGTAGTAGGTCGTGTAACACTCACTGAACGCTTAGCCTTCCCACTGTGCAAATCGCTCATTAAATACAACAATGTCACATCTCAAAAATTGCGATTTCTCAGGAAATGAATTTGAAGATATGATAGCTTTCTTATTCCAGTAAGAAATTATGTTTAAACATGTAGTTGATATATTTTGAAAAGGGAACGGTATATTCTCAATTATACATCCTTATAAATTATTCTGAACACCAAGAACGGTATTTTACAACTATTTTCTTACAAAAATTTCCACTTGTGGCACTCTTGTCACTATAATCGTATTTAAAGGGTGACATAATCTAAATTACGAAGTTGTTGACAGTATGAAAGTTTGAAATACGGGTGACATAACTGAAAATATGACGTTGCCGACTGTGATAGTGTTAAATAAACTCTTTTGATTGTGTCACACGTGTTACACATTATTGATGAATTTTGGAAATAACTGCATATTATGCTTGAATTATCCAATAGCAATAAAAAATTAAAAAGACATTCCAGAAATACATTAACAGAATGATATTTTCACAGATTTCAGTAAACAAATTGAATTAAATGGGCAACTACAAACAAGAAAAATCTGAACAAAAGTGAAATGTAAATGATTCAAACAAATCTTTTCCTTATGTCCTGACTGATGACCGTGCAGTCTAGTCCCCTCTAAACAATAACAACAACCTTATGTCCTATCACTGCTGTTTCAATCGGCTAGAAGTGTATTCATCTTGAGGTTTGAAAAGCTCTTCAATCTCCGTGTTTGCTTCAGGCTTGTTATGAAGACCCATTAAAAAATTTCCTTAAAAGGTTGAATAAACTTTGGGGACAAATTTTTTGTTTAATAATGTCATAAGGTCATCCCTCTTCTTCAAAGTTTTTGAATGAAATGCAGGTGTTAAAGTCAAGCGGTCAGGAAGTTTCTTCCTTTTAATTACAGTTATCTTTTCAAAGTTGTGTTTGAAAGACTTTTTGTATGAAACACAAGACGTTGTTTTTCCACTTTCAGTACTTTTACATCTGATCGTTTTATAGGAGACAGCAAATAAATAGGACCAATTGTTGAAGCAAGTTGATTCAGATCGTATAATTCCTAATAGCATAGTTCATTAACGTGGAAGGGTTCGCCATGTTTTTGTTAGCACCTCTAATGGCAGAAATATACCCGTCTGGAGTGTATATTGAGTTGGAGCTTTACTTGTCTTTCAGTTACAGAATGGACTGAGTCGCCTTCATTTTGTGTATGGCCCTTAATCAGAGTGTTCGACTCGATACCTATATACCGTACTGCATATACATAGAGGGCCAACATGAATTTATTTTTTTGGTGGCCAGCACAGTTATACGAGTAAAAAACTTACGTCTGTATCGTTTGCAGTGGCTTTCTTCTTCAAATACAAATACAAACACATACCCAACTCATTAACCCCTCGGTACCCATTCCATACTAAACATTCGTAAGATTCTTTTGCAGGTCATAAATTGTAAATTTAAAAACAATCAGCTTTGATTTGTAATAGAAAATAGAAGCATTTCCTTTAGGTATTTGCATTACAGCTTGTAGATCATACACTGCCACAATACCTTCAAAGTTCTCTTTGTCATACATTTTTTTTTCAGTTCTACATGTTTTTCTTGCAAATGTTGCTCTTAATTTATTTTTAAGAGTTCCTTATCTCCCTAATTTGCATTTTCGTAGGTAACACACGTTACACACTTATCCTTTTTGGGGGTAAAAAAAAAAAAAAAACTAAAAATTTTGTACTCTTGCGTAATGATCTGGTGAAATATTTCATAGGTTGCAATTGGCTCCTTATTTTCCTCACAGGTAGCTTTGTAATCTCTGTGCAAGTGGTTTACTCCCATCTACAAACTGCCTTGTTGTATTTGCACGAGTATAATGGCTATTTTTGGAATCGAGTCAATATGTTTTGGAACTCCTTCACGTACAGCTGGATCAAGACGTCTGTGTATCCCATGTTTTCCCCTAAGATCAGGTTCAATAACTGCACCAGGTACCTTGATTCGTTTGTTTTGAACTGTTTGAATTGGGCGGTCATTAATGTATAATGTATTTCTGAAAACTGCCTTGCAAACTCTGATTTTCTATTTGTGTTTCCACATCCGGAGCCTTTTTTTTTACAGTATCTCCTTGTTAGTCTGATTGATTTGTGTCATCTGACGTATTATCGACAGCCTGCTCGTTTGCAGGTACAGCTAACGAAACCAACAATCCTCTTCGAGAAGTCATAGCGATCAACTGAAAGAAATTAGTTGGGATACGCAATATGAAGTGTAGGCCTAGTATCGTCTTAAACAAAGAATATAAAAATACGTTACTGCAAGACTGATATAATTGCAAGTAAACCAATGCATTTTCTAATTTTGAATCAACTCTTGCACCAAGAGTGACACAATTCTACGTAATGCAATATTGAAGATCAGAATTAACAACATGGTTAACTCTCAGTAACGTCATAATCTGACATAGTACACCTCAAGAACGGATCCATCAGTTAAATAACGCCATACGTCGAAATAACACGAACTTGAGTTGGAGGAGTTGGATTAATATATTCAATACAATACTGTCTAAAGTCTAAATAATACATTACTAATGTATAAAGCACTATATTTACTTCTTCAAACATCAGTCACAGCACAAAATACGACAAGCTTCAATTAACAAGCAACCTTCCCGTGCAGTGTCACACGCTCATCTGAGGTAATACAGTATTGCGGTGAATGACGTAGCGGAACTGGCATGATGCAATAACGACACTCCAGCTCCTTAGCGAGAAAATAATGGAAGCCCAGATGCGACGCTCTTACATTTATAAGAGCAGACCAAAACACATCGACCCATGAGTATAAGTAAAAAATGGCGATTTTGGAGATATGACGTTGTTGTATTTAATGAGCGAAATTATGAGGTTATCGAAGATCTTATTATGGTTCTTTAATTAAATGTGTGACCGATGTAACTCGCAAATTTTTGGACATCAATTTTTCAAAAACTATATTTTAAGGAATTTCAGTTTACTGATTCGTCTACTATGTTGAAGAATTGTGCTATTTACTGACATAACGATGCGAATAGTACATTAAAAGTAATATATTTGAAATAAATACTTAAACAGGTAATATTGAAAATTATTTTTTTTTAGATTATTAAAATCGTACACATGTGATACACTGGAATTGAAGATGACAGTATGGTACCTGGTGATCAAAAAGTCAGTATAAATTTGTAAACTTAATAAATCACGGAATAATGTAGATAGGGAGGTAAAAATTGACACTCATGCTTGGAATGACAGGGGTTTTTATTAGAACAATAAATAAATAAATAAATAAATACAATACAAAAAAAGATCTCTTGCGCGCGTCGTTTGGTGATGATCGTATGCTCAGCCGCCACTTTCGTCATGCTTGGCCTCCCAGATCCCCAGATCTCAGTCCGTGCGATTATTGGGTTTGGGGTTACATGAAGTCTTTATCGTGATCGACCGACATCTCTAGGGATGCTGAAAGACAACATCCGACGCCAATGCCTCACCATAACTCCGGACATGCTTCGACTACGGCTATTGTTGATGAATGATGGTGAACATATTGAGCATTTCCTGTAAAGAACGTCATATTTGCTTTGTCTTAATTTGTTATGCTAATTATTGCTTTTCTGATCAGATGAAGCGCCATCTGTCGGACTTTCTTGAATCTTCTTATTTATTTATTTTGGTTGTAATAAAACCCCATGTCATTGCAAGCATGTGTGTCAAATTTTACCTCCCTACATTATTCCATGATTTATTAATTTTTCAAATATATACTGACCTTTTGATCACACGGTATATTTTTGAGGTATTGTTGGGGGATATAGTGTTAGGGTGATGACAGCAGCAGAAACACAGTGACGTGTGACCCCCTCCAGAATTGAACCCTCGATCCGCCCCTGCTGTGAGATGTCTGACAAAATCTGGCTGCATGAAAATACGAAAGTAGATGGCAGTATTTTATCGTTAATTGAAAAGACTGGTTTGATGCAGCTCTCCACACTATCCTATCCTGCACCAACCTCTTCGTCTCTGAATAAACCGGCAACCCACATCCGTTTGAACCTCCTTACTGTATTCATCTCTCGAGATCCCTCTGCGATGTTTCCCTCACGCACTTCCCTCCAATACTAAAGGGATGATTCCTTGATATCTCAGAACGTGTCCCACCAGTTGATCACTTCTCTTACTCAAAGCGCGGCGGTGCGGATGGCGTGTTTACGTCCCGCCGAAGTGTCTCGCGCCTGAGGTTGATTACGTAACTCAGCCGTCTCTGTGCGACTTACTCGATAGAGCAAGCATGGCTCAATCCTGGAGACATTCGACCTTGAAGATCAGTTTTTCGAAAGCATATCCACGACCGAAGGTACTTGACATCGAACAGTTTATTAGAGACGAAGTGAAAGTTGCCTGTAGCGAAGTTGTAGGTATTCACTTTTCGATAGTGAGCAGTGTCGTGTACTTAAAGCTCATCAACGACGCGGTCTGTGAGAGAATTCTGAACGCGACCAGAAGTGTACTGAAGTTCCGTCACTCGGACGGACATATTGGTGAAGTGACGATTGAAAACACAGGTCTCTGCACGATAAGGGTATTTGAACTTTCCTTTGAGGTGCCAGAAGAAACAGTAATTTCCGCGCTTCGACCTTATGGGCATGTGATCAGTCACGAAGCTGAAAAATGTGCACAGTTTACCACATACCTCGTGCTCAATGGGGTGCGGCAAGTACGTATTGAACTGAAAAAACATGTTCCATCTTATCTATCGGTGGATGCCGTGCAATAATAATGTATGAAGGCCAGCCGAAGACGTGTTCAGGCTGTGGACAAGATGGACACCTTCATTCCCAGTGCATGCAGCTCAGGATCATACAGTTGCCACCTGGGGATGAACAGCTCCCGCCTGTACCGACGACTCTTCCGGTGACATGTTCAGGCTCTCCAGCATCCTGTGCCGACGTACGTTAATGAACCCTCACTGAACGAGGTAGCGCACCAAGGAAACGAGGACGAACAGGAAACTACGTCCACGTCCGATCGCATACCACTAACGAATAATGAGGTGTCTCAGGTGGAGGAGATGGACGCCACATCACCGGTAGTGCCTAATGACGTTCTTGCAAAAGACCCAACAGCAGTACAGCAATCGACAACAGACGACAAGACGACGGCCAACGTACAGTCTTCGCTCTTACACCCGGCCGAAAATTCTGAAGGCACCGACCTACCACACCACCAGACTGACATTCTTGAGAAGATGGATGTCGAAACTGAAGTAGTACCGACGTCTGCCTTCACCCCTACGGGGACGGCGTCAGATGACTGCCGACCGACTTCCGATACGGAACACCACGTTCGCAAACAGCGCTCCCCGCGGAAACGCAAGAAGAGGCGCCATTCGCCTTCTGATGTTCAGACACAAGATAAGGACGAGGAACCGACGTCGGATGAAGCAACTGACTCTGCCTCTCAGGTGACCGGTGGCATCACTCCCCGTCTGGCACGTCACGATACAGCAGCGACAACAACACTTGCTCCTGTCTGAGATTCACCTTCATCTGCTACTGAACACCAACATGAGACTCGCGATGAATCGTCCCTTCCACAACTACGAAGTTTCACGTCTGACGCTTGGGCAGACGATATCGACGATGAAGCGGAAGACCTTGAGGGAGCCGAGGGTAGAAGTGCTCCCTCGGCTGCATCCAGCACTCCCCTATCACAATGACTGAGGCTGCACCAACAGCTTCCATGGCGCCGCCGCATCCGCCTCCCGACGATGTACTGAACAACTCAATAGAAGGACCAGGCGGACAGACATACCGGATCGCTACTGTTAACATCAATAACATACGTGCACGCCATAAATTGGCCATGCTACAGGATATGCTCAATGCAGCGGACATCGACATTGCCCTCCTTCAAGAGGTGCATGTAGAAGACTTCACAGAACCCTACCTGAAGCATCTCCCATGCGTCTGCCACTGGCAGTGGAGTGCGATCATCCTTCGTGAAGGTCTTCTTGCTGAAGATGTCGAGTATCTTCCTGACGCCAGAGGGATGGCTATCACTGTCGAAGGAGTTCGAATCATTAACGTCTATGCGCTGTCGGGATCGGGACGACGTCGTGAACGATCCACCTTCTTCGCAGAAGCGATCACACCCCTCAACAAGACGGCTTGATAATAGGAGGGGATTTCAACTGTACTCAAGCTCCGAAGGATCAATTACCTCGTCACTCTCCGTGTATGGAACTCAGAGCAATTGTCCACAATCTTCGGTTGGTGGACTCGTGGGAACATGTTCATGGCGACCGGCCTGGCTTTACGCATTATACCAGCCATTCATCTAGCCGCATTGATAGGATTTACATGTCGCGTTCCATTGTGAGGGGGACGCGAGCAGCCGAAGTATGGCCTGTAGCGTTTTCTGACCACAAAGCCTATATTTGCGACCTTACCATCAGACGTCAGAAAGTATGGCACAGCCGTGGTCCATGGAAGCTGAATGTGACCCATCTCGCCTCTCCAGAATGTCGGCAGCTCGTAGAGAACACATGGAACAACTGCATACGCCGACGCGGCGCCTACCAGTCTGCCCTTGCTTGGTGGTTATTCTGCGCTAAGCCTGTCCTGCGGAAGACCTTGATAGGCTATGGGAGAGACTTAGCGACATGGAGACGACATACGAAGGACTTTTACTTCAATATTTTAAGGGAATTACCACAATGCCATATTCACCTGCGAGGCAGACTATGGTGAATCACGCCAAAGCCCAAATCATCAGACTTACACGCCAGCATCTTAAAGGAACGATCGTCAGAGCTCGTACTCAAGACAGAATAACTCAGGAGAGTCCCTCCATGCACCATATCATCGCAGAACGACGGCGTCGACGAAGGGCCTTGATACATGTGTTGACTACAGATAGAGGACGGTACGACACCCAGCGAGATATAGGACATGTCCTTCACGCTCAATATACGCAGCTGTACTCAGAGCTCCGCCACCCCCCAGAAGTAATCGAAGCGGTATCCCAGCTCACATACGGCAAAATTCCACAAGCTGCGGCCACTGAACTGACAGCCGATATAACAGAGGAGGAAGTCACTGAAGCGATACGGATGGGACCCGCCAATAAGTCGCCGGCCCTGACGGCCTCCCTCTGGAGTTCTACAGGACCTTTCAACAACTGCTGGTACAAGTCTGGACGGATATCTGCCGGGATCTCATGTCCCCCACGGTGCAGATCACTGAGACATTTTGCGAAGGGCTGATCATACCTATACAGGCCGAGGGGACTGAGGCGCTCCAGTTACGGTCTGCACGGCCACTACGGTCGGGGGTTCGAATCCCTCCTCGGGCATGGATATTTGTGCCGTCCTAGTTCGTAATTAGTTCATAAGTAGTTTGTAAGTTTAGGGACTGATGACCCCGTAGTTAAGTCCCTTAAACTATACAAACATTTGAACATTTTGAAACATACCTATACACCAACCACGAGGTGGGACCAACATCAGCGACTACCGCTCCTTGACCTTACTGACTAGCGACATGAAGATCTTCACTCGACTGTTGGCAGCACGACTCAAGCACACGGTCCGATACGTTGTTTCACAGGATCAGGCATCTTTAGGTGGCAGTCATAACATTCGCACTGCCCTCTGCCGGTATCGCGATATGATCGCACTTGCCAAGGCACATAAAATGCCTGGTGTTTTGGCCTGCCTCGATTTCAGCCAAGCTCTTGACAGAGTCGACCACGCATTTTTAAAGGCGGTAATGCAACAGATGGGTTATCCCGAGACCATCGTAGAGTTATTGGTGCGTCTCCTTCACGGTGCGACATCAAGAGTGTTGTACAACGGACGCCTCACACCGCCGATCCTCATCTATAGATCGGTGCGACAGGGGTGCCCCCTATCAACGATATTGTACGCCCTTGGTTTGGAACCGCTGCTCTGTGGCTTTCGACAACGCTTGACAGGGATGACACTCGG
This sequence comes from Locusta migratoria, assembly GCA_026315105.1. Classification (NCBI taxonomy): domain Eukaryota; kingdom Metazoa; phylum Arthropoda; class Insecta; order Orthoptera; family Acrididae; genus Locusta; species Locusta migratoria. The sequence goes on along the minus strand of CM048744.1, from coordinate 734,851,974 downwards.
TGGACACACTTTTTGCTGCACTGCCTATGCCGACTATCTGGTTCTCTTTCTTCGTGGTGAAGAAGATGTCCGCGCAGCCTTGGCATGGGTGGCGACCTACGGCGCAGCATCGGGCAGAGAACTGAATGTACACAAATCGCACGCTTTATCTCTAGGTGACGGGCTGCCCGATAGGTGAGTGGCCCCGTTGAGAATAAAAGACACAATACGCTGTTTGGGAATTGATTTTGTAACTGAGCTGCGGAGGACGATTGCCCTCAACAGTAGGCGCCTATTGCAACAGATTAGGGCAGGGATAGGTGACCACCGTCTTAGAACATTAGACATTCTTCAACGGGTGCGATATGTTAACTTCTATTTGGCGTCGCACATCCCCCATGTTGCACAGACACTGCCGATCCCGCTATATCTGGCCCGCAGCATGCTGGCGGCTATGGGGTCTTTTGTAAGTACCAGTATGCTCTTCAAGATTCTTTACGACTCCCTCACACTACCAAGGAACAGAAGTGGTTTAGGTCTTTTTCACGTTCCGGACAGAGCACGGGCCTTATTTGTAAGCTCTCACATGAAGATATGCCGACAGTGTCCGACGAGTCTTACAAGCCTGCTGCTAGAGGCCTTAACGCCGATCTCCCTCACCCCTCCAATACCACTATCCGACATTCCAGCCCCTTTCTTTTATTTTGGGCAATTCTTCCTCGACCTCAGCAACATCAGTACCGCACTACCGCCCACACAATTGATATTGGCGAGGGCAATATACAACACCATGGAACTGAGCAAAGCCCCGAACGTGATAGATTCAAAATACCCCCATATTAACTGGCGTGTTGTGTGGCGGGCGGTGAGCGCGCCCACTCTTATCACAGACGTACAGTCTGCGTGGTACATCACAGTCAACGGGAAGCAGGTGTGCCAGTATCGCCTCCATCGAATTCATCTTGCGGACTCTCCTTTGTGTACCACCTGCGGAGTAATGGATACAGATGAGCATCGCCTTGACTGTGGCTCGGCGAAGGAAGTTTGGTATTTGGGCGCCAGGTACTGGCTTTCTTCACACGCACAACCCCCGAAATGATAACTACAAAATCGGTTCTCTTTCCAGAAGACTCGTATTACACGAGAGCGAAAACTAATTTTGTCAAATGTGGCCACGCTGTACACTATTTGTTCAGCGATGGAGAGAAGACTGTGCTTGATTTTTGGAACTATATAAACGAGCGAAACTGTGCAATAGTTAGGAACCCCAAGAACCGAGAATATTTTTCCAATTTTCTTTGGAGTGCCTCGCAGCTGGAATATCGATGAAAGGAGAAGTTGACTCAAGAACGACAGAAGCACTGATTGAACTACAACCGGCAACGAAATAAATCGAGAAGACGTTCACTGATAATCCGCAGCTAGACCTTCCGTGGAACGCACCATATCGTAATGCGACGACCTCTTTATTTTGTTTTTACGCCGGATGTGGAACGGCATTATTTTCTACATAAAAATGCAGAACTATATATACTAATAAGGAGTATACATGAAGCAACTATTTATTTCTCCCTTTTCCCCATTGTAAATCTACATATATCTTTACGGGCCAATGCGGAGGAGGATTTTTATTTCGTGTTATTTATTTATTTTTATTTATTTTTTTTTTTTCCATCGACCACGACTGGAGCGTTTGCGTATGTTTTATACTATAGGTTATGGGTAAAAGTGGCGGTGTCACTAGCTTATTTCTTTTTTTCTTTTTTCTTTTTTTTTTAGGTTTGTACGTAATTATTAAGGGTGTGATGGGTGTGATGGGTGCCAACGCCTGAAGTGGCAGAGATATACGTGGATTAAAGAAAAAAAAAAATAGAAAAAAATCCAGCCCCCAGGCAATAATTTATTTCTTTGTAATTAACAATTCCAGAATGTTCTACATCTTTCTTATGTTCACTTGTAAATTCTACTTGTTTCTTATGTTAACTGTTCTTCTAATTTCGGTCTGTCTGTGTATAAATTAAGAGCATTCTGCCCGAGAGGCAGTCAGTGCTGCGTGTATGTTAAGTTCGTAATAAACGTGCTTTCAGTATAAGTACTGTGTTCAGTTGCCTTCGAAGTCAAGCCTGCTCCCATTTCAACGCGACAATATACAGTTTGGATAAGAAGAGGATTGAAGCTTTTCAAATGAGGTGCTACGTAAGAATGTTATAGATTAGACAGAATATGTAATTGATGAGGAGGTACCGAACTGGAAAGTGGATAAAATAAATTTGTGGCTTATCTTGACTAAGAGTAGGGTTTGATGACAAGAATCATTCTGCGAAAACGAGAAACAGTCAATTTAGTATTAGAGGACAATGAGGGATTTTTATGTTGCAGAAGGAGACCAAGAGACAGTAAGCGAATTTAAATGGAAGTGGGTAGAAGCTGTTTTGAGATGTACAGGCTCGCACAGGAAAGGACCATGGAGAGGTGCATCAAACTTGTACTGTTTAAGGTGTGGGTAACCGGCCTCATCTCGGCTTATAGCACGCCATCGTAGCAGAAAGACATTACGTCAGGTGTAGGTGAGCGGAAATTTCCTCGCAGAGCGAGGCGGTGAACGAAGCGGGTCAAGGCGTGCCGCAGTAAGATCCGCGACGCAAGAGACGACCTGTATCTGAAGCTGGGAAAGTAGCGCACGTGTTGTGGCATTCCGCTGAGCAGCACTTAGCAGTTGTCGATCTGCACTGCAGTCGGTTCTGTTACAGCACTTGCACATACCGGAGCATAGAAAGTGTAGCACCGTGCATAAATCATTGGTACGCATTGAAACCGAGATAGCCACAATAATATGTAGTGTTATACTACTGGTCATTAAAATTGCAACACCAAGAAATGCAGATGATAAACGGGTATTCATTGGACAAATATATTATACTAGAACTGACATGTGATTACATTCTCACGCAAGTTGGGTGCATAGATCCTGAGAAATCAGTACCAAGAACAATCACTTCTGGCCGTAATAACGGCCTTGATACGCCTGGGCATTGAGTCAAATAGAACTTGGATGGTGTGTACAGGTACAAATGCCCATTCAGCTTCAACTCGATACCACAGTTCATCAAGAGTAGTGACTGGCCTATTGTGACGAGCCAGTTGCTCGGCCGCCATTGACCAGACGTTTTCAGTTGCTGTGAGATCTGGAGAATGTGCTGGCCAGGGCAGCAGTCGAACATTTTCCGTATCCAGAAAGGCCCCTACAGGACCTACAACATGCGGTCGTGCATTATCCTACTGAAATGTAGGGTTTCGCAGGGAGTGAATGCAGGGTAGAGCCATGAGTCGTAACACATCTGAAATGTAACGGCCACTGTTCAAAGTGCCATCGATGCGAACAAGAGGTGACCGAGACGTGTAACCGATGGCACCCCATACCATCAGGCCAGACGATACGCCAGTATGGCGATGACGGATACACGCTTCCAATGTGCGTTCACCGCGATGTCGCCAAACAAGTATGCGACCATCATGATGCTGTAAAAAGGACCTGTAGTCATCTGAAAAAATGACGTTTTGTCCGGTTCGTCGTTGCGTACTCTATCGCAGGCGCTCCTGTCTGTGATGCAGCTTCAAGGGTAACCGCAGCCATGGTCTTCGAGCTCATAGTCCATGCTGCTGCAAACGACGTCGAACCGTTCGTGCAAATGGTTGTTGTCTTGCAAACGTTGCCATCTGTTGACTCAGGGATCGAGACGTGGCTGCGCGATCCGTTACAGCCATGCGGATAAGATGCATGTCATCTCGTCTGCTATTGATAGGAGGCCGTTGGGATCCAGCACGGCGTTCCATATTGCCCTCCTCAACCCACCGATTCCATATTCTGTTAACAGTCATTGGATCGCGACCAAAGCGAGCAGCAATGTCGCGATACGATAAACTGCAATCGTGATAGGCTACAATCCGACGTTTATCAAAGTCGGATACATGATTGTACGCATTTCTCCACCTTACACGAGGCGTCACAACAACGTTTCACCAGGCAACGCCGATCAACTGCTGTTTGTGTATGAGAAATCGGTTGTAAACTTCCCTCATGACAGCACGTTGTAGGTGTCGCCACCGGCGCCAACCTTGTGTGAATGCTCTGAAAAGCTAAACATTTGCATATCACAGCATCTTCTTCTTGTCGGGTAAATTTCGCGTCTGTAGCACGGCATCTTCATGGTGTAGCAATTTTAATGGTCAGGGGTGTATTAAGGTCATCAATTTCAGCTAGATACAATTGTATTTGCTGTACATTAAAATTGAAACATCGTGAAGCCGGAAAGCAAGCAACGTCAAAATTGGTATAGATGTACGATATACCTTTGCATTTCGGCGCAATGAAAATGGAGAACAGACGACTGACAAATGAGATTGACAGCAAGCGCGAAATGACTTAAGTAGGAGTAGCTAGAGGGCAAATACAAGTCTGTAGAAGAATGTAAAACTAGGGGGAAAATAAAGAAAAATGTGGAGACAAGAAAAGCAGCTGTGTGAATATCAAGAACTTAGTTGGAAAACCAGTTCTGAGTAATGAAGGGAAAGCTGAAGGGTGGAAAGAGTATATAGAGGAGCTCTACAAAGGACATGAACTTTGAGACAATATTGTAGGAAGGGAAGAGGAAGTAAATGAAGATGAAACAGGAGATACTGTACTGAATTGATAGAGGACAGAAAGACCTAAGTCGAAACAAGGCCCATGGATTTGATGAAATTCCCTCAGAGCTACCAAAGTCACTGGAAGAGTCAGCTGTGACAAAACTATTTCACCTGGTGTTTAACATGTCTGTGAAAGCCAAAGTACCCTCAGACCTAAAGAAAAATGTAACATTACCATTACAAAGGAAGCAAGCGTAAACAGGTGTGAAAACTGCAGAACTATCATGGTTGCAAAATTTTGTCATGAATTATTTACAGAAGGGTGGAAAATCTGGTAGAAGCCGACCTCGGGGAAGATCAATTTGGATTAGGAGAAATGCACGAACACGTGAAGCAATACCCACGACTTATCTTAGAAGATAGATAAAGGAAACGCAATCATACACGTTTAGATTTTGTAGATTTGGAGACACTCTTTCACATTATGAAGGCAGCTGGGGTAAAATACAAGGAACGGAAAGTTATTTACGACTCGTACAAAAACAAGACAACTGTTGTAAGAGGTTAAGGACATGAAAGGGAGGCAGTAGTTGGGAAGCGGGTAAGACAGGGTTGTAGCATCTCTCCAACGTTATTCAATTTATACAATGATCAAGCTGTGAAGGAAAACAAAGAGAAATTTGGAGAGGAAATTAAAGTTCACGGTGAAACAATAAAAACATTGTGTTTGCTGATGACGTAATTCTGTCAAAAACAGCAAAGGAGCAATTGAACGGAATGGACAGTGGGTTGAAATGAGCGTATAAGATGAACACTAACAAAAGCAAAATAAAGGTAATGGAATGCAGTCTAAGAAAATCAGGCGATGCTCAAGGAATTACATTACGTAACGTGTTTTGTTACTTGGGCAGCAAAATAACATAAATGGTCGCAATACAGAGGATATAAAATTTAGAATGGCAGTGGGGAGAAAAGCATTTTTGGAAAAGAGAAATTTGCTAACATCAAATATTAATTTAGACGTAAGGAAATATTTTCTGAAGGCATTTGTGTGGAGTGTTGCCTTGTACCGGAGTTGCCTGGAGTGAAACATGGAGATAAACTTCGGATACGAAGAGGATGATTCTTTTGAAATGTGGTGCTACATAATAATGCTGAAGATTAAGTGGGTAGATGGCATAACTAATGAAGAGGTACTGAACAGAATTGGGGAGAAAAGTAATTTCTGACATACCTTCACTAAAAGAAGGTATAGATTGATAGGTCACATCGTAAGACATTAAGGTATCGTTCACTTGGCATTGGAGGGAAGTGTGTGAGGTAAAACTCACAGTGGGAGACCAAGAGGCGAATACAGTAAGTAGATTCAAATGGTTATGGGTTTCCGTTATTTTGAGGAGATGAAAAGGCTTGCACAAGATAGAACAGGATGGAGACCTGCATCAAACCAGTCTCCGGACTTATGGCCACAATAACAGTCTGGGTAAAAAGAAGTAACACCATCTCCAGTGTACACTCCTATAAAGATTATGTGTCAGATTTCTCACTCATAGTGCAGTAAAGGGAAACCAAGGGCCGGCCGCGGTGGTCGAGGGGACTGCGGAGCCCCAGTCACGGTACGCAATGCCACTACGGTCGGAGGTTCGAATCCCCCCTCGAGCGTGGATACTTGTGCCGTCCTTAGTTAGTTCATAAGTAGTTTGTAAGTTTAGGTACTGATGACCTTATAGTTAAGTCCCATAAGCTATAAAACATTTGAATATTTTTTGGACACCAAGGTATACAGAAAATGGGAAATATATACGAGTCGAAAATTCGACAGCACCAAGATCGTGGGCTGTCGATATTGTGGTTTATCGAACAGTGTCATTGTTCTATCAGGACCGGATCTCTTAGGTGACATGGTCGAATAAGGAATCAGTGGTTTCAAAAATGCCCGGGAGGAGAGGTATCTTGTTCTTTCGGCATTGTAGTATCATTGAGCTACGTCGTGAATCTAGCTGGTATCGTTTACATAAATACACCGCAAGACGTGTGTACGCTGGTGCGTAGTACCACTAGTATATACGAGACGCGTCCAGAAAGTAAGTTCCGTTTCAATTTATCTCCGCTGCAGCGCTGCGATTGCAGTTCCGCACATGCGCTGTAGACGATGTGCATCAAGGAGAAAAACGTGCGCCATCTGGAGATCGCTGTCAGTTAGGTACGCTTTGTTGTGCTTGTTTGAAATGTCTGCGTTGATTGAAAATCCCGCCGCCTGTGAAATCAGGTCGGTGATTTGGTTTCTGAATGCGAAGAAAGTGAAACCAAGTGAAATTTATCGGCAAATTTGCGATGTTTACGGACCAAATGCGATGAGTGATTCGATGGTGAGAAGATGGGTCCGACAGTTCAATGGCGGGCGTAGTGATGTGCAGGATGAAGAACTAAGTGGGCGTCCACCTTTGGTTACAGAAGAACTGGTTCACGCGATTGATGACAAGATCCAGAAAAACCGTAGGTTCACAATTAGTGCTCTCGCTATGGACTTCACCAATGACGACGATCTGAAAGAAACTGTTTCCAACTGGTTGAAGACACAGGCGGTAGATTTCTATGAAGAAGGTATACAAAACCTGGTGCCACGCTATGACAAATGCCTGAAAAATTTCGGCAGTTATGTGGAAAAGTAGTTTAAGAGTTGTAGAATTTTGTGCAATAAAAATTTCTTCTGTATCTGTGTACAATTTCATTTTATTACCAAACGGAACTTACTTTCTGGACGCGCCTCGTATTTTCTGACCTATTCCATTCTGGATGATTATCGAGGAGAAAAAGTCTGTCAACATACTTTTGTACGTGTTTTTATCTCTCTTGTCCTCATGATTGCTATGCGAAATGTACAGTGGTGGCATAAGGCTCAGAAGCCATATTCGATTTCAGATTCTTTAAGGATACAGGGTACTTTTCCGGCTCAATAGTATGTAAAAATCAACACCTATGTCTTTTAGATACTGTTTATAATGTATATGATTTACAGATTTTTTTGTATCAGGTAATGAAGTACACTTTTCAAACAAATTATTAGTATTTTGAATATTTGTGAACTTGATTAGCGTTATTAAAAAAAAAAAAAATACAAAGATATCGATGCAATTCTCTTTCCCAAAAAGGCTTCAACAAATTAAGGTACCATTTAATCCTATGTCATACATTTGAAGGAGACCTAATTTTAACCACATATGTATGACATGATGGCTCATCTAGTATACGTATTTAATTCCACCTATTATGTGTATTACAAGGGTAAAAAAATGTCAATTCTTACATTTAAATTTTTAAATTTTTTGTCCTAATAAAATGTTATTTTTCCTGTAATTTAGTTGATTCTGCCGTAAAGCTTAGGTGTACTACATAATTAAGCACTATTGCAATTTAGAGGAAAAAATTAGAGCAATGCTTGATAAACTTTAGGAAATATTTCTACCCGAATGCAGAAAAATACAACTTGAGGTAAATTGTGAATGAAGATATGAGTCCAGTTACTCTATGCCTCAGAACATTCGTGAAACATAGTCTTCATCCTGCAGCATTTCATCATTTTCAAGCTTCCTCTTGGCATTCCTTTTAGCACTTCTTTGGTAACTTGAGGAGCGAATCTTTAAGCTTTATGCACCCGTCGTCTGTCACATATAAGCAATTGATTTTCCATACTGGAGCCAAATTTTATGCCTAAATTTATCAGGACTTCCATCCTTCCTATCACTCCATCAGTGAAACATATCACTTCATCTAGTACACCAAATTTGAATGTATTTAGTTCTACAAAAACATTCTTGGCTAATATTTCCCTCATGTCCCCATGAAGACATATACTAAGTAAAACAGGGTCACTCAGGTCTCTGAAAATTGGTTTTATTTCATTAATAACAGGCTCAGGCAGAGAATCCTTATGATGGTATATTTAACCACTTTCTTTTGCTTTATGGTAAGGGGGCGTGGCGGTACACATGACCGTAACTTTAAAATTTGGTATATATAGGTCATTTTTCTTTTGAAACCCTATAATGTATATATCAATATAATCAGGAAAGACTACAGAATTTAATAAAGCCATAAATTTTTTCCCTTTTCCCACCATTTATAAGTACCCTGTATCCTTAAATTTATCTAGGAGGTTTCACTAGAAAGTAGTGTCTTCCTCCAAGGATCCCCAGTGTTTAACTTTCATGTGAGCTAAATGAGCTCTTGTAGTGTATGTTGATATGCCTATTAAATAACATTATGAGTGACGGCTAAGTGCAGAAGTGAAATTTACGCCGAAAAGCTGTGCTCCACATTCTCTGCACTAAATGTCCACTTACCACGAATTTGCAGTTCGTTGGATACCCTATAAAATGTCGAATGTATAACAATGACACTGCTACGATATTGCATAGTATTTATTGTGAGGAAACGACTTTCTTTGACGATCCATCGCTATCGACCAAATTAAGGCGTGCTAACTTGGAAAACACCAATCGAATGAATGGAGGTCTTGCTGTTCTCCTCGTTCATAGAAAGCGTGTACTACACAAAATGCTGTGAAGTTGATGTTCACCGAGGTGTATGACAGTGATGGAATAACACTACATGACAAGGATGACGGCAACGCTGCCTACTACTGCACGTTCCTGCAACACAAGCATCGTCCAGCGCTCTGATGAAAGCGACCACATTTCGTGGGACAGCACGCCATTATTCTGGGTGACAGTGCACGAAGGCCCACCGCTGCTACTGTCTGGAACGTCTTGCGCCCTGTGATTACATCTTTACCGGCATTGACAAAGGTAGACTCTGATCTCTGACGAAAGATTCCTGCAGCTGTGTGGTCCGCCGCGCGGGAGTAGCCGAGCGGTCTGAACGTTACGGATCGCGCGGCTTCCCGTGTCGGTTGTTCGAATCCTCCCTCGGGAATAGATGTGTGTGTTGTCCTCAGGTTAGTTTAACTTAGTTCAAGTAGTTTGTAAGTCTATCGACTGATGACCAACGTAGTTTGCTCCCATAAGAATTACAAACATTTTTGAGCTGTGTGGTCTATTGGTTCAGATAAATTGTCCAGGCCAAACACGTTCATACTTGCAAAAGCGAGGGTCCATTGTCGGTAGAACATATAATAATAAATAAAGTAAATAAATAAATAAAAACTTATCCTACCCAAACGCGGTCGGCCCTATTGACAAAATGTAGAGGCTTTTAAACTGGGCACCGCTATCTGCGTCCAACCGAAATGTCGGCACTTTCGTTCCTTGCTTCCTATAATCACGGTGTACACATTCGGTTCTCACCAGAAATATCCTGATGTATTTACTTTTAAACGACCGTACAGTAGCTGTTATTTTTCTTTCGTATCGTGTGACGAATTCAAGTCGCTTTCCTTCCTTCACCAAAACAGCAAACATTGTACTTCAGAAAATATGAATAACTTTTATTTTTGTTTGGAAATTTATGTAACTTGAGGTTTGGAAAGATCGCTTTGTACCCCACTGTAAACCAACATCAGCATGTTACGCCGACTCAACGAAGTTTCTGCGTCAATCACATCGCATACCTTAGCTTATCAGGGTCACAATTCCTCTTTACATCGTATTTTTTACTGCTAATCCTCTCCCCCACCTTCAAAATGTACATCTCCGTCTCATATCCCCCCGATGTGTCTTACCCTGCCATTTCCTCAAGTAGTAAGATTATACAGAGTCGTCATTGTCCTAACATAACTTTTAGAATGAAATATGGTATCAGGTTTCTCACCCGATTTCGTAATGTCCTTTTCACTTTTTCCATGCTGAGACCGAATCCATTGCCATACATTATATTACTTTTTATTGCCTATCAATTAGGGTCTTCACAAGGTGAATTATGGATTATTTCGTGAAACCTTCAAAATATGACGTACAGATGATCATTTGTCTCCATTACTGATAAAAACTGTATCTGATGTTATCATTACCGATATCTTGTAACCAATCCCTGTCTTACGTATTATCTCACATTCCCTATATGTAGGCACGAGCGTTAATAAAATACTATCGCATTTACTTCCCTCTATGTACAGTACTCATTTGCATAAAACGGACATGTTCTCACCATAATCGACGACAAACTAACGAGTGCGCAAACTGGCCCTCCCTCATATTTCCAGTTATCAGTAATTTTTTCTGTTTTAAGCTCCTGCACATCTACATTGAATTAATTCCACCACAAAACTTGTAGAACGCAATTTCAAGTTGTCATTATAAAGATTGTAAACTTTTTCTCCTATTGCAGACAATGTTATGGTGTTGCATATTTCCTTCCATTACTCCCCAAATCCCCGCCTTCCCCTGCCCAAGTGCAGTTGTTGGAAGGTGAAATATGTCACTTTATCTGCAAATACAATTTTTAGATTGTATGTACTCTGTTGTACTTTACCATCCAGCAATTGCTCTGTTAAACTTCCCAGCCTTAGGAACATAGTATAGGATGAATCACTTATTTTCTCAGTTATTTTGTTTAGTTACTTACGACCTCTTTCTGCAATCCCATCATCGGGTGTATAAGAAAATCACAAGTGTCGAGGCCAGCGAAGGCATCCAACAAGAGGCGTTGGACCCAGTCCGCCGGTAGTCCAATACCTCCCGTTGGAATCTTGTGGAGGCCTCGTGGCTTGGTTATACATCTTATAATGTTTATTTGGTTCTTCAGTGATTACATTCTACCACTTCCAAATGATACTCATCTTTTCAACATCACGATGTATGGGGGTTCCGCTCGCTGCAATATTATTCTCCTCGGGCGTCGTGGTAGAAATAAATACTCGTAGGTACAATTTTTCATTTATTTAATTTGCAATCAAACTGCTTCTCCGCCAAAACATTACAACTTCAAAACGTATACAATGCAACAGAACTTACTGACAAAACTTCCATTTTAAAATAACAGACTGACATAGCTTCCAGAGCACTTGACAAACGACTAAAACTCGAACTGCCCCACGCAAGGCGGTGAGGCAAATATATAACATCGGCAATAATGACCTTACATTATGCATTGTTCATAACAATTGAATATACTAATTTACAATTAACAAACACACAAAGAAAACATTTCATGTACAAAAAATAATCACAATATAAAATGAAAACTATACATACAATAATTTTACGTGGCACATATCTTTTAAGACAAAATAGCGGTACTTTTTGTTTTAGAACAAACGGCAATGTTAAATGTCAATTAATTAGTTAATGAGTACATCATACATGTTCCTACCATATATTGAACTATCAAATATCTTCGCAAATCTGAAAATAGGTTCAAAATCTCACGTCAGTCAATATATACAAAAAATCACAATAATGAAATTTCGACTATTACATTAATTAACACAATTAGCTAGTCAACACAACTTGTTTATGAGCCTGACATATATACAATGCTATTTATTTTCATTTACATAAAGTTTTTATGTTTTTTCTTCCCAATTCTTGAAATAACACACAATGACGAAACTATTGTTTATAGATCTGTCTGGAAAGAAAATATATGAATCTCTCAATGAAATCTATCACTTACTAACTAATCACAGTATCATCGAGACACTCTCCTACACTGATTCCTAGGCTGGCTATTTCGTTTGACACTAACTTCACGCGCAAAATATATCACTATTGAACCACACTATTCCGGGTCCGATGCAGACGGTATCATACGATAACATTGAGATGAGAGGACCAGGCAGACGGTATCGTACGATAACATTGAGATGAGAGGGCCAGCAGTATCGTCACAACCTGATGATGGGGTTTAAGATGCCCACATGTGGCATAATAACATAATTGTGCAACTTAAGTCATTCTTCGTCTACTATGCTCAGTATACTCAGTTGCTGATGTTCGGACAACCGAATCCTAGACTATAATATAAGGGTTTTGAGCATGAATAGCTAAAAAATGTTTCAAATTCTCATCTTTCACACAGCTTGCGTCTGGAAGCTGCATATCTCTTCTTAGCTGTATGCCATCGCAGCATTCTCAAATTGCTTTTCAGATTTACCGCTACTATACCGCCACATTGAGCGCTGACAACTGAGTGAGTAATAACAGGGCAACATACGAGTACATTTATCTAAGATCAGGTGTGTTATTGGAGTTTGACAGTATTATGCATCTGTTAAGTTATAGCAATAATCGCACTACAGATGTACATTCGTATTCTAGACGTTGTTAAGGGGATGTTGTGTGATATTTCTTTTGTATTAAAGAGGTTGTGACTCCGAAAACACAGGAACATATGTCAATAAACAGTACTGCCGCGTGGGAGTGCTACGGACTGGTCGGTCGCTCCGGCGGAGTTTCGAGTCCTCCTTCGGTCGTGTGGGTTTGTTTTATTCTTGGTGTAAGGTGGTTTAAGTAGTTTTTAAGTCTTGTGACTGATGACTATAGCAGTTTGGTCCAATAGGTTTACAAACATTTGAACATTTAAAGTGCTAGTGCTGTTGCCCTGGGAGTAATCTGGCTTAAATTGACTCTACTGCAGCTACCGCAAACCTATCGCGTGAAGATATGGTAGCTACCGATTCGAAGAACTCGTGAGTGCTTTACAAAGGATGTTGCTATTCACAAGCAGTTTGACGTGCTTGTAAATAATAACAGCACTACATGCATTCATCTTTGGAGACCGAGCGAGATGGCGCAGCGGTAACGCACTGGACTCGCATTCGGGCGGATGGTGGTTCAAATCCACCTCCAGCCATCCTGATTTAGGTTTTCCGTGATTTACCTAAATCAGTCCAGGCAAATGCCGGGATGGTTCCTTTAAAAGGGCACGGCCGATTTCCTTCCACATCCTTACCCAAAAACTCCGAGCGTAAGCTCCGTCTCTAATGACCAAGCTGTCGACGGGGCCTTAAACCTTAAGCTTCCTTCCTCTTTCCTCCACCTTTGGAGAAATCCAGTGTTATCACAATGCAAGTGGTAAGTGGAACTGAACAGTCTAATGTATCTAAAAGTACTCATATTCACTGTAGTCACATTATGATAATGGTTATAGCAATAATCACACTGATGTGCAACAGTGTTCTAACTTGTTTCAGATGTTTTGTGGTATATTTACGGTATGAAAGATGATGCGACTTTGAAAACACATGAACTTAAGCTACGTTCACACTGAGGGATTTGTCGCGGAAATTTGTTCCTGGGATAAGTCGCGGAGATAAGTATCTCGGCACATATATATTTCTATACGCTAGTGCTGTGAATATAATTATGAAAAAGAAAAACAATGGGAGAAAGCAACGCAGGTGGAGGTTGCGTAATTTTCACAGTAAAAGGAGTAGTCATGAACCCTACAGTTCAGAGATGAGTGAGCTGAAAATTCAAGATATAGAGGGTTTCAAAAATTTTGTTCACATGTCAACGACGGACTTTGAAATATTACTAACATAACAGCTCAATACTACACTATAAAGGATACAAATTTTAGAGATGGTGTAACTCCTGCTGAACAACTTCTCGTTACATTACGATTTTTAGCTACTGGACATTCGTACAGCTCCTTAATGTACATGAATAGGATTTCGAAATCGAAAATCAGTGAAATAATACCAAACGTGTGTGAGGCCATAATAAAGATGCCTGACCCTTTCGTTCCCAGTGTTGTTCCCGGACAACAGCGTATTAAAAGTTGATTTATACCGAATTTTATGCATCAATCCTTAAAGTTGCATTTTTGTTGATGAACAACATGCTTCTAGTACGACATTTTGTCGCTTGGTACGGCGTGTAGCCACTTCTGAAGCATTAATCTGTCCATTTTGGAGGTTGTGTTGGGTTGCCGTCTGTACGTGGCTGAGAGTGTGAGCGTGAGTGTGGTTCCTTTTATTTTATTCCAGCAGTAAATTGTCTTTGGTGCTGTGGCGAAGATTATACTAGCATTATTGATCTGGCAGTATTAACTATCAACAAAATAACGTCCAAGTAATAAAATACCTCAATACAAACGTCTGTGTTGTGCATGAAATACATGACATAATAAATCAACAGATCGACCAAAAATTTTAAAACACATATTTTGCTGTTTACTGGACTGTATTAATACAAAAAACACTAAACTTTAATTTTTCCAAAGCTGATTTCATAAAGCGGGATTGAAAGGGTTAAAAAAGAAATTGAGGTAACAACTTATGTTTGTTTTATTTCTAAGTACTATTAAAAGCATTTAAAACCACGTTGATTTATGGAGAAACATTTATTCATTTAAAATATATACATCCTCCCTCTGCCTCTCATTTCCGTCGATGTTAATTTCTGCAATAACATTTGATTCGTCCAGCTGTTCAAGTTTAGCTTCAAATATGAGTTCGTGAATTCTTTTCTGTAACAGTAAAAAGTGTTTTAGATTTTTTTATATCTCTCAGCTCCCACTCCACGTATTTACCGAAAGAAGAGAACTTGTCCGTTTTTGCAAGTATGTGTTCACTCGTTCTTTTTAACACTGACAATGAGTCGTCCGTATTATTTGGCGTATTTATTTTGGTGGATGTTGCTGTGTTTCTAATTGAGATGTACTCGGAATTTGTGGCTCAGCATATGAAATCTGCATAATCCTTATTTTTCTATCTCTTCTGATATACCCTAAAAAGAAGGGGGAAAGTTCTCAGATTTTTGTACTTTTTTGCAGGTACCGAAAACTGAAGCACAGTGGAAGAAAATCGCAAGAGATTTGAGATTCTCTGGAACTTTCCTCACTGCATGAGGGCTTTAGATGCAAAACACGTCGAAATTGTTAATCCTGCACATGCTGGAAGCACCTATTACAACTATAAAGACACTTTCAGCCTTGTGCTGATGAGATGGCATTAGTGGATGCGGATTACCAATTCATTTTGGCAGATGATGGAGTGCAAGGGCGTATTTCTGATGGAGGTGTATTAGTCGTACAACCTTTTACTAGGCCCTTCAAGCAGGTCAGCTGAACATACCAGAACCGAAACCACTTCCAGGAAGAGCAGTGACCGGTCCATACGTATTTGTTGCTGACGATGCTTTTGCATTACAAAAACTTATGAAGACCTAGGAGGAAAATAATGATAACCCTCATTTATAAAATGGTGAGATATGACGACTTGTACGTTTGAAAAATAGCTTCTATCACATGTTTTAATATTTATATTTGCCATCTCTCTTCAGCTTCATGTACCATTTGAAGAAAATTAAACATTTGTTTGCACCAGTTACATTAAATACAACAGTTGAGGGATATCATTATTTACCCCCGAGGTCTTCATATAATGAAACCCTTCCCGGGTAATCATGACAAAGACAGCATTGAAAGATATACAATTACAGGCATTGTAGATTGCGCGAAGTGTCCGAAAATTAATTTACGGTTGTATCAGCTGTTTTTCGTGTTCAACGAAAAGCCATTAATCTCGATCTTCATAAAGCAAGAATTGTGACTTTGTGCTGCATTTATGTCTACAACTTCCTACGAAGAAATCGAGATGCTCGCCTCATTCATTCGCTGCTAGGCACTTTCGATTATGAAATTACAGAAACAGGGACTGTAGAGCCTGGGAGATGGAGAGACCAGCCACCACTTGTACCGCTATTAAGAATCGCTAGAAATGTTGCCGAAGATGCAAAACACGTGAGAAATGAATTTGCAGCGTATTTTGTCACTGCTGAAAAAAAGTGGAGTGACAGCATTCGTTTTCTTAGTGTTTTAAATGTAATCATGACAGGATATCAAGTTTATCAAATATGTTGAAGCACTGATGTATTTCTTTCTTCGCGAAAGAATTGCAACCACAGATTGTGCAATTTGCTGTTCATTTCTTCATCGGAAGTGTTGAAAAGCAATGCAATTTCGTGAATTGCATCGCGTTTTGCGTTTTGAGTTTTATAATTCGCGCATGTGGGATCCCACAAGATGCGCCTGTCACGGAATTCGTCGAGTAGTTTCATTGTATTATACTACGTCCACTTAATTTCACCTACGAATACAAAACAAGCTTACGATTTCAGAATTCACGGAAGTAAACAATTGGTCTTTTGTACCCAAGATGCAATAGCAGGCTCCTGTCTGTGAACTACGCATGCGCAGTAGAAAATGAACCAGGAATATGTGTCGTGTTTTCGCTCGGCGGACGGATACAGGCAAATATACCGGAACAGAGTGTTTCGCGGAATTGTAGCGTTGATGTTGCAGGCACATGTCGCAGGCACTTGCAAAATGTGCCCGATCTCATCGGTTACGTGTACCAGGCACAAATCTCAGCGACAAATCAGTCAACGTGTACGTAGCTTCACATTTGTCATCACTGTTGGTTCTGTTAGCCAGGGAGCAACGCGACAGAAAAGTAATTAGTGTTACTACCGCAAGCATAAAGTGTAAAGGTAAGGGAGTCGTCAGTTCGAAGAACACCCGGGGGTTTCACTTAGCATGGTCCTGTTTGAGATACGATGTTCTAGTACCTGTTGGCTGAGTTACACTATCAGTGGTATAAACTGGAACTGTGATGTAAGGCAGATTTCGAAACTGTATACTTCATTCTATCTGTAAAGGTGTCATATAAAAATCCTTAGATTCTTCCACCCACACTTGAGATTTAGCAGTTAGACATATAGAAAGCTCTTTCAGTTCAGATTATGCTTAATGTGGAAATGACACAGACAGAAAATTCATGGCTTCCATCGTGGTCGACGTTATTCCACAAAATGCTAAAAGCATTGAAGTCGTATGTTCAGGATAATGATTCAGACACCCATCTGAAGTTAGGTAAATAACAGAGACGAGTGAAGATGGAAATGTCAATCTTTTATGTAACGGTAGAATATTGGAAACGAACATCATGTTATAATAGTGACAAAAGGGATCTAAAACATATTCCCCATATGTGCAGCTCTTGAATATTATTTTGAGGATCACTGGACTGCGGGTACTGGTTATAAAGTGCAGGAGAAGTCTCTAACATTTCCTGCTCTTTATCACTTATGATCGCAACTACGCATCCATCTTTACGATTACTTATGTAATAGTAATTTCTCTACCATGTTTAGCTATATTGCTGCTAATGGCTTGTGGAAGATAGATAACTCAGTATACTGACGTTAATACGAATAAATCCTACAGCTCTTAAAGACATACACAGAATACGTAATAAAATTAGCTTTAAAAAGTTACTAAAGCTGCCTGCTATTTGTGCACTTTCGTGGATGAGTGCTATTGTGGTAGTATTCGGGGCTATTGTTATTTTTAGTATTTAGAGAAAATTTTAATTTGTAACAGTCTGTGTACTACCTCTGCTGTTGCTGCGTCTTATCTGACTGTTGGATTGTGCGATTTGACGTTTTCGTTAATGTTCTCGTGGCCTTCTTTCGAGAAAATATATTCGATGGTATGTCTCGTAAGTACGATTCTTTGCATTTTTGTTAATCAGTTATTAAACCTGTATTCAGTGGATGATATCCAACATTTTTCAGATGATTTTTTTTTTTCTTTTTCTTTTTTTTTTTTTTTTTTTTTTTTTTTTTCTTACACCGGGCACCGGCACTTTTGAAGAAGAAACATCATTATGCGAACTTGGAGCTACAAAGATCAAACAAAACTGATATGAAAGTTGGCAGAAGTGGTGGCACTGGCACAATTGTCTTCAGAACAAAGATTTTTGTTTTCAGTCATAATACCAGCGTCACCAGATCTGACCACGAACTTGAAATTTTAACTCTGAGGTAATTTTGCAAGTTTATTGTTTATTTAGCTTTTGATGTTAGGATTATTTAAGTACTAAAACACCTTATTATGGTACATTTTCAGATTGACAATCAAGAAGATATAAAACGTATAACTTATTGGTCATGAACTGTAGGCTGAATCTGAAAAAAAAAAACTGTAGAAAGTTAGGAAAATAAGGAGATGGGACTTGGATAAATTGAGGGAACCTGAAGTTCTTAAGAATTTCAGAGGGAGCTTTAAGCAACAATTGACAGAATTGGGGGGAAGTAAAAGAGAAGAAGATGAATGGGTAGCATTGACAGATGAAATAGTGAAGGCAGCAGACGACAAAATAGGTAGAAAGGTAAGACCTACAAAAAAATCCTAGGATATCACAGGAAATATAAAATTTAATTGATGAAAGGAGAAAATATAGAAATGCAGTAAATGAAACAGGCAAACTGGAGTACAGACGACTAAGAAATAAAATTGACAGGAAGAGGAAATTGGCTAATCAGAAGTGGCTAGAAACCATATGCAAATCTGTAGAAGAATGTATAAGAAGGGGAAGAGTAGATACTGCATACAGGAAAATAAGAGACAAATGGGGACAAGAAAAACAGCTCTTCGAATATCAAGAACTCAAATGGAAAACCAGTCCTCAGCAAAGAAAGGAAAGCTGAAAGGTGGAAAGAGTACATAGAGGAGCTCTACAAAGGAATTGAACTTAGAGGCAATGGTGTAGGAAGGGAAGGGAAGAGGAAGTTGATCAAGATCAAATAGGAGATACTATACTGAGATATGAATTTGACAGAGCCCTGAAAGACCTAGGTCGGAATAAGGCCCCGGGAGTAGGTGACATTCCCTCTGAGCTACTAAAGTCTTTGGGAGAGTCAGCCATGACAAAACTGTTTCACTTGGTGTGTAAGATGTATGAGACAGGCGAAATCCCCTCAGACTGTAAGAAAAATTTAATAAGCCCCGTTCCAAAGAAATAAGGCCCAGACAGGTGTAAAAATTATAGAACCATCAGTTTGATAAGTCATGACTGCAAAATTTTAACACGAATTATCTACATAAAAATGGAAAAGCTGGTAGAAACTGACCTCGGGGAAGTTCAGTTTGGATTCAGGAGTAACGTAGGAACACGGGTGGCAATACTCACTTTACGACTTATCTCAGAAGATAGATATAGTAAACGCAAACCTACATTTTTAGCTTTTGGAGATTTGGAGAAAGCTTTTGACATTGTTGACTGGAATACGCTCCTTCAAATTCTGAAGTCAGCAGGGGTAAAATACAAGGAAAGGAGGGTTATTTACAACTTGTACAAAAACCAGACGGCAGTTATTAGACGCTAAGGGCATGAAAGAGAAGTATTAGTTGGGAAGGGAGTAAGACACTGTTCTAGCCTTCCTCCGATGTTATTCAGTTTGTACATCGAGGAGGCGGTTAAGGAAAGCAAGGGAAAATTTGGAATATGGATTAAAGTTCAGGATGAAGAAATAAAAACATTGCATTTTGCTGATTGCATTGTAATTCTGTCAGAGACAGCGAAGGACCTGGAAGGGCAGTTGAATGGAATGGACAGTGTATTGAAGAGAGCGTATAAAATGAACATTAACAAGAGCAAAACAAAGATAATTTAATGCAGTCTTAGAAAATCAGGTGATGTTGAAGGAATTAGATTAGGTAACGAAACAATGAAGGTGGTAGATGAGTTTTGTTACTTGGGTAGTAAAATAACATATGACGGTCGCAGTAATGAGGATATAAAATGCAGAATGGCAATGGGAAGAAAAGCGTTTTTGAAAAAGAGAAATTTGCTAACATGGAATATTAATTTAAGTGTAAGGAAGTCTTTTCTGAAGGCATTTGTGTGGAGTGTTGCCTTGTACGGGAGTGAAACATGGACGATAAGCAGTGCGGACAGGAAGAGGATAGAGGCTTTTGAAATATGGTGCAACAGAAGCATGCTGAAGATTAAGTGGGTAGATCGCGTATCTAATGAAGAGATACTGGACAGAATTGGTGCGAAAAGGAGTTTTTGGCACACCTTGACTAAAAGAAGCGATCGCTTGGTAGGAAACATTCTTAAACATCGAGGAATCGTAAATTTAGCATTGGATGGAAGTGTGTGTGTGTGGGGTAAAAATCGCAGAGGGAGACCAAGTGGCGCAAATAGTAAGCAGATTCGGGTTGCCGTTCTTATGAGGAGGTGAAAAGGTTTGCTTACGATAGAGTAGGGTCTCCGGACTGAAGACCATAACAACAATAAGCATCGGTTAGGAAATGTGGTAGTGATTGTTTCTTTTCTGTATGTGATAAAGTACAGTAAAAGTAAAACAGTTTCCTTTTTGACGTGGAACAGAACGTGTGTTCTAGAATGCCAACTCTCCGTTTTACAACTGCACAACGTTGTCACACTGAACATTTGAAAAATATCAACAGCCCTAATTACGAAGGCTCAGTGTATGATCCGTGTAGTTGGGGTATTACTTTTATGCTTAGTTTTCATAGTATCTAATTGTCTATAAATTTTGAAGGTGCAGGGTATATCAGCACTATAAAGTGCATTTAACTTTTGACACACTAAGAATTAAAAAAAGATTCTAAAATAACACAGATGCCAAATGATAAATCTGTTTTGAAACCTAGTATCTCTGTCACATAAAGGCAAACTTGTCAAACTTTTCAGACACGAGTATACTCGACGGAGTACTCTAAACCTAAAGCTTCTTCTTGCAGCGATTGCACGGTATAAAATATTTTGAATTTATCTTCACTAGTGAGTAAAAAGGTTTATGTTCACATGTAGCATATGAGAAATCAAGAATTTGCTTTCACGAGCACGAAAAAAAGGTTTATCTCGACATGTAGCCAATGACAAATTAAGAAAATATGGTATGAGAGATTAACTGGAATTAAATGTTCCACGACACTTTACCATGAACGCAGTTGTTAATTGAGAACACTATAGCCGACCAAAAATGCAAGTTTTCATCTGCAAAAAGTCCCGTTATTAACTTACAAATTTTCATATTAAATGTTTTTCTTTAAAATCCTGCTGCAAGGGGAACAGCCAGTCTGGTATCTTCTTAATATACAGAATATCTAATAATATATCAACTAAATATTCAACTTTAAAACAGGCAGTATATTTACAAAGAGAAGCCGATATTTTTAAGGGCTAACATATCGATATTTTTTGTTTGATATATCGATACTTATACTTAATTATCGAAGGACCATAATAATATTTTTTAAATATCGATTGGTCGGATTCCCGATATTTTAAAAATATCAGCAGCCCTAGTAAGAGGTGAACAAATTGTGACCTATAGGGTAAGGTGGTACAATTGCGATCATTTCGGACACTTGTTATTGTAACTGGAAATATATTGAGAAAATTAATAATTTTATCTATGGCATTTGTTCTTGTATTTTTAATGAATATGTAACACAAATATTATACAATTACAAAAGTTGGTATAAACACAAAAACAGGTTACAGAATTGAGAAGAATCGATCGAAAATGTACCACACTAAGTACAATTGTGATCACTTCCTGGTACAATTTTGATCACTTGCATCTTCCACATATAAAGCTTTTTTCCCTCGGGCACCAACCCATACTTCGTGGTACCAAACATTGCATTTTTGGCAGCGAATCCAGTCACCCTTAGATACTGATTCTGCACTATAATAATTCAATAAACAAAATCCACAGTTATTTTCGTTGTTTGCTGGCTAATTGAAGCTTGGTAAACGTCTTTCATCATTACTCACAGACGTACATTTCCGTTTATTGTTCTTGTTGCAGTTGTT
Source organism: Locusta migratoria (assembly GCA_026315105.1). Lineage (NCBI taxonomy): Eukaryota > Metazoa > Arthropoda > Insecta > Orthoptera > Acrididae > Locusta > Locusta migratoria. The sequence goes on along the minus strand of CM048744.1, from coordinate 734,829,827 downwards.
CATTGTTTTCCTTGTGCCCTGTTGAAAAAGTTTCCTCTTGCTGCGGAGGTTATCCAGGTTTTCATCTGAAGTGTGTCTAGCTGATGTCTGTGTTTTCCTCTTCTGAGACGATAATTTTTTCTCTGGACTTGGCAAAATGTCCCTGACAGCATCGTGCTGAGAAATTGTACTGGACCATGGCGTTACGGATTTGCCGTGTTCTTCAGTTACATCATTTGACGATGAGGGTTCTTCTCCCATATTGCTGTTAGTAACTTGACTGGTGGAGATTAAAGGAGCAGGAGCCTCGAATAACGTTGAAGGTGCAAATTTCTCCTCGGGAACAATGTCTTTGCAAAAGGGCATTATTCCTGTACATTGGAACCCTTTGACTGCGCTCCCAATGGACGAATCTTTGCCCCATGCATCACAGAAAATAGTACAGAATCGTTGTTTTGTAATGTTTTCATTGGGATTGCGATGAATCCAGTTAATTGCGCTTCTGTGATATTGAGCCTTTAGGGACTTGAAAAAAGTTCTATCTAATGGTTGCAGTACATGTGTACTGTGCGGAGGCAATACCAAATGTTCTATCCCAGTTTCCCGGCAATATTCTACAGCATCTAAGCCGGTGATTGAGTCTGGTTTATCAAACAAATCGTAATCCTATAAGATTTTTTCTACATTCTGAAAATATTTTCTTACTTCTGCTTTATTTAAGCCTTCAACTCTGACTCGCGAAAGACCCTCGGGTTCTCTCAGGCTATGGTGAGTGTGTCTCTTAACAAATGCACTAAACCAGTCGATTCCAGCAACCTTGCTTTCTAAGTTCCGTGGATGTTTCAAATAATTTTTCTCAGCTAACCGAAATGCAGCTTTTCCTAACTGGAGTGGCAACAGACCAATTCTGTTTTCTATAGGACTAGTTGGAGTTAATACACCTTGCATTTCCTTTTTAAATGTCATATAATTGTGAAGCAGCTCGAAGGCTCAAATGTCCAGTCATTACACTGTTTATTGCATCATCTAATGAAGCTGGACTCCATTTATTGCAGATTTTATTTTCTGCTCGTTTTCGTGGCATCTAGAAAATAAGAGGTGGCTTTATAAAATCGCGTAGGAAAATCTTGAAACATACAGAATTTATTTGCAATAATTGTGTATAATATGTCTGTGGTAACCAATCGTGACGGACTAAATTGAAAAACTGCACTGATCGAAATTGTACTAGGGTATCTAAATTGTACCATTTTTCTGATCGAAAATGTACTGCTGGGGTGAGTGAATTCACGAGTAAATAGTAGTGAATTCTGCCAAGAAATGGCAGCACATGTCACAGAGGCTTTCTCTGTAGGTGCCTCAGAACACGCCCGAATGGAAAACAAGTTTCTAACCTCACTAATATAGAATTTGTAAGCGGGTGAAAACTAGAAAATTTATAAGAGCGCGTTAGACTAAGTAGTTTCACTTACCTCTTAACAGGAAAAAAATTATATCTCTGTAGTACAAAGTGATGTATTCTTGGAAAACACAGGAGGAGCTGTAGAAACCTGCTACACTATGACGCCACACAAAGGCAAGTGCTACCAACACTACGACACTGACAAATGGCGCGAAACCTTATGTTGATCGGAATTGTACCTATATCGAATTTGTACCACCTTACCCTACCCCTTATTCCGTAAGCGTCCAACTTATTTTATAACTTTTTTGATCAACTGATTCAGGTGCCTTTGTTAAAATGTTTGCAAAGCTATTAGGCCAAACTGCTATGGTCATTAGTCCCTAGACTTACAAACTACTTAAACTAAGATAAACTAACCTAAGGGCAAAACACACACACACACACACACACACACACACACAGATACCCATGCTTCAGGGAGAACTCTATAACCTCCGACGGCTAACAACCGTGAGCTCTGCAGCGAGGCACATAAGAACGCTCGGGCACTCCACGCGGCTGCCTTTTTAAATCAAAGAAAACTACTAGTGTTCGCAACCTTTTAGTTAATCCTTCCAGTGTAACACAAAGAAAAAAAATCACACTGACGTGTTTTACGACCCACTTTAGATTTGCCTGTAGTTGTATGTTTTTTGCAAACATTTCGGACAAAAAAAAATAAATAATAAGAAATTGTGGACGATAAGAGTACGAATCTACTATTATGATAATATCTATGCACCCACCACGTAACATTCTTTCTGACCGCATTTTAACAAACAGCCAAAATTGTTTTATATTTGAGCTCAGCTTTGATAAATAGACAATTTTTTGAAGTTTAGCCTCTAAACTATTAATTTAATACCTCTCCCGTATTTTCAACATTATCACCTGTCTGCTTTGGCAATTTGTTTAATTTATTTTCTTTGTCTGTACTGGTTAGGAATGGATGTAGCTTGGAAGGAACGTAGCGTACATTTTGTGTTTGGAAATCAGTCACGTGACATCCATCGCCTGAAACCTTGCCCGAAACACTCTTTTGCATACTCCACATTGCTTTGTGTATTTGATGATTTTCTTCTTATAACTCAAGCGTTGTCATTTCAAAGCAATGGCGCACTGAAAATTGTCAAAACACGTCGTTCTTAGGACAATGAATTATAATCTCATGTCTAAAAATGCCATGTTAGCAGATAATGTGCTGTTACCAGGGATGGAGTGTTGGGATATCAGGACAGTAAGAGGCAAATTTCTATTTTAATTTCATTTTCTATTATTAAAAAAAAGAGAGAGAAAAAATTAATAATAATAATAGACAATTATTAATGTTGTGAAGAAAAAAATCCATTTGTGGAACTAAAAGAAAAAAAGTGGAAGAGCAGTATCTTTGCTTGTTAATTAGCAGTCAGTCTTGTCTTGTCTTCTCGAGCAGTTAGAAGTGATGAGCTATTTCGTTTTTTTTCTTTTCTGTTGTGATGTAAATGTTTTTTTTAGAAAAATACAGATCTTTCTCAAGAGTGAAAAGTTCGTCTTAGTTCATTACTTAGGCCTTAAAGTGAACCACATAATGACCCTGAGATGTGATGAAGCGATCAACAATGAGAAGACATTTAGAAAACTGTGGGTATTTTTTTTACATGAGTTTATTCTCAAGTTTCTCTGAAATTTATTAATATTGACTACAGTTCTTCTTTGCTAAGTTTCATTAACAATTTTTTAATAATATATATAATGATGTTTCACAATACAAAGATGTTTCACAATGGTGCCCAACGGCGTGGCCAAGTATGGTATTAATTACTAATCGATGTAATTTTTTTACTTTTCCATGTATCGTACTTTATGGAGCGGGGGAAAAAATGATATAAGGATGAGATCGACTCAGGTAACGGGAAAGGAATGCACAAATAACAACGCAAAGCGGTATTAAGAAGACAACAAAAGGTAGGAGAAGATAATCTATTATATATATACAGGTGCCACCCCCATGAACCACAGACATTGCCGAGGTGGGGTGGCTTGCGTGCCTCAACGATGCAGATAGCCGTACCGTAGGTGCAACCAAAGCGGAGGGGTATCTGTGGAGAGGCCAGACAAACGTGTGGTTCCTGAAGAGGGGCAGCAGCCTTTTCAGTAGTTACAGTAGAAATAAAAACATTGCATTTTGCTGATTGCATTGTAATTCTGTCAGAGACAGCGAAGGACCTGGAAGGGCAGTTGAACGGAATGGACAGTGTGTTGAAGAGAGCGTATAAAATAAACATTAACAAGAGCAAAACAAAAATAATGGAATGCGGTCTCAGAAAATCAGGCGATGCTGAAGGAATTAGATTAGGTAACGCAATAATGAAGGTGGTAGATGAGTTTTGTTACTTGGGTAGTAAAATAACATGCGATTGTCGTAGTTCAGAGGATACAAAATGCAGAATGGCAATGGGAAGAAAAGCATTTTTGAAAAAGAGAAATTTGCTAACATCGAATATTAATTTAAGTGAAAGGAAGTCTTTTCTGAAGGCATTTGTGTGGAGTGTTGCCTTGTATGGGAGTTAAACATGGACGATAAGCAGTGCGGACAGGAAGAGAATAGAGGCTTTTGAAATGTGGCGCTACAGAAGAATGCTGAAGATTAGATGGGTAGATCGCATAACTAATGAAGAGGTACTGAACAGAATTGGCGAGAAAAGGAAGTTTTGGCATACCCTGACTAAAAGAAGGGCTCGCTTGGTAGGACACATTCTTAGACATCGGGGAATCGTAAATTTAGCATTGGAGGGAAGTGTGTGGGGTAAAAATCGCAGAGGGAGACCAAGAGACGCGTATAGTAAGCAGATTCAAATAGATGTGGGTTGTCGTTCTTATGAGGAGATGAAAAGGCTTGCTCAGGATAGAGTAGGGTGGAGAGCTGCATCAAACCAGTCTCCGGACTGAAGACCATAACAACATATACAGGTGCTTCCATGGTGGAAGAGGTGTCCTATCTATACTCCAACTCGAAAGAAATTTTCATTAACAATCTTTCTGGTAGTAAGAAAAAACTAACAATATTTTGAAATTTCTCTTTCCACCTAGCTCCAAGTTACTCAGAATTAACGTAGTTGGATGGTGTAACATCACGTAGTTGCTGATGTAGCTTGAGTGTTAATCTAAATTTATCCTAAAATTAACTTCTTGTGGAACATAAGGCATGAAATTGGTTTTAAGTGTTCAATTGTGATTGTTGAAACGTTTTTTTTAATAGTGCTTTGAGGAAGGGAATGGTCATTGTTGCCGAGGCCTTAAGTGAAAGTTTGCCAAAATGTTCGATAAACGTGAACCGTGTGAACCATCAGGAAAATCTTCTAGCAGTGATGGCGAAGTTAGTTTTGATAATAAGTTAGTCCAAAAGCCCGAATTACAGATCCTAGCCTTAAATTATGAATCCAAGGTGATAACAATACCCCTTTCATATCAAACAATGACCCGATGATGAATCCTCTGTTAGATTCATATGTATCGATAAGTATAGATTCTTCTGGAATATCAGAGCAATTGTGTGGGGCTGATGATGAAGCTTCACAAAACGCCCACACAATTGAGTTTAATAACTGGCAGACCCCCACTTCTTCAAAGGCACAAACCGTGCATCCGGCGGAAATAAAAATTTCAGATAACACCCGAGTAGAGACGGAAAATAAATCTTCGTCAGAAATGTACACTCTTTTTAACCGAATAACGGAACTAATAGACAAACAATCACTAAGTTTGCAAATGAAAATGGACAAACAATCGGAACAAATAAACAAACAATCGGAACAAATAAACAAACAATCGGAACAAATAAACAAACAATCGGAACAAACAGACAAACAATTAGAAAAAAATTCAAAACCGGCGGCAAATATAAAACATCGTCCGAACTAGTTCTGAATGCTTTTTCTGAAAACTACTTCGAACAGTTAGTTCATGAACCCACTAGAATAGTAAGTGGTTGCGAAAATACCCTTGATCTCCTAGCAACAAATAATCCTGAGCTAGTAAAGAGCATCAAAACAGATACAGAGATTAGCGAACATCGAGTTGTAGTAGCGAGACTGAATGTCGAAATGCCCAAATGCACCAAAAATAAACGAAAAATATATCTATTCAATAAAGCAGATAAAAATTCGCTTCACGCTTTCCAGTATTTCAAAACTAAAAATGCGAGTTTAGATCAGTTGTGGCTTACTTTCAAAGACATAATATCAGTAGCAATCGAGAGGTTTATACCAAATAAATTAATAAAAGAGGGGGCTGACCCCCCGCGATACACAAAACAGGTCAGATCACTGTTGCAGAAACAAAGAAAAAAGCATGCAAAATTTAAAAAGACACAGAATCCACAAGACTGGCAATCCTTTACTGAAACTCGCAACCTAGCGAGGACTTTAATGCGAGACGCCTATAGTAGTTACCACAACGAAATCCTGTCTCGTAGTCTTGCAGAAAATCCAAAGAAATTCTGGTCATATGTGAAGTACACTAGCGGTAAAACACAAACAATACCTTCACTACACGATAGCAATGGTAATACTACTGATGACAGTACTGCTGAGGCAGAATTACTAAACACAGCTTTCCGAAATTCTTTCAACAAAGAAGACGAAGTGAACACTCCATTATTCAGTCCAAGAACTGCTGCCAGCATGCGAAACTTAGAAGTAGATGTTCCTGGAGTAGTAAAACAACTTAAGTCACTAATCAAAAATAAATCTTCCGGGCCAGATTGTATACCAACTAGATTCCTCTCAGAGTATGCTGATGTAATAGCTCCATACTTCGCTATAATTTACAACCGATCACTCAGCGAAAGATCCGTACCCAAAGACTGGAAAGTTGCCCAAGTTACTCCAATATTCAAGAAAGGCAATAGTAGTGATCCCCAAAATTACAGGCCTATCTCATTGACTTCGATTTGCAGTAGGATTTTGGAACATATACTTTGTTCAAATATTATGAACTACCTCGAAGGGAACGACCTATTAACCAGTAGTCAACACGGATTCAGAAATATCACTCTTGCGAAACACAGCTTGCTCTTTATTCACATGAAGTATTAAGTGCCATCGACAAGGGATCTCAAATCGATTCCATATTTCTGGATTTCCGGAAGGCTTTTGACACAGTACCCCACAAGCGGCTTCTTATGAAATTGCGTGCTTATGGAATATCTCCCCAATTGTGCGATTGGATTCACGATTTCCTATCAGAAAGAACACAGTTCGTTGTAATTGACGGTAAGTCATCGAGTAAAACAGAAGTGATATCTGGCGTTCCACAGGGAAGCGTTATAGGTCCATTACTCTTCCTCGTGTTTATAAACGATTTAGGAGACAATCTGAATAGCTCACTTAGACTGTTCGCGGATGATGCTGTCGTTTATCGGTTAGTGAAGTCAATTGAGGATCAAAAGCAACTGCAAAGCGATTTAGACAAAATTTCTGCATGGTGCGAAAATTGGCAATTGACACTAAATAAAGAAAAGTGTGAAGTAATACACATGACCACTAAAAGAAATCCGCTGAACTTTAATTACGCGATAAATCAGTCAAACCTTAAGGTCGTAAATTCTACCAAATACCTAGGAGTTACAATTACGAACAACTTTGACTGGAGAGAACACATAAAAAATATTGTGGGGAAGGCGAACCCAAGAGACTGCCTACATCACACTTGTGCGTCCTCTCCTGCAGTACTGTTGCCCCTTGTGGGACCCCCACCAGGTGGGACTGACGGGAGACATTGAGAAGGTTCAGAGAAGGGCAGCTCGTTTTGTTCTATCACGTTACGGGGGGGAAAGCGTCACGGAAATGTTGCAGGAATTGGGGTGGAGGTCATTAAAGGAAAGACGTTATTCATTGTGGCGTGATCTGTTTGCGAAGTTTCAATCACCGACTTTTAGTTCTGAATGTGAAAATATTTTGCTAGCACCCACCTACTTAGGGAGACATGACCATCCCAATAAAATAAGAGAAATCAGATCGAAAATGGAACGATTTAGGTGTTCTTTTTTCCCGCGCGCTATTAGAGACTGGAACGGTAGAGAAAAGTTATGAAAGTGGTTAATGAACCCTCTGCCAGGCACTTTAATGTGATTTTCAGAGTATCTATGTAGATGTAGATGAACATTTGCGAACTGAAGTACAGGCTACCAAAGAGTCTGTTAAAAATTTACAAACACACGTCACGCAAATGCGAGGTGACATACAACAGGAAGTAAATGAAATCAATGTTAAATTTGAGGCTTTAAATGTTAGGCAAACCCGTTTGAGCACTCAAGTAGATCGTATTGCCAAGGATTGTGAAAGTCTAAAAGCAGCAAAACAAATGGTCGATGCAAAGAGTAGACGAGCTGAGCGAGGGGTACAATCCGTTAGTCGATAAAATGGAACTGCTAACTCGTGAATTAGGATCTTTAAAGGTAGAACAAAAGAATTCCAACATAGAATTACAGGAGATAAAAAAGCAAATGAAAGACAATGAATGCGACAGTAGCACTTCAGAGCATCGGAATTGTAGAGAGGAAGTGGAAAAATGGGTAAGTGAAAAAGGGAAACAAATACTGCGGGAAATAAGAAGGGAAGGTGGCAGTATGACCCGTCAGATTTACGGAGAAAACACACCGGCTCAATCATCCACATTAACAAATAATACCGTACCACCAGGACATAATTTAGTAAATGAGCATAGGGAGTGTGTATCGTTTACAAGGTCGCAAACGACGCCGCCAATTTTCCAACACATTAATATGCAGCAAAGTCATGGATCACCTCTGGGACATTTAACTATTCCAACACAAACAAATGGGCCGCGTACAAATACGGTACCCGGTTTGTCCACAGTTGTAACCCACACCCAATCAGCAAAAAACGGGGACCAGTTTATCAATATTGTTATCGAAGACGGTTTAGGTGGATCGAGAAAATTTACCACATTTTCGGAAGAAAACAAAAAGAGTCATCCAATTATATTTTTGCAAACATTTCGGAATGTATTGCCACATTCTTGGTCGGATACTCGGAAAATTCAGGAAATAGTCACATCGAAGGCAATGCTTCTGCTTGGGCTGCAAGCGCCATAAACAGATGCCAAACCTATGCTCAATTTGAGCAGGAGTTCATTGCAAGATTTTGGTCACATCTGTACAAGAACGTCTACGACGGCAAGTTTTTAGTCCGGAACTGTATAACAGACGCTCGGGCAGCTTACGTAAAAATTTGGAAAAATATCTGAATAAAACCTTGTATTGGACGACACCAATGTCACACGTGGACGTAATTAGGATACTCAAATCAAAATTACCCGCTGATATTGCTGAAAAAAATATGTGGGTGCCTGAGTATAATTTGCCAAATTTTTTGGATGCTTTAGACGTTTACGACCTGATCCATGAAGGGGAGAGAAGTTTTGTTCGCAATTCTCAGGGATAATTTTGGTGACAATGTGAACCATGGGAATTCTGGTCGGAACTCACCGCCTAGGCAAAATGGAACGAGTTCTAGCCGAAACGGTAATTACAACGGTGGTAGTAACAATAATAGTAACAGTTACCGAATGCGGAACGACAATAGGAGGAGGAATGATAATAGGCATAACTCGGTCTACCAGAATGGGCAACAGCGTAATAATTTTCTCAATGGACAAAAACAATGTATTGAATGAGGGGGCACAGAGAAGAAAGCGTAGGTATGGCAACAAGCTAGGTCGTATTCACACATTTGAAGAGGGAAATCTGGTAGCTATCTGTTAGCATATCCCGGATCGGGAAAAATAAAAGGGCTGCATCCGCATAATGATCTAAAACCATACATCCAATAACGCTCAGACAAGACACATTCACTTAATTCGATAAAGATGTTTATATGACGGTGTAAGTATGCGTACGCTCACCGCTATGCACGCGAAAAATTCGTGCCAAAAAGTTGAATTCTACTTTACGTGGCTATCATAAACACTGGCGGATAGCGCTGAGACAGCTGATGATCAACGCCCGCCAGCTGTCAAATTTGATTTATACGGGCGGAGTGTCAAACAGATGTGGGGGCGTGCTCAGTTTGAACCGGTTCATATAAACAGGATAAACGCCGAGATAAAAATAAAGATATATATATATATATATATATATATATATATATATATATATATTTCACGGAAATAAAACATGCTATGTACACGAGAGAAAACGAACTAAGCACACGCGAAATTAACTACAAAAATTAAATATATATATATATATACAAACGAAATTTAAAATTCTTAAAAACAATGATACCTTACAGCTAGCCGGATATATACAAATCTAAACTACACTACTAACTAACTACTGTTTAAATACTCTAACTACACTAACTACAGCCTAATTCCTCTAACTACAATTTAACTAAATCAGAAAGAAATCAACTATACTGCTCACTAAAATATCTACTGTAATAATAAACTAATAATTAAAACCTCTGCGGAAATTTTCTTATGATAATAAGGTAAGCTGAGATAAGTATTAAAGTGCATGTAAATGAGAAATTCAATAGGCGTAGGTTACATTTTACGCGCTTCATGTCAATAATAATAATGAGAATGTATTTGTGGAAGGCGTATTGCCTAACAAAAATTGTGGCTACATTGTACTTTGAGATAGGGATTATAGAATTGTTTTGTGCTAAGGCACGTGGCGCTTATTTGCGCTTTCGGTCGGATATTTGTGCGATGGATCTAAAATGAATAATTGTGGCCTCCGCAACTCCGATTTTTCTTTTAACCCTATTCTACGAAGACGAATGTGGAAGAATGAATGTCATGATGAATGAATGCGAAGAGTCTTAAAACGGACTTCATGCCTATTAATTTACATTATGCTGAATTATTAAATATTGATTGAGGAAAACAAGAAATAACTGAGTAACATATTGAAGCAGGGTTTACAATGATAGAGATATAGAAGGCAGGGAACACACTTGCAATTCTGATTCATCAAACTTAATGGTTAACAGGTCAAACCATCCACATATAAATCAGTGGGTAAATTAATTTTGGGTTCCGGATCATATTCCGTTTATACAAGAAAGTTGAGATTAATATTGCTATAGTGTTCTTCCGAACACGGACATAGCCTCACACGGTTAGTGTTTATGAACAGGATGAATATTTTATGGCAGTTCAGTCAATTGAAGTCTAGAAAGTCCATATATATAAACAAGGAGTTCTTTCCCAATTAGTAATTGCTTATCCATTGAAATACGAGTAGACAAAGTTCTCAAGCTATTCTGTACTACGCAACTAACCACATTACACACGATAAATGATGTAGGATTCTTTCCTTCTATCATGGTTGGAGGATAGTGTGGGCCGATTTCTTGTTTCCTTGGAGGATGTGTGAATATATATATGTCTATATACCTTCATGAGACGTTTACGAGTCTGAAGAAAAATGGAAAAAAATTTCAATAAAAGCAAGACCACAAACCTGGCCTGATCTCATATTTATATCCGAGTAAATAGGTCTGAACATAAATAGATTAAGTAAATCCATGGATGGCGTATACATGTATAAGGAAAGATTTTTTACGAGAGGTATCGAAAGAGTAATGAAAAAATAGAATACTATAGGTAATAAAAGAATGGAATGTATGTTTTCTTATGGTTATGTATAATTTCTTATGTAAAAAAAGGAGTAATATTATAGTTGTTTCAAGGATGAAATATATGTAAAATTCATAATTTAACAGTTGTGAACATAAAAAAAAACATGAAGACTATTAAATGTAGGAAGTATAAACCAAGGTCGACTGGACGATATGTATTGTTGAACAAATGTCTTGGTAAAATACTAATTGTAACGAAAACTATAGTGCCAAGATGACAAAACGAGCAGACGAGGACGTAAATTCATTAGTAAAAATTGGGTGATACGTGTGACTGTGAGGGGATAGTAGATCGATGTTGTGCCGCGTGTGCAGTCGAAGAGGTGAAGTGATTCAATATAAAGTACTTACCGCAAATCAGCAGCACGGCGTACACGGGCGGTGGTCGTGATGATATCCCAATAGACGCTTTAGCATAAAAGGCGAGAGCGGGATGTAACAACGACGACAGCAGCATCTGGATCCTCCCTCACACAAGAGCACGAACTACAATATGCTCTCAACAGTGCAAGCTACTGAACTGAGCGCCAAGCTATCGAGCAAGACAACAAAGACTAAGGTACAGGTATTGTTAACTGCCGAGCAGAGAAGTAACTGATCGCATTCTCTTTGCATGACAATGCAATATCGCTGGATGCGTAGCGGGACATATGAATGGAAAAAAGGGACGATCACAAATGACGATAAATAATTTAAACATACAATGGAACTGAAAAGGAAAAGAAAGAGACTAAAAGATTACAACGCCCCGTGGCGTAGAAAATTTGTAAATTTTTTGCTTGAAAACAATTCTTTGTATATGTATTGATCTATGTAATTTATGTGTAAATGTATATTTCTGTGTAAATTTCTTATATGTGTGCTTTGATGATTTTTTTTTCTTACCAGATTCTAAATCATGTCAATGAAAAGGTAGATAAACGGCCTCTCAATTAGATTAGCAGCTAGTGAGCCAATCCATGGACAAATATTTCTTATTTAAGGTTAATCTTTTGCCAACAAGGAAAGCTATCTTACTGTTCTGATATATAACATACTTCTGCCTCATGTAACGGAGTACATTCGCCAAAAGTATGGGGGCGGATCTGCTGTTACGAGGGATGGAGTGTTGGGATATCAGGACAGTAAGAAGCAAATTTCTATTTTAATTTCATTTAATTTCATTTTCTATTATTAAAAAAAGAGAGAGAAAAAATTAATAATAATAATAGACAATTATTAATGTTGTGAAGAAAAAAATCCATTTGTGGAACTAAAAGAAAAAAAATGGAAGAGCAGTATCTTTGCTTGTTAATTAGCAGTCAGTCTTGTCTTGTCTTCTCGAGCAGTTAGAAGTGATGAGCTATCTCGTTTTTTTAAATTTTTTTAAAATTTTTTTTTTTTTTTTTTTTTTTTTTTTTGAAAACTTTCAGTTGTGATGTAAATGTTTTTTTTTTTTTTTTTTTTTTTTTTTTTTTTTTTTTAGAAAAATACAGATCTTTCTCAAGAGTGAAAAGTTCGTCTTAGTTCATTACTTAGGCCTTAAAGTGAACCACATAATGACCCTGAGATGTGATGAAGCAATCAACAATGAGAAGACATTTAGAAAACTGTGGGTATTTTTTTTACATGAGTTTATTCTCAAGTTTCTCTGAAATTTATTAATATTGACTGCAGTTCTTCTTTGCCAAGTTTCATTAACAATTTTTAATATATATATATATATATATATATATATATATATATATATATATATATATATATATATATATATATATATAATGATGTTTCACAATACAAAGATGTTTCACAATAACACCTTCCATCGATGCTACTCTCGCAGCTGTTCGGCGATGTGTAATGGGCAGCGAAGTAGTATGTGATCCGCTAGTATGTTAGACGGTGGTTGGGAACTTGCTGGGCGCGGTGGCTCAGCGCGCTCGCTCAGTGTTGCCGACGTGGTAGGTCAGCGTGCTCGGTCAGAGGGCTCGACGCCTTCTGTAACGAAAAAACTGAAAAAAAAAACCCTCACAAAGGACCATTCAAACCGAAGAACCAATGAAAAGAGGGTAAAAGTAATAGGACTCAACGCCATCTATATATATAAAAGCTGTTCGTTCGTTTCGCTAAAACTCGAGAATGGCTGAACCGATTTGGCTAATTTTAGTCTTTAAATATTCGTGTAACTCCGGGGAAGGTTTAAACGGCGATAAAATATGGAAATGTTGTCTGGAAAAGAGGAAAATCGGGAAAAACTGAAACAGCTTTTTTCCAGTCAATAGCGTTCCAGTCAATAGCGTTCGTCCAGTTGCGATAAAATTTTGCACATTTCATGTTGAAAGCAGGTGGAAGGTTCGCATCAAATAAAAATTTGGAAAAGTCACCTGTAAAGTAGGAAAATTTAGGAAAAACAGAAAGCGATTTTCTTCTAAAAATCAATTGCCACATGGTTGTAAGAGCATCACTTGAGTACAGCTTGACAGGACAAGGTTTGTATAAAATAAAATTTTTGCAAAATCTACCGGAAAATTGGAAAATTTGAAAAAAAAAAACAACTGAAAATGCGTTTTTCATTGTGTTTTTGACTGAATTCAGCACTATAACTGACTATTCGCACGACGGAGAGGGTAATACTTTTTGTTTTGTTCATTATGATCTTGGCAAAGTTTTCAGTAAAAAAAAAGATAGGGAGAGTTAAAAAGGAAAGGCACAAAATTCGAACCAAGTTCCTTTTTCAATGTGTTTCTAAATGTACTCAACACTAAAAGTTGAGAACTGTTCATCCGATTGTGATATAATTTTGATCATTTGACGTTCAACGGAAGATGAACGTTCTTATGAACTAAAAATTTGGGAAAGTTACCCGGAAAATTTGAAAATTCGCGAGAAACTGAAAGAGCTTTTCTCAGTTGGATATCAATATCATTCGTACGTTTGCACATTTGACGTTCAAAGCAAGAGTAGAAACACACTAGCAATTGCGAAGCACTGCGGTTGGACTAGTCTGTAATAAAAAACTGGGCAAAATTATCAACAAACAACCCAGAACGAACATGAAGACACGATCGAAAACTACTCCTCTACCTAAAGAACAAAAAAGTATAAATAAATAAAAACCGTCACTGGAATTTCTTTTTTCATATTGCTTGCTAAAATGTTTTCGCATACTCTTGTTAATTGAACACAACTATATTCTGCAAGATTCCGAGTTCTACAAAGGTAACAGCGCTTTCTCTGAAAAGTGCATTTGCTTTATTTTGTGGACATACTATGAATTACATACCAGCGAATTGCAAATACAGACTTCTTTTTCACATGTACATAAACTGACGAGATACCGTTATGACTGTTGTAAATGACGTAATGATAGCAGTAACTTAGTATATAGATTACGTACTAGAGTTATGTGGAATTCAGCGTTAGCACACTTATTCCGTTTGTTATTTAAGCTGTAAAAGAAAACTTAGTCAGGGTGTAAAACAGAATATTTGCTCTTTATTTCAGCGCAGAACAAAGTAAAATGAACAAAGTCATATCTGAAATATAGGAAAGGTAGCAGATTTACGTCATAAGCATCCATAGTAACCATACCAAAGACAAACGTTTTAGTTGGCACATTAATTCTAATTAATGACTTTCAACATATTCCGTAAGTAGTGAATAATTGCTTAGAAAAACAAAGAAACTTGGTATATCTTTGCGATGTATACACTTCCCTTCTGTTTCATTAAATGTTCAAATGTTTGTTAAGCTTAAGGAACTTGACTGCGGGGTTATCAGTCCATAAACTTACAAACTACTTATGAACTACCTTCTACTAAAGACGACACAAACATCCATGCCCGAGGGGCGGATTCGATCCCCCGACCGTAGCGGCCGTGCAGACTGTGACTGGCGCGCCGCAGACCGCTCGGCCACTGCGGCCGGCTCCCGTTTCATTAAAGAACGATAGTTGCCACAGAAATCTACGACTTTATTTATATATGAAATTACATCAGCACGTTATTTAAATACTCATTATTACAGTATTCTCCCAGTTTATGTGCATATTCATCAAAAGACGTTGTTACGTATTTCGCGGCATGTTTACGAAGCAAAACAAACGCACATTTTAGAGGGAGCACTCTTACATATGCACAACTCCAAACATTGTAGAACATAGACCTATTTAATTAATTAGGGTGCCCAAAACCATTTTAGGAGCCAAGACGAAAAAAAAAAAAAAAAAAAAAAAAGAATAGGTATTAGCAGGTTTCGAATTACTGACCATGTGAATCACAGCCTAACGCGCTGCACACTGCACTACACTGGACATTTACGAAACTGTTCCTTACCTGTTTTATTATTGACGTGAGTTGTTAACTGCTAATATGGCATTTTAGGCGCTAGATTATAATTTATTGTACAACCACGACATGTTCTTGTTAATTCCTCTGTGTGCCACTGCTTTGAAATGGCAACGTGTAAGTTATAAAAAGAAAATCATAAAATACAGGAAGCAAGAGGCGTATGCCAGAGAGCGTTCTGGGCGAGGAATATCACGTGACATCTCCGTTGGTTTACGTAAAATCAAGTGACGATGTCAAATCTCCGTTATTTTTGCATATATCTTTGTTGTGTTGTTGTTGTGGTCTTCAGTCCGGAGACTGGTTTGATGCAGCTCTCAACAATATCCTATCCTGAGCAAGCCTCTTCATCTCCACATAAGAACGGCAACCTACATCTGTCTGAATCTTTGTAATGGTGCGATTTATGAAAAAAAAAAAAGAAAAAGAAAACATAAGGGATCAAAGTTGTAGAGAATTTTCTCTTCTATAAATTCGGTATTCAATTTTCGAGTCAGATGAACGGTTTATTTGCAGTTAAATTCGTGCTGTCAAAAGGCCACCGCAATACGTGTTAATAACGTATTTTATGTCCGAAATATTTGAAAAAGGAAGGTTCTGGTCTTTGGCGGCCAACAACTACGTCTGTAAAAGTTAGTGCGAAAGATTGAACGGTTCGACTTAAAAAGTGGGAACACGTTACGGACAGACGCACAGACATCGTCAAATCGCTGTTAATTTTGCAAATATCTCTGAAACGAAAGGAATATGAAAAAACCATAAGAGAGCAAAGTAGGGAATTTTTTCTCTACAAAATTCTATTATTCAATTTTCGTGTCAGATGAACTGTTAAGCCGTTATTTTCATTTAAATTTCGAGCTGTCAAAAGGCGATCGCAAATGCCCACTTTTAGTGTTACCACAGTAACATAATGTGGGTCAAGAAATAAAGTATTTTCAGCCGTCAAACAAATTTTGGAACCAAACTGTACATATGATAACAAATTGTGTGAACTGAAATGATTAATTACCTTGAACGAACAGCCTTTTAAGCAACTTTGGTAAGCACCGATGGCATAGAAATAGGTTTACAGTTGTGAATGTAGACTTCCTCCGTGGATCTGGATGAGGAGGTCTTCTCAGGTTGACATTCGAGTCAGTGTGTCTCGTTCTCTGGCAGAGAATGAGACAGTGACTCGGCTGTCAACACGAAAAGATTTCCTCACGTTTACAGTATTCCACAGTCCCATTTTATAAAATGGCTTCACTACTGGGCTCTTCAATCTGTCATGAAACTGACCATTCTGGAAGGAAATATTACAAATACGGCTAAGTACTGGGTTAACGGATGCAGAACAGTGGTATTCTGTTAGGTATCCCATCAAATCCATAACAGCCCTTATTGATTTAATTGTGGGATCAGTCTCTCCATTGTTAGGATTATGGAGAAGTATTATAGATATAATCTAGTAAACCTACTTTCTATGGGGGTTATATGATACCCTGTAGGAACTAAGGTACTGCTTAGTGATTACTACATACTGTACATGTATCCGACTTTTAAGTTACAGAAACATTTCTCCTATGCACTGACCTTATAACCTCAACCTGATGCTGCTAGTCACACACTACCTTTAAGACCTATTTTATCCTACGAATTAGCTATTCCTTTTGCGTACCACATACTTCTTAAATTCCAGTCGAGATTACAATACAGTTTGTAATTGGCTGCTGAAGATCGATTGTTATTTCTTCTAACAGTATAGTTTCCTCTTTGTTCTACGTGATATTCTTATCCGCCATGTCCACCACAGAGACTGCCTTTTAGTTATAAAAAAATCAAATGTTTGTACATCTGTGGGATTTAACTACTCTGGCTAATGGAACCTAGGCTTCCAAACTACTTAATCTAACGTAAACTAACTTAAGGACAACACACACACCCATGCCCTAGGGAGGACTCTAACCTCCGCGGCGAGCAACCGCGCGCTCCGCAGCGAGACGCTTTAGACCGCTCGGCTACTCCACTGCGGCCGCTGCATAGTACCAGGTTTTGAATGTTATAAGAGAGCTAACTTTCCATCATCATCATCATCATCATCATCATCATCATCAGAGACTGATTATGCCTTTCAGCGTTCAGTCTGGAGCATAGTACCTCTAATAAAATTCCTCCATGATCCCCTATTCAATGCTAACATTGATGCCTCGTCTGATGTTATGCCTTTTACTTAAAAATCATTCTGCACCGAATCTAAGTACTTTATTCTTGGTCTACCTCGACTCCTCTTACCCTCCACTTTCGAGCTCATGAGTCTCTTAGGTAACCTTGCTTCTCCCATGCGTGTAACATGACCCCGCCATCTTAGTCTGTTCGCTCTAACTGATTCATCTATGGTGTTCATTCCCAGCTCTTCTTTGATTTCCTCATTATGGACACCCTCCCGCCATTGTTCCCATCTATTGGTACCTGCAATCATTCTTGCTACTTTCATATCTGTAACCTCTATCTTATGAATAAGGTAAACTGTATCCACCCATTTTTCACTCCCATAAAACAAAATTGGTCGAAAGATAGAGCGGTGCACTGCTAACTTAGTCTTGGTACTTACTTCCTTCTTGCAGAAGAGAGTAGATCTTAGCTGAGCACTCACTGCATTAGCTTTGCTGCACTTCGATTCAAGTTCTTTCGCTATGTTGCCATCCAGTGAGGCAAGGTACTTGAAACTGTCTACCTGTTCTAACTTTGTTCCTCCTATTTGGCACTCAATCTGTTTGAATCTCTTTCTCACAGACATTACTTTCGTTTTGGAGATGCTGATCTTCATATCATAATTCTTGCATCTCTGATAGAGCTCTGAAATATTAGTTTGCAACCTTTCAATCGAATCGGCCATTATAACTAAGTCATCCGCATATGCGAGACCGCTTATTTTGTTTTCACCTATTTTAATCCCGCCCTGCCAGTCTATTGTTTTCAACATATGATCCATGAATAGTATGAACAACAGTGGTGACACGTTACATTCTTGTCTTACCCCTGAAACTACCCTGAACCATGAGCTTAATTTGCGATCTACTCTAACTGCTGCCTGACAGTCTACGTAAAGCCCTTTAATTGCCTGCAAAAGTTTGCCTCCTATACCATAATCTTGAAGAAGAGACAGTAGCTTCCTCCTAGGAACACGGTCATAAGCCTTTTCCAGATCTATGAAACATAGATACAATTCCCTGTTCCACTCATAGCACTTTCCATTACCTGCCGTAGGGTAAAGATCTGGTCCTGACAGCCTCTAAGAGGCCTAAACCCACACTGATACCTGAGAATATTTTGCCTACAATGCTAATTAAAGAGATACCTCGATAGATGTTGCAATCTTTTCTGTTTCCATGTTTGAAAATTGACGTGATTACCGCTTTCGTCCAGTCTGACGGAACCTGTTCCGATTCCCACGCCTTTTCAATTATCCTGTGTAACCATTTGAAACCTGATATTCCACTGTATTTGACGAGTTCCGGCTTAATTTCATCCACCCCAGCCGCTTTATTGCACTGTAATCTACTGACCATTTTCTCCACTTCCTCAAATGAGATCCTGTTTCCATCGTCGTTCCTATCCCATTCTACCCGAAAATCTGATACATCATTGAACGTTTCACCTACATTGAGCAATTCTTCAAAATATTCCCTCCGTCTGCCCAAGGCATCCACAGGATTGACTAGCAGCTTTCCTGACCTGTCCAAAACACTTGTTAATTCCCTCTTCCCCCCTTTCGAAGATTGCTAATTACGCTCCAAAATGGTATTCCCGCAGCTTGGCCCAGCTTGGCCCGCTTGGCCTGCTTGGCGCAGCTTGGCCTAGCTTATCTACAAAGTCTTCCCATGATTTCTGCTTGGAGTCTGCAATTATCCGTTTGGCTTTGATCCTTTCTTCAACATAACTTCCTCTGTCTGCCTGATTTCTAGTATGGAGCCAGTTTTGATATGCCTTCTTTTTCATTTTACAGGTTGCCTTGACTGTGTCATTCCACCAGGCTGTCTGCTTCTTCCTACCTTTACACACTACTGTTCCAAGACATTCACTAGTTGCTTCCAGTAGTGTGTCCCTGTACCTTGACCATTCCTCTTTCAGTGACTGTAAATCATTACATTCAACTAACTGGTACCTCTCCGAGATCATTGTTATGTATTTGTGCCTAATTTCCTTGTCTTGGAGCTTCTCCACTCTTATCCTTCTACACATGGACCTTACTTTCTGCTCTTTTGGTCTCACAAAACCAATTTCACTGCAGATTAAATAATGATCAGTATCATCAAAGAACCCCCTGAAAACTCGTGTGTCCTTGACTGTCTTCCTGAATTCCTGGTCTGTTATTATATAGTCAATGAAAGATCTGGTTCCGCTTCCTTCCCCCGTATAGTGGTGGATGTCCTTATGCTTAAAGAAGGAGTTTGTGATAACTAAGCCCATACTGGAACAGAAATCCAAGAGCTGTTTTCCGTTCCTGTTGGCCTCCAAACATTCCCATAATCTCTTTATAACCTTCTGTTCGATTTCCTATCCTGGCGTTGAAATCACCCATGAGTAAAACACTATCCTTATCCTTCACTCTAACAACTACATCATTAAGTGTGTTGTAAAATCTGTCCATCTCATCTTGATCTGTCCCTTCACAGGGTGAGTGCACTGCCACAATCCTAGTTTTCTTACTGGAGATGGCCAAATCTATCCACATCAGTCGTTCATTTACATACCTTATTGCAATTATGCTGGGTTCGATTGCTTTCCTGACGTAAAATCCTACACCCCACTGTGCTCTTCCTACTTTAACTCCTGACAGGTAGACCTTGTATTCTCCGACTTCGTCCTCTTTCTCTCATCTTACTCTAACATCACTAACAGCTAAAACATTTAACCCCATCGTACTTGAAGCCTCCGCCAGCTCTACCTTCTTCCCATTGTAATACCCATTGATATTAATAGCTCCCCATCTCATTCCAGATCGTTTGCCAAGTCGTATCTGAGGAGTCCCTGGTCTGTCAATTAGAGGTGGGACTCCATCACCTCCAAAGGTCCGGTTGTTGCCAGCATGATATTGAAGTACGTGGGAAGCAGGTTGCTAGCGTTACTTGCCCAGGGCCCCACTGGGTTTTAACCCTAACGGTTGAGGGACTAACCGGTGGATTTGATAGTCTTTGCCGTCCGAGCACAAAGGTGGCCACGACTCAGAATATATCTGAGATGCCCAACCTTTTTTCCAAAGTAACTGGTATCCCAACTGTCAGGACCACTTACTTGGCCACTCATACGATGCCCGTGGTTCATGAACTAGGACATGACTATAGGAACCCACACCATGAACCATGGTCCATGAGCATAAAAAATATATTGAGGAATTATATTTCTACGTATCAGCACAACAAACATCCTTCCACTTTTCTTCGCCAATGAGCCTTAAAATGGACTTTGTAGCACTTCATTTAGATTATCGAAAAGAACAGACCCCATAACAAAAGTCGCGCGGGATTATCCGAGCGTTCTGGAGCGCCACGTTGCGGATCGCGCGGCCTCCCGCGGCAGATGTTCGAATCCTCCCTCGAGCATGGATGTTTGTGTTGAATTTAGTATAGTTAGTTCATAAGTAATTTGTAAGTTTAGGGACTGATGACCCCGCAGTTAAGTCCCATAAGCTTTACGAACGAACATAACAAAAACTGTATATAAGCCCCCAACAGGCAGCTGACAGTTACAATGTGGACGCATTGCGGGAATCCAGTAATTCGTGCAAGTAATGGACAGGGGGCACTACCACCGTAGTGTGTTACAAGTTGTGAATTTGGGGAGGAGGGGAAGCGTGTCTGCATAGCTTAATTGTTTCCGATGTGGTAGCTCAGCGCGCTCGGTCAGAGTGCTCAACGCATAAAAAAAAAGGAATTAAAAATTATATGTATATATAAATATACATAACAACGAAACGATCAATAGAGAACACACCGAACTAACGTCCGTAAAGGACCAATCAAACCGGAGCCCATGGGGGCAAAAAATGTTTAAGGCGACCGCTAGCCCCAAGCGGGAAATCCGGGTTCGAATCCCAGTCCAGCACAATTTTTCCTAATTAGTTTATAATTTAACATGTGCTTGAACTAAAACCTTTTGGAGTTAAATACAAGAAATGCATTTGCAAGTGCGAATATGAGTCAGTGTCAGTTGTAGATTAGATTAATTTTGCTCCATTGATCATGAAGATGACACTTCGTAATGATGTGGAACGTGTCAGGTTAATGAAGGGTGTGTGTACAAGACCTTACATTACACAAAATATTACATGATCTTTTTTTTTTTCCTTTAGATATACTAATTTATGTCTAAAAACTCATCCAATGAGTGACCAAGGACTTTTGTGGCAACATAATTTACCCCTTTCTATGCCAAACTCAGATTTAGCCCCACATAGTGAAGATCAACCTTTCTGATGATGTTCAGATGTTTGTAGAGCTTATGGGTCATCAGTCCCTAAACTTACAAACTACTTATGAACTAGCTAATACTAAGGACGGCACAAATATCCATGCCCGAGGGGGATTCGAACCCCCGACCGTAGTGGCCGTGCAGACTGACTGACGCGCTGCAGAACGCTCGGCCACCACGGCCGACTCATCCTTTCTCCACCTGTGCACACTGCTATTACTTTTGAACTTGGTTGGACTATTAACACAAATTTCATAAGTGATTATATATACTGTGAAGATACCTAAATCCTTAAACAGATGTCTGCAGGATAATCGTGGGTGGGCTCCAGCAATTATTATTACACGCTGTTGTGCAATGAATACTTTTTTACTCAGTGATGAATTATCCCAGAATATGATGCCATACGAAAGCAGTGAATGCAAATAGACATAGTAAGCTAACGTACTGATATTCTCATCACCAAAATTTACAATAACCTTAACAGCATACGTAGCTGAACTCAAACGTTTCAGCAGACCGTCTATGTGTTGTTTCCAGGTTAATCTCTCATCAATGCACACACCTAATTTTTTTGAAAATTCACCTTATTTACAGACTTCTCGTGAGCCACACGGACTCTTACGTTAAGAACGCAACCCATTTTGTGGGACTTTTAGAAGAAAAACGAAACTCCACCACTAATTTGATGGTCAGCTTCGACGTGAAGTCCTTATTTACAAATGCCCCCGTGTCGGATACCATGAACATCCAAGAGGAACGTATTCCACCCGACGTTTGCGATCTCGTGCAACATTTTTCTAACGACCACCTATTTCAGGTGGAAAGGGGAATTTTATGAACGGACGGACGGAGATGTAATAGCCGCGGTGGAGTAGCCGAGCGGTCTAAAGCACCTCGCTGCGGAGCGCGCGGTTGCTCGCCGTGGAGGTTCGAGTCCTCCCTGGGGCATGGGTGTGTGTGTTTGTCCGTAGGTTAGTTTACCTAGGTTTAAAGTAGTTTGTAAGCTACGGACTGATGACCACACAGTTTGGTCCGGTAGATTTACAAACATATGAACATTTTTGGAGATGTAATAGGTTCACCTCTCTCGCCCGTTGCAGCCGATATTTTCATGGACGCATTCGAGAAAACAGCTCTCCAGTCCGCACCACTACGCCCAGACTGCTGACTGCGATATGATGACGACACGTTTATCATTTGGTCTCACGGGGAAGAGGAGCTGCAGAACTTCCATCAACACCTCAGTCAACAGCACAACAAGATTCAGTTCACCATGGAAATTGAGAAGAATGGGGTGCTCCCTTTCCTTGATGTAGAGGTTTACCGGAAGCCAGAGGGCAAACTAGGCCATCGGGTATACAGGAAAGCTACCGGCACAGGCAGATAGCTTCACACAAGTTCCCACCATCATTCTACGAAAAATAAGTTCGTGCTTCACACTCTAACTAAGAAGGCCCATGGGATTAGCGATGAACAACAGCTGAAGGCAGAATTACAAAACCTCAGGTCCATCCTCGAAGCAAGAGGATGATTGAGCAAACTATGACAACCAGTGAGGGAAATAAAAGGGAAGAGCAAAAGGAAGAACAAACCATTTCCCTATTGTCATATGTACAAGGCGTCACCGAACGAGTTGGCATAATTCTTTGTCGAGATGGCATCAAACTTATATTTCGCAGCAACAATAAAATAAGAGATGTCCTAGGCTCGATGAAGGACAAAACTGATAAGTGGCTGCCGGAGTCTATGAAATTGGCTGTGACTGCAGCCAGGTGTACATTGGGGAAACTGGGAGGCCGATTAACACAAGGATAGCTGAGCACGAGAAGTACATCTGGCTGGGACAGCATACGAAGTTGGCAGTAGCTGAATACCAGGAAGAGTGCGGCAAACATGTAGGTTTTCAGGAAGTCACTGTACTGGCAAAACAACCCATCACTTTGAAGAGCAAAATCAGGGAAGCAATAGAGATAGCTAAGCGGCCCGGAAATATGAACAGAGAAGACGGGTATAGACTTCCGGCGTCTTGGTTGCCAGCAGTGGCAGTGCTTCGCGACGACACCGCGCGCAGTGCAGTCCATAGGGGCCCACATAGCCCGGAGACAACAGCGGCTGCGCGTACACAGAGCAAACAGCACGCTCTAGTCGGCGCTAGGCACCAGTGCTACGTCACTGTTACCACCGCTCATTCGCCAGTTTCAACCAATGGCAAACGTTAATGTAAACACCAATCCAGGACTTCCTTTTCCACCAATAGGATGAAATAAAGCAAACATCAATGACAAGAGAGCTGAAACCATATTTACTGGCCATATTTACTATTTAATACCCCAGCTTTCCCTCATCCAGCAGTAAACGCGACATCCAGAAGAAGGTCACTTGCAATAGTTGCCGAAACTTCGGTGAAACATTTAATGGGATTGACGATGCAGTCCAACACCCGGAAGAGTTTTATTAACAATTACAGACTTCTGTTCAAAGTCTATATTTATTACTGGAGTTGTGCCATTTACTGTGTAGAACTGTATATTCTGTGTTTTATCAAAATTTAATGAGAGTCCGTTTGCAGAGAACCACTTAATAATTTTGTGAAAAACAGTATTTACGGTTACTTCACTTAGTTCTTGTTTTTTGGATGTGATTACTATATTTGCATCATCAGCAAAAAGGACTAACTTTGCATCTTCATCAATGTAGAATGGCAAATCATTTATGTATATCAAAAACAGTAAACGACCTAAGATCGAACCCTGTGGCACACCCCATCTTTGATAGTCCCCCAGCTGGAGGAATCAGCTGATGTTTGACATTAGATCAACCACTTATTTGAACTTTCTGCATTCTTCCAGTTAAGTATGAATTGGGCCATTTGTTCACTGCCCCAGCTTATCTAGAAGAATTCCATGATTTACACAATCAAAGGCCTTTGAAAGATCACAAAAGATACCAATTGGTGATGTCCGGTTATTTAGAGCATTTAATATTTGATCGGTGAAGACATATATAGCATTTTCTGTTGGAAAGCCTTTCTGAAAACGAAACTGACATTTGGTTAGTACTTTGGTTTTACAAATATGAGAGAATTTACGGATATATAAAAATTTGTGGCAGACCAGGACTGGAAACTGGATGTTTTCACGAGTAGTTGCGATAAGCAATACAGCATCCGGGCACGCTTTCCGCATCGACCCAAAATTCCAAACGCCAATCACTGACTACTGTTCACGAGTGTTCGAACATTCCACTGGCAGAAACGTTTATGACAATTTGCGAGCTTCTCTGTGACTCGTTTAAATGCATGCATGACTGAAGAACATTTGCATTGGTTCCATCGATAAACACGGACATTGCACGACGTATTTCAGAGTTAAAATGTCCGCATCCTGGTTTGAAAGGCCTTGCTCGTTTCTGCCAATAGAATACAGCTCTAGCATTCGCGTAATTAAGTTAACTCAATGCATTTGTTACTGGGTATCATTTTCATTTATACCGTCGACAAAAAGCTTTGTCAAATCCCTTTGTGTTTTTGTTTGGTATTCATGCCATGATATAAGATACCATACAGCAAAAGCGCCATAAATAATGTTCTTTTAATATGAATTGAATACGTTAATCAAATAATATGTAATATAATATAACCACTTAATGTTTTTGTTAATGGTCGTTGGAATCTATAAACTACGTAACAGATATACTTAGAATCATCATTGATATGTTACCTTCAATTATGATGGAATGATAGTAGTATAAAGAGAATGCTATCTCTGTTCTCGCTCTCTATTGTCTGGCTTTGTTTTGATCGGAACTATTGTATTGCAATGAGCATTATTAAATATTGACTATTCTTATACTGTGTACAAGGTCTACTGACAAAATGGAAACTCAGGTACGCGTTATCTGCTTTCTATTATTAATAAATCCCTCAGTCAAAATTAATTTCAGTTTTTTTATTCATTTAATTATTTTACCAGTTCCTACCTCTAATTATCATGCTGTTTTCATTTAAAGCAAACTTTTACTACTTTGGATGGTTCGGGTATTAGATATATTGAAATTATGTATCTCGTATAGCTTGCTAGTGCATCTTTGAATCTATTCAATCTTTTTGCAATATTTATTGGACATAGAACCTGCAATCACAATTTGTAGAACGGTTCGAAGTCTGATCAGCCGTTAGTATGTATCATTTATTACTATTCTTTCATTCATTAAACCACCTTGATTAAAATTATGCTACAGGCGGATCGAATCTAAATATTCCGAACCTCCATCCAATGTCGGCGAATAGTTACGCGGTTTACAAATAATTTTATTACAGCTCATCAACGAGATCTTCTACACAGCTGTGAAAGGTAACTATTCGTCGAATTATGTGGATTGTTTGTTCTGCAAAATACTTTAATCTTTTAAATGTTTGGCCATTCCATTTCTTTTCATTTTTTTTAACTACCAGTTCGTATAAACTGTAGGCTTCACTATTAGTTATTTTGAAAACTTTTCAATTACTGCAGTATGGCCTATTTTTCCACCCAAAATAGTCAGGCAATCAATAACACTACAATGTCTTAGCTTCATTTTCTTAATGTGTGAATAATTTTGTCATCTAATGTTTACATTAATCTTTATACACAATAGTTTATAACAGTTTGGGATTTACTTGGGCCATTTCTTTAATTTCGTAATTAGTGAATCACTGTCTTAAAATTAATCTTGAAAATGGTGAGGCTTTGAGTTCAGTGGTAGGGCCACCGCTTTTATCAATAAACATAGAATTCAATGCGTTGCATGGCTCCATGAAAATTCGAGTTTCAGGTAGTGATTTGCCACTCAATAGGGTCAGTTGATGTAGATCCGTACAAGGTCACGTCCACCATTCCGCAGCAGAATACAGAACTTTATTTACGGTTCTGGTTTTGACGTGTAGATAACCAGAACGCACAAAGTTACAGTTCTTGCGATCTCGCATAAGAGAATAACAACCACGATTCTGTGTTTTATTGATGAGGCCACGTCAGATGTCCGGTATTTTTCTTTTATCCCACCAACTAATTTTTGTACGAGGTTTTCCTACATAAAAATAAGAGAATATCGTAATGATAATCGCGCTTTGCTAAATTTACAATTTGACTGAGAATGTATTCACTAGAAGTAGGCTAGTTGAACAGTGCTCTCTCAACGTTGTTATGGTACTCTTGCTAATGACTCTGAGGATACTCCACTGGCGATATCTTTGGTCAATGATTTTATTGGGAGTGACAAACATAGGTCATTCACCCTTTCTATGGAAAGAACGTGTACAGGCACTGGCCTATTTTTAGTGAATGTAAAAAGCAAATGATGGAAATGGCATCACTCAGCAACATGAGGACGTTTGCACTCACCGCGTAGCGCCGTCAGATCTGACAAAGTTATTCATTCATGCAATGAAGGCTTTCACGACCGGATGTCATAGTTGCTGATAGAACTTCCGGGTTATAAGACCTTCGTCCATAAAACTTTTCAATTTTTCCTAACGTTTCGTTCAGAGCTGCGCCGGACATCTTAGGTCTTCCTACTTCCGCATTCATTGTTGATCGTGTGTCTGAAGACTAGCTGTTTGATATTGAAGTGTAACACATCGCTTACATTTTTCCGATAGTTAAGTTTGTGTCACGGTTACGACCATGAAGAAAATATTAGTTTTTTTCTGAGAAAACTACAATGAAAAAAAAAATTGACCGACACCCTTACTTATATGTATATTAAGGTAGTAATATTAGTACTTATAGCAGTTATATCCTGTGTATCTGTGAATATTAATAATTTCTACACTTATGTATCACTTGATTAAACAGTTGAATTCATTTCAGTTAATCTCTTCAAATTCTAAAGACTTTCAACAAACGACTAAAATGCTAGCGAGTAATTTACCTATGGAATCCTGAATGGTATATGCGGGTCTATGTTTAATGTCTCCATCTAAAATACTGAAGAGTAAAGTATCTTCAATGAATAAGCTGTTCCACTTCAAGAGATGAATGGACGACATACTATAACTACTCAACAGGGTGTAAACTGTACTTATAGTAAGGTTAACAAAATTAATAAACTCAGAGCTCTACGAACATGTGGAGAAGCTCTCAGATTGCACAAGGAAAAGAAGGGTACCTTTACGAAGCCATGCGCTAGATTATAATTTATTGTTTTAAGAACGACATGACTTGTTTTTGTTAATTCTTTAGTGCGCCATTGCTTTGAAATGACAACACGTAAGTTATAATAAGAAATTCATAAATAAAACACAGAAAGCAAGAGGCAGACGCCTGGAATGTCACGTGAGATCTCTGAATGCTTATTTTGCGTAAAATCAAGTGATGGTGATAAATCGCCGTTATTTTTGCAAATATCTCCGTAACGGTGCAATTTATTTATTATTTTTATTTTTTTAATTAATTTATTTATTTATTATTTTTATTTTTGTAGGAGGTCGCTTTAGCTGTATGTTTTTATTATTTTTTTAATTTATTTACCAATAAGTATTTTGGCGCTATAGCCACATCATCAGGGTATTTCCTGAATAAAAATATGAACAAATCGTAAAAGCAATCGTATTTATTAAATTTCACATGAACATAAACTGGAGAGATACCGTTATAATGATTGTTGTAAATGACGTAATTATAGTAGTAACTTTCTATATAGATTAAGTGCTGGAATTACCACACTTATTCCGTTTGTTATTTTAGCTGTAAAAGAAAACGTAGTCACGGTGTGAAACGGAATATTTGCTCTTTATTTTAGCTCAGAGCGAAGTAACATGAACAAAGTCATATCTGAAATACAGAAAAGATAATATAATTTAAGTTATAAGCGTCCATAGCAACCATACCAAAGACAAACATTTTAGTAGACGCATTGATTCTAATTAATGGCTTTAAACATACTCCGTAAGTAGTGAATAATTGCTTAGAAAAAAATTGAAGCAAGGTAATTTGTTGCGATGTATGCATTCCCTACTGTTTCATTAAGGAACGACAGTTGCCTCAAAAATCTAGGACTTCATTTATATATGAAATTACCAGTATGAGCACATTATTTCGAATATTAATTATTAGAGTATCCTCCCAGTTTTTGAGCTTATTCTTCAAAAGACCATTGTTCAGTTCGTTGTTACGTATTTCACGGCATGTTCACGAAATGGACAAACACACATTTTAGAGAGAGCACAACTCTAAAAATTTTAGAACATAGGTCTATTTAATTAATTAGGCTGCCCAAAACCATTTTAGGAGACAAGGCGTAAAAAAAGTAGATATTAGCGGATTTCGAATTATTGACCATGTGCATCACAACCTAAGGCGCTGCACACTACCTTGCAGCGGACATTTACTGTTCCTTACCTGCCATACTACTGATGGCAGTTATTAATTGTTAATATGGCATTTTAGGCGAAAAAAGAGATCAGATGATAGCTTTGCCATATGTGTGACATCCCGGGCATTCTGAAGTTCCCCATTGAGTTCATATGTTCAAATGTTTGTTAAGCTTATGGGACTTAACTGTGGGGTCATCAGTCCCTAAACTTACAAACTACTTATGAACTAACTTATACTAAAGACAGCACAAACATCCAGCCCCAGGGGGGATTCGAATCCCCGACGGGGAACGGCCACGCGCATCGGAGCACAGCACTTCAATGCTCTCGGCCACTTCGCCGCGACCTCCATTGAGTCACGCGGTCAATGCGGATACCATGATATTTCTGAATACTTTCGAGTGCTTCACCATCGTCGTCTGAAAAGGAAAATCCTTGGTACTTTGAAAGCTAGTACTATCATGAGTGGGAGTTCGTGAGATTAAGTTTTTGTCAAAGATATGTACAGTGATGATTGATGTTTAAGTCACTGAGTGCCTTGGCGATTGTTACAAGTGAATGTTTTGACTTTGACTCAGTTGCTTCGCCTGAAGAATTATGATTCACATGAATGGGAAAGGATATGTTGCGATATTTTTTTTACAACTGATATTTTTGGGCTGCAGATAGTCAAGATTGGTGATATATCTCAGTAACAGCAGCCACTCGAGCCGTTTCTGTATTTCCTGTTATGGTTCTCATTTCTTGGTCTCAAATAGACGTTTAATCGTTTTTATTACGTATGATGTTGTGGTTTGCTCGAGTGCCAAGCTGTGGGATTATTGATAAAATGTATTTCTACTGAAGTGTCTAATACCTCCTATAGTATTGGCTTCTACCAACAGAAACCAAGAAAAGGATATCCTTCGATCCATGGGTAGCTAGGACGCAAAGGTCCTGGAAAGAAAGGTATTAAGCATTTCAGAAGGAATACACTTTATTAACAAAGACTCAGATTGTAAGTTGAGCAAAGCACGAACGCAATATAACAAACACAATGAGGAACGAAGAATTGATTGTATGGGCATATTCTCAGTATGAAACCAAACACATTAACCAAAAAATTTTTTTACTTCTTCCGCAACATAAAATCGAAACCAGATTGGTTTAAAGAAACTGATAAAGGCTTGAAAGAACTTAAAATGACAAAAAGTATGCTCACAGATAAAACTACAAAGAACGTAACTAAAGACAGAAAAAAAGACCTTAACCCAAGGTCAAAAGCAAAAAGATCAGAAAGAAAGAAACAATACTAGGCTAATAGAAAAGCACATAACATTAAGAAGTCATTTGTTTAACGTACCCCATCATTCAATGACGTTGTAAAAACGTTGAAATGTTTGTAAAGCCATGAGACCTAACTGCAGTGTTCATAGGTCCCCTAAACTTACCAAACTACTTACGCTAAGAACAACACACACACACACACACACGCACGCACGCACGCACGCACGCACACAGACACACAAACTCATGTCCGAGGGACGACTCGAACCTCTGACGAGGAACGGCCGCGCAGAAAGGCGCCTTAGACACACGGCTATATCCTCGCGGAAACGCCGATAACAGTTCAGTATACAAATCAGTATATTGAGAGCACCAACGTTTCTTTTCAGCGAGTGATATTCGTAAAACCAGTAGATTTTATTAAATTAGTTTTGGCTGGTGTGAACAAAAGTAATAGACAAAGCTTGGAAGACCTGTAGGGAACTGATGGGGATAGTATTGAAAAATTTCGTCTGTAATGCTTCAAATAAGCATGGACACCTCAGGAGTTATGAGGGATGTTCAACTACGTCTACAACGGTACAGTCCAACGTGTAAACAAGGAAAAAGCGGAATCTAAGAAAAACGAACTGGGAGAAAGACCTGCACAGAAAAAAGACGTCTGACAAAATATTATTGCAAAATGTGTCAGAAGCCAATCTGTTTGATACACTTTGAAATGGTTTGCTCTGACTGCGATAAAGTTCCTCGTATGTTACCGTAGTCCAAAAGTGACGATGAAACAATTGAGTGATATTATCATTGTTGTTAAGCGCTAATGTCAGTATATTGCTCCCTCCAACTTATATCTCGCGAAGAGATCACGAGAATAAAATCAGAGATTAGTGCCCACACAGAGGCATACCGACAATCTGTCTTTCCGCGAACAATACGTGACTAGAATAGGAGGGAGAACCGATAGTGGTACTCAAGGTACCCTCCGCCACACACCGTCGGGTGGCTTGCGGAGTATGGATGTAGATGTAATAGCTTTTCTGTAAAGATAATTCTCATTTATAAAGGGGTTTGCCAGTGAAATTTAATAAAGAAGCAAATGAAAAAGTGACGTTTTTATCATTTGTTGCCATAATCCTACACTGACAATAAGAAAGCTGAATGATTAATTTTTTTATTGCTGTTGTGCTCGTGTGTTATCTTTGTCTATCTTTAAATTTATTTGGCACTTATCACGTATTTTGTGAACGAAATTTAATAAATGATCACGTGAATAGACGATGTGATCAGTTTGATACACCGCGCCCGATCTCCTTGCGACAAACACCGCGCCCGACAGAAGTTTTAGTTAGTAAGTTCAGGTTGTAGTTTGGCAAATCAAGATTTGTTATTTCATGAGCCATGCTGACGTTAAAAATTTCTGCTTTGATTGATGCTACTACCTTTAATTAATGCCAACATTGGTTACAGTCTGTTTGTTGTCCATTGCTATCGTTATAATTGTACTTACAGTGGTAAATAAAAAGAAATACGTGAATTAAGCCGCTGCGGTGCGCGCGATCGTTTGCCAACGGGGGTTCGAGTTCCCCCTCCGGCATTGGTATTGTCCCCGGGTTAGTTTACCTTAGTAAGTAGATTGTAAGCTACGGACTAATGACCCAGCAGTTGAGTCCAATAGATTTACAAACATTTGTATGTTTCATTTCAGGAAATCACGGAAAGTCTAAAATCAGGATGGTCGCCCTCCCGAATGTGAATGCAGCGCGCTACCACCCCACGTATTAAGCCCTTTCTTATACGAGACGTGCAACACGCACAAGGAAGTCGTCGTCAGCTGCAGCGCTCCTTGCGATAGACCGTCGAACTACAAAGAAGCGTTCAAATGTACGCATTTGTTCAGTCGCCTGCATCACGGGTCTACTTCGTTTGTTGTCAAAGCAAATGAATCGCCACGTTAACATCACTTTTCGCAACTGTGTGATATGTTGTGATGATGAAAACATTTATTTGTGTTTTAGACTGCCAACGCGAAACTGTATTTAATTGTTTTCGTGCAGTTCATGCGTAACTACGTCGCTCACATGTCCTAACGGCCTCATTATAAAATGCGATTACATACTTCCAGCTCCTACGGTTTGTGGCGCCTATATATACGATGAACAAGCTCAGGTGTCTATACGTAGACCTTTCACTTTGATAAAGTTTCAAATAATGCTCACCAAAAACAAATATTTCATCTGTTAACTACAGCGTGTTTCAGGAAAAATAGCAAATATTTTAGACACTGGTAATAAAGACGATTTGCAGTTAAAATTTCATATAATGCGTATCCAATTTTTATAGGGTACAGAGATACAGCTCTTGGTATGTACAACAAACTGATTTGGATATTTTGACTGATTCTTTTGTCGGTTCTTGCTAGATCACCATATTGACTTTTCTTTAAATAACCGGTTTTCAACGTAGTTTAAAGTCTGAATATGTCGTAGTAAGCCGAAAACCGGGTAACTAAGTGGAAATGAACGTGTAAAATATACACAAAATTCTACTTTTAAGTAAGTGTGATGTTGTACTACCAAGAACTAACGGATAAATCAGTGAAAATTTCTTGATTTAAATTTGCTATACGTTTGTTTCGATTTCATATTAAAAGCTATATCTCTGTATTCAATAAAAATTGTACACAGGTTATATTAAATTTTTAATGCAATTCCTCTATAGTATCACCTCCTAAAATACTTACGACTGAGTCGAAAAACTACGTTGCTCTGAGCAGGAGAGAAGTACACATTCTCAAACAAATTCCCGACTTGGCTTCGTTTGTCAGCCGAGTTCCCCATTCGGTCGTCTGCGCATGCGCGAAGCACTTCCATTCGCGTGAGAATAGGATCCATCGTATACCGCCTACTAGCGATCGTATGCGTGCATCTTGAGCAAGTGGACGCGTCTACACTGTACGCGGACGGCGTGACCGGTGCATCATGGGTAATCTCGCAAGCTCTCACTTCCCGTGTAGAAAGGGCTTTATACGTCTGGCCCCAGCTCTGCCGGCTCGCTGTGCTCAGACCACTCACTGCGGTGGGCCGCCATCCTCCTCTTAACTCCCCTCGCTAGATCGAGCGCGTTCTCTTATCGCGCAAACCGCGCCGCAATATCGCTGATGCGGATCGATATCCAAAGTTCAGCGACACGCATTATGGTGTCCGTTCTTTCTGACATGTCAGAAGGAACAGACGCCAGTTTTCATCCTTCACCCACTGTGAATCAAGGTTTAAAGAAATTAATGTTATTAGCTGCCGGTGTGTAACATTATCTGGTCGTAGATAGATGATTCTTAGTGTTTTCGACGGTCGTAGCTCTCTGTAGCAGCTGGCTGAAATCCCATGGGGCGAATGCTAATTCACTACAAATAACTCAGACAACACACAGGATTGCTGTTCTTTGACACTTTTAATGATTCATAAATGCCCAGTTGTCCCCATTTATGGCCAGCCTACAAGTCTCATTAATTACATTTAATGCGACCAGGAATGCACATTCCACACACCAATAATACGAATTTATACAGTTCGTGTGTGGAATACAAAAGTTCGAGGTGTACATCGTAATGCGGCACAAATATGGATTAATCACGGTAGATGCACTTTCTGCACGCCTAACATTAGAGAACTTTTTACATGCTGTTTAAATAGACTCCGAACTGACGTGGATTGTACCTCAGATCGCGGCCGACACAGTATTCAAAACAATACTCGGAACTGACATAGATTGCGCATCAGATGGAGGATGAACTGGCGTGGATTGTGTCTCTAACAACTGACGAAACAATACTCAATTACATGCCGCGAACGCAACCTATTTGTATCTTACAAACAATGATACTAGAAATTGTTGTTGTTATGGTCTTCAGTACGGAGACTGGTTTCATGCAACTCTCCACCCTACTCTATCCTGAGCAAGCCTATTCATCTCCCATAATTCTTGTCCTGAGAATTACGAACAGAACAAAGAAAAGATCAGCCAAATGGGTGAAGCCATTCTCAAGTGATGCACTTTCATGCATGTGGCACTTCATTTTTATTAATATATATATACATTCAATCCCATGAAACCCACGTGTCATCACAGAGGAAACGTAGCAAACCTGTGCTTGTCGGCCAGTATTGTTGTTGGCATGTCGCAATACAAATGAAATGTCTGCCACATCTTGCTACAATGTGGTGTGGTTTCAAGTTGAAACAAATATTGACTAATGTATCCGTCCACATCGCAACATGGGACCAGATAGCGGTTATAGTCATAACATCTGAGCATCAAAAATTCTCTGATGTCAAGAGCAGCGATCTTATTAAAAAAAAAAAATAAATAAATAAATAAATAAATCACTAACGAAAGTTATCAATCTAACATCTGTTTTTGAACAATATATCAAGTGTAACTTTTGTACATGTATGTATGGTTACAGAGCCGAAAATGGAAGTGTATTCTGCCGAAACCAGTAATCTAAATAAAAGGTAATTAGCGACATTGCTGTTGTTTTACATCTAACATGTGGAGTGTCCGTATGTTTGTGTGTTTGTTTGTTTGTATGTACATGTTGCATACAACTCTACAGTTTTGATCCAATCTTTTTCAAATTATGTACACGTAAGCTTCAATCCATGAGTACGGTCGCCGTAAGTGTAAGAATCACGTAAGATGCATAGTTCACGAGATATGACGTCATAAAGAATGAGATGCGCGAAAAACTGCTGCATTTAGCGACAATTCTGCTCATTTCCTCCTAAACCACTGAACTGATTTCATCCAAATTTGTTACACATATTCCTTACCGTGAGGTAATAATTGCTACATGATTAAAAAAAACATACGACACATGGTTCAGAAGATATGAAGCCATGAACAATAGGAATCGCAAAAAATTGCCACATAATGTGGCGAGAATTTATAAATATGCTTTATGAGAATGAGAGTACTTAGCGACTTGAAACAATTTCAAACCTTTATTAAACTTTTCTCGCTGACAACCATAGCAAAATGATGAAAGGAAAAAGGTTTCTCGCTTACTACTTTTCTGCTGTTTATGGAGTAAACCTACTACATTTGGTACGAAATTACTATTTATAACTTGTACTACAAATTGTAGCAGCAGGGAATTTTACAGACAGTACACACGCATACTGTTCAGTGTGCTATCTAAATTGTATCATAGTACGACAAGTAGTTCATGAGATAAGAGCACATAATAATGCTCATGGAAAACCGCCCCATCACGCACCAAGTTTTAATCTATTACTTCTTTACTACTCATTGTATTCCCAAGAGATTTTACAGACACACACCCATTATACAAATGAATATATACAAAAAATTGCAGGAATAAATAAATACCCGGGAAACGCCGGGTTTTCAGCTAATAATAAATCTCATATTCTCGGAATATATGATATCAAATGCGAATGGACAAAGCTGAAAATGTGTACCCAGCCGCGATTCAAACCCGGTTCTCCTGCTTTCTAGGCAGTTGCGCTGGTGGCCATGAGACAGTGGACCGTACCCCAGGGGATAGCCACTCGGCCAGTGAGCTACGCTATCGCAGCCTCCGTCCCCGGAACTTTGAAGGGTTGTAGCTCCCAAACTAACAGTGATAGGAATGTGATTTAAATTGGTTTGGACGCAGCTGACTTAAACGAATCCAATACACGATAGAAAAAACTATTGTTCCATTTAAAATTTTTTATCTTTGTGGTGTAACTCTTTGAAAAAAGATACAATAAACTATGCTCATAGCTACGCAGAAAGTGTAACATTTCTTGTGGTGACCTACCGCATTAAAATTTCCCGTCACCTATTATTTTATAAGTTACAGAGGCAAACACACTTAGTGAAACACCCTGTATATACAGGGTGTCTCACATAACGCTGCCACCTCAAATACCACTGGAAAAAGATATTCAAAAACGGTTTTCACCAGCATGAACGTACGGCAGGGGCCTAAGAAACTAAATACTACGCGAGATTTTAAAACGTTTACAAATACTTTTTTGGACACAAACTTGTGTATTTTTAAATGGACGCTTCCTATTTTTTCGTATGAAATCAATAGCATAAAAATCACAAACAATGGCGTTTATTGCATCGCAATACGCCAATTACATCCCGAGATATTGCGACGCGAAGTTGACGCTTGAAATAAATTAAGCGCACAGCTAACGCACGTCCTGAGACTCAAGCGTGAACGTCACGCTGCCGGTAATCGTGATCTGAATGACGTACTACGTCAGTGGTTAATGTATAATGTGGTATTGTATGACAACACATCATTGACCCATTTCATTGATGGCACTCTTAAAGGGGAGCTGTACCTTTCTTGAACTGATCCACCTATTATAATGTGTCAAATAATGCGGTATCAGAATGATGGATGTCCTGCG
Source organism: Locusta migratoria (assembly GCA_026315105.1). Lineage (NCBI taxonomy): Eukaryota > Metazoa > Arthropoda > Insecta > Orthoptera > Acrididae > Locusta > Locusta migratoria. Next base: position 734,792,925 of record CM048744.1, on the reverse strand, counting down.
CATAATGTTTATTGTTGCGAAATGAGGTACAATTAGAGGTAACAGATGTGATTCACGTTTCTAAACCTCATACGTTCTGCAATATGTAGCTTGTAATGGATAGCAACGGCGTCACAATTTCTGACGTAATTTATCGCATGTAGTACTGTGTTCAAAACAGAGGTTGCCTGCACTGGCGCCTGTATCCTGCTGTAAACAAACCAATATCACAACGGCACGCTCTATCTTCAGTGTACAGGTGTCTCCTAATCCGCTTTGCTTAACTGCTTTCAAACTGTAACGTAGTTCACATACGTTGCCGCATTAACACCTCGTGTGGCTTGTTACATTTGCCTTCATCTAGTCGATATGCCGACCTTCAGTAATGAAGAAAAACTAGATATTTTAATTTATGGCGAATGTCACAGAAATGCAACCGCAGCTGTGACACTGTATGCTGAAGGCTACCCAGATTGGCGGTGTCCGTCACGTCGAACCACTGACAACATCTGCAAGACCTCACGGAAACAGGAAGCTTGACTGCCACAAAACGTCGACGTACAACGCCAGCGACTGGCAATGGAAACGAAATTGCTGTTCTGGCTGCTGTAGCGCACAATCCTCAGGTGGGTGTACGACAGATTGCACGAGATGTAGGAATAAGCCACAGTAGTGTGTGCAGAATCTTGCATCGGCATCGGTTTCATCCGTTCCATATCTCACTGCACCAAGAACTGTACGGGAATTACTTTGCATCCCTCACTGCATTCTGTCATTTTGCACTTCAGCAGTTGCAAGGTAATCCAGTATTCCTAAGCAATACTTTGTTTACAGACGAGGCTTCATTTACAAATCGTGGGAATGTGAATCTGCGGAACATGCACTACTGGTCCGTGCAAAATCCACACTGGATTCGCCAAGTTGCTCATCAACGACAGTGGAGTGTCAATGTATGGTGCGACATCATTGCTGACTGTATTGTAGGTCCCTATTTTTACTGTGGAACATTAAATGGACAGCGGTAGGCATCTTTTCTTCAACACACACTACCGCTCCTCATGGAGGATCTAGGATTGGAAACTGACACCATTAGACTTCTTCTTTCTCTGGGGCGCAATGAGTTTATCAAGAAACCACAACGACAGTAGAAGATATGCAATATCGTATTACTGCGGCCTGTGTGGCAATATCTGTAGAAACTCTACAATCTGTGCGACAGTCTCTCGTTAAACGTCTCCAAACGTGTATTGATGCAAACGGACGGCACTTCGAACATATGTCTACGTAACACAGTTTCAATGGTCAAGATGTGGGTGTATTTTCTATGCTGGATGTAATGCAAAACAAAGTTTCTATGGGTGACAGGGCACTAGTAAATGTTTTTAGAACAGTGAAACCATGTGTTTTATCTCTAATTGTAGCTCTACTTGTAATTTCGTTACAATAAACATACATTTACAATGTGAAAAACGTAACTTTGCGTTAGAAGTGTTTCTTGTTCATTTTTGTGGATTGTTCTTACCTTCCCATTGTGTGAGCACCTGACATAGGCAGCGTGAGGATCACGCTTGAGTCTCAGGACGTGCGCTAGCTGTGCGCGTAATTTATTTCAAGCGTCAACTTCGCGTCGCAATATTTCGGGATGTAATTGGCGTATTGCGATGCAATAAACACCATTGTTTATGTGATTTTTTATGCTATTGATTGCATACGAATAAATATGAGGTGTCCATTTAAAAACACACAAGTTTGTGTCCAAAAAAGTATTTGTAAACGTTTTAAAATTTCGCATAGTGTTTAGTTTCTTAGGCCGTATGTTCGTGCTAGTGGAAACCGTTTTTGAATATCTTTTTTCGTTCCAGAGATACTTGAGGTGGCAGCGTTAGGTGAGACACCCTGTATATACATTCCTCTTACGGAAATTAATTTCATAAGTACGAGTTTGAGTACTGTGGGCAGGGTGAAGCTGGGAATTTGTATCTGACGGGAGACTTACTTAGGTAGTCCTTGCAGGTGCGGTGACCACTGTGTCCCCAGTGGTGTAGGGGTCAGCACAACTGCCTAGAAAGCAGGAGACTCGGGTGTGAATCCCGGTTGAGTACAGATTTTCAGCTTTGCCCATTCGCAGTTGATGTCATATATTCTGTGAATATGAAACAATAACTGATGCAGGATCAGAAGTGTCGTGTGTTCTTTCGGAACAGACACCACATGTATATACGAGGCGCGTCCAGAAAGTAAGTCCCGTTTCATTTTTTCGCCGCTGCAGCGCTGCGACTGCAGTTCCGCACATGCGCTGTAGACAATGTGTATCAAGGAGAAGAACGTGCGCCATTTGGAGATCGCTGTCAGTTACGTCCGCTTTGTTGTGCTTGTTTGAAATGTCGGCGTTGATTTGAAAATCCCACCGCCAGTGAAATCAGGCCGGTGATTCGGTTTCTGAATGCGAGGAAAGTGAAACCAAGTGAAATTGATCGACAAATTTGCGATGTTTACGGACGAAATGCGATGAGTGATTCGATGGTGAGAAGATGGGTCTGACAGTTCATTGGCGGGCGTAGTGATGTGCACGATGAAGAACGAAGTGGGCGTCCACCTTAGGTTACAGAAGAACTGGTTCACGCGATTGATGGCAAGATCCAGAACATATCAAGTCTTTCCTTGGCGGTCATCACTTCACCAATGACGACGAGCTGAAAGAAACTAACTGGTTGAAGACACTGGCGGCAGATTTCTATGAAGAAGGTATACAAAACCTGGTGCCACGCTATGAAAAATGCCTGCAAAATTTCGGCAGTTTTGTGGAAAAGTAGTTTAAGAGTTGTAGAATTTTGTGCAATAAAAATTTCTTCTGCATCTGTGTGTAAGAAAATTGCCTGTTGGAGGTCGTCAAAAAATGTCAAAATTCAGAATGCGTAATGATATGCTCTAGTAATAATAATTTTGTTATTGAATGTTGTAGCAAATCTAAACTAATGGGTCGCAACAACACTTTCGCATTGTAAGTTAGAATTTTGAATAAATAAAAAAATGATATTAATTAACTTAAAACAGTCACTGTAGTAATTAATTAAGCTTGGCCCTATCTGACTTAGCATTGACTACAGCCTCCAACTAGCACCTCTTACGATTCACGAACAGCACAACTTCACTAATAAATTGTGTCAGAATTCGTGTAGTGGTGATGGCCTGTTCGTGTTATAATCAAAATCGTAATATCTGATAGACTCTGATTGCAATGATAATAGATGAGTACTGTGAAACTGCGTGGTGCAATGAGCTTCACAAATACTACAGTTAAAGTTCCCAAATATTTTAATAATATTGTTTAAAGCATTCAACTTCCTTATAAAACTTTACGTAAACTATTTTTTTTTTATTGGTTCCAGGGCCTGGGTAGCGTACGCGTGTAACTGGCTGAGCAGAGTTTGGCATTTAACGTATTTCATAAAAAAATTACTTCAGTCAAGTCTGGTTAATCAACTATAATACTTTGACTACTGTTAGCCTGGTTACTTTCTACATAATTGAAACCAACTTTACTTTACTTGCAAACTCTCTTGCACTCTCTTGCACTTTAATTACTAGTCTCTGTGGTTGTAACACGTTTAGCAATTCTTTAACTCGTCTAGCAATTTCTTTAGGACTGATCGTAATTACTTTGAAAATGATTGAACTTGTTAGTCAATGTACAGGCTTGCATAATCAACATAATCTAATAATGGGGTGACTACAACTACTTACAAAATTAAGACTGGTTTCAAAATAAGTCATGTATAATTGAACCAAAGTTCTGATTGGGTTGACACTACATTTACATACATACAAAATAAAATGTTACAAAAGTACACATCTGATTTCGTCGTCTTCGTCGTGAAGTCCAAACAAGACAGATATGATTACAATAGGTACTGTTACTACAACAACGATCACACTCGGTGACAATAGACTTGATACCAAACAATTACTTTTCTTGCACACATGGAAAAAGATTACACTGATCGAGTATAAATAAACTTATTTCGCACTTCGTTCAATACATTAAACAGTACGCCTCTCAGGCTTATTGCAATTGCATAAAACTCGCGCCACACTGCACCTACCGTGCCTCTGCACCATCAACAAAACATTTATGTGTTTACTATAGCGAGTCCGCTTCGCGACTGCTTCAGCAGCGCGACACTCACAGCTACTACTTCTGTACTAAAGACAGTCTTTACAACAGGTTCAACATTTTCTCTGGCGCATTGCTAACTTACAGCATAAGAATGTCCTTGCATTCATGTGGGTTTACACATATAGTACATGTTTACACTAAATGATTCAATATAGAAAATGACGTTACATAAGAAATATATCTAGCATACATGAAATGAAAAATACATGAAATAAACAAATTTAAGACAATATATACATTGAAACTTCCTGGCAGATTAAAATTGTGTGCCGGAACCGGGACTCGAACCTGGGACCTTTGCCTTTCGCGGGCAAGCGCTCTACCACTGAGCTACCCCGACACGACTCACGATGCCGCCTCACAACTTTACTTCCGCCAGTACCTCGTCTCCTACTTTCCAAACTTCACAGAAGTTCTCCTGCGAAACTTCTGTGAAGTTTGGAAAGTAGGAGACGAGGTACTGGCGGAAGTAAAGTTGTGAGGCGGCATCGTGAGTCGTGTCGGGGTAGCTCAGTGGTAGAGCGCTTGCCCGCGAAAGGCAAAGGTCCCAGGTTCGAGTCCCGGTTCCGGCACACAATTTTAATCTGCCAGGAAGTTTCATATCAGCGCACACTCCGCTGCAGAGTGAAAGATTCATTCTGGAATATATACATTACGTTAAATCAAACTAAGATACAGCGACAGGTGTACTCTTACATGTGTACAGTTTCATTTTATTACCAAACGGAACTTACTTTCTGGTCGCCTTGTAAGTAATAAATCTATTGAAAGCCCCCCCCCCCCCCCCCCAAGAATGACAAATTTCCGTTACATGTGACTTCGCGAATGCTGCTGAATTGGCTACGAGATGGCTTCGATTTTCGTCACTGGACTGCGTGCTAAGAGGCCGCCAGCGATGGCGGACGCAAGCGGCGCTGCGCAGCATTACGGCCACGGTCGCGCGGCGGAGTCCATCACAAGCGCCGGGCCTTTGCGTAGTCGGAATCCGGCGACTGGCGAGCGATATTGGGGTCGCGTCTGTGAGCGGCTAAACGCCGCCGACACACAAAGCGACTAATGAAAACCGCGCGCCGTCACAGCACGGGGACGGGACGCGATAATGCCTCACAGGCCTTTGCCTGACCTTTTATCTTCTGCCAGTGGCGTGCATTCGGACCACACGCCTCAGAGGAATACCTACATTTATACTAGAACATTCTCGTGCCTGTTCTTGTGTTGAAAATCATTAGTTGTTTCATGGGGAAAAGAAAGAAAAAGATGCTGTAACTGCGTGACGGATAATGCTGATTAGAGAAGAGAGAGGAATTCTTAATTTTGTTGAAGTTTAGCAGTCTCTTCTCTTTCTGGGTCGAAATTCATTCGTGGTCGTTTTAGTCTATAAAATGGTGTACAGATGGTTTAGGTTCACTGCCGCACTCCGCGCGGGAATATCCGAGCGGTCTGGAGCGCCACACTACGGATCGCGCTGTCTCCCACGTAGGAGGTTCAAATCCTCAAAAAAAATTTCAAATGTTTGTAGAGTCGATGGTACTTAACTTCCAAATGTTTGTATAGCTTATGAGACTTAACTACGGGGTCATCAGTTCCTAAACTTACAAACTGCTTATGAACTAGCTAATACCAACGACGGCACAAATATCCATGCCCGAGCGGGGATTCGAGCCCCGACCGTAGTGGCCGTGCAGACCGTGACTGGCGCCCTCAGTCCCCTCGGCCACCGCGTCCGGCTTCGAATCCTCCCTCGGACATGGATGTGTGTGTTGTCCTTAAGTTAGCTTAACTTAAAGTACTTTGTAAGTCTAGGGACTGATGACCAACGTAGCTTGGTGATTGTTGTTATTGTTTTGAGGGAACTAAACATTTAGGTCATCAGTCCGACGTAGTTTGGTCCCATAAGAATTGCAAACATTTGAACAGTTCACTACCGCACTTTTTCGACTGTAATACATCTTATTCAAATGTTTGTAATTCTTATGGGACCAAACTACTTTGGTCGTAAGTCCCTACACTTTCAAACTACTTGAACTAAGTTAAACTAACCTAATGACAACACACACATCCATGCCCGAGAGGGGATTCGAACCCCGGGAGGCCGCGCGATCTACGTCTTATTAAGACCAAAAGCTTATGCTTTATTGCAATCTACATTGGTAGGTTTTTCTTTGTTTTTTATTATACAATAGTTGTAGAATAAAGCAGCCCAACAAGTTGCACTTTGTATTAGACACTTGATCTAGATTTCGACACCAACTATGGGTGCCTTCATCAGAAGCTTAAAATTAATGCATGAGATGTAAAATTGCAAGCGATATCCTCAAGTCCATATCAAGAGCATATCACTCGTAATTTTACGTCTCATGTATTAATTCTAAGCTTCTGATGAAGGCACCCATAGTTGGTGTCGAAATCTAGATCAAGTGTTGTGACGTACTGTGGGTACTACTTTTTATTTTTATCGTAGGCGACGGTTATATGATGTGCAAGACTTTCGTCGTCGTCGATGTAACTGAATATTATTATTTTTTTTTTTTTTTTATTTTTATTTTTTTTTTTTTTATTTTTTTTTTTTTATTTTTTTGTGGGACCTAATAAAGTCTTTAGATAACCTTTAGAATGTTTGAGCATAAGAATTCTGTCTCTCAGGGCTTTTAGTTAAATTTCCAAGTCTTTTTTTAACTTTTATCTTATTTGTCGCGGTAGTTCATTTTATAGAAGTACGTCCCATAAGAAGTTAATTACTAATTCTTTCGTGAAAAATAGTCTTTGCTAATTGGCCTTAACCTTGATTTTTTTTCTTTTACTGAATAATGTTATTAATAAATTTATCCTCCATATTCCTATCTCAAAGACAGTCAAGGATGTTATTTAAAAGTAATTTTCAAATATCATCGATTTGATGAAAGGGTACTATCTACGTAAGAAGGTTTTCGAGAAACTTTTTAAAAACACAATTCCTGTTATATTTTTCACTTTAAAAGCACACAGTTACAACATACACTGAGCAAAGTCATACGTTATTTGAGACACTATTCTCAAAATATATTTTATCACATTGATAGTTCATTCATTATATCTCTGGTACAATCAAAGTTCAGAATATTCTCCCAAAGCCAAATTAAAGTTCCTTAATACACTCTATCCTTTCTCGATGAGATAAATTGTCAGTTTTTTCTTTAAAATCCCCTTGAATATTAACTATCTAGACGGGAGGCAGAATTTTTCTACGTTCCGTAGCCTAATCCCGAATTAAAGTCCATAGATAATGTAACTACGCAATCGCGTAACATTTCTATCATTCATTGTTAACTATTAAAGTCTTTAATTTCTGTAGGAATAATTTAAACGCGAATTAAAAGGTTCCGAAATCTTTCCGTACATGATTCCAAACTATTTGGCAAGACAATTGCGTCAGGCGCTTACAGAGAGATCATTACAAACCGCAAAACAATTACAGAGAGAGAGCAATGCTACTGCGGTTACTATTTATACTATATTTACGACAAATGATAACTGTGATTGCAGTGTTTAGACCCGGTTACTCTATGTCTAAATATTCTGACTTTAAAAAGATATAACAGATTTCTTTAAAATATTGAAAAAAAAAAAAGACGTAAATTCTGCCTCTTACAAACATTAATAGATATTAAAATGTACTGTAATGGATATTCCAATGCGATGACTGCGATGAAGTGTTACAGTGTCTAATACAAAGTGCAACTTCTTGGGCTGCTTTATTCTACAGTTATTGTAAATTTGGTACTGTTGCTGAAATTTTGACAAGATATGTTTAAAATCTTTATTTTTATTTATTTATGTTTAATTATGTCCTCCTAGTTACTCTTCTGCACATGTGTGCACCAATCGCCGCACAAGTTGGACGTGCTGTGTCATTCCTTCGGCGACGTTTGGTTGCAGAGGTCACGATAACGTTCTCACACCTCAACCGGTCTTCAGCAGTGGCACTACTGGAAATCACACTCCTCTAGACGGTCTGCCATTCACGTCACGCCATAGACGTGCATGGCTCGACTGTTGTCCGCATAGGATCACTTGGAAGATAGTATACGGGGCCGTGGTCTAAGCCAGGGGTTTCCAAATCATTAGACTGTGAGGGCCAAATTTCAAGTTTCGGTTCTCAATAGGGGCCGGATTTCATAGTTTGAGTTTACCGGAAATTGGAATACCAGCCATATGATTTGATCTAACGCCAACAAGATGGCGGCTACCCCTATTTCAAGCGTATACCACATGACCATCAGAATATCTCTCATTACAACATCAAAAATAATAATATGCAAATTATTTAACTCACCCAAATACTTCAACGCATCATCTATAAACACGACCGTTCGCCGTCGGAGGTTCGAGTCTTCCCTCGGGCATGAGTGTGTGTGTCATTCTAGGATAAGTTAGTTTGTTTGTAAGTTTAGGGACCGAGGACCACTGCAGTTAGGTCTCATAACTTTACAAACATTTGAACATTTATAAACATGATCTGCTGAAACGCAAATTTTAGTTGAGCACACATTTTCTCTTAGAGACAAAACTACAACGAAATTTAATAGTATTTAACACAGACTCAATACTCAGCGAAAAATTCATAATAATCTTTATTATTGTTTAGTACACATTGTAACGTATAAAATTTGTCTTCTGAATTCAAAATTTTCTAGAATTGTGGTGCAAACATTTCTAAGTTTTCGTGACTCAAATTACTTTTCTGTTTATACTTCGTAAATATCAACAAAGAAAATTTTTCACACCAGTAGATAGTGCCAAATTCTTGGATTAAAGACTATCTGTAATTAACACGGAGCTCTTCATGTAAACAGTGAGTGGCTTCCCTCATGGCCAGTTCTTAAACTGACTTTTCTAACTTCAGTTCCCCGAACCAGTCTCCGTAAGATTTTTGTTTAAAATATAGTCCACGCTTTAATGTTCTGAATTTATATTAATGTACATTGTCACTGAGTTGATCATACCATGCGTTTTTCATCATGACGACGCTTAGTAAATTCGTCGAACACAGCAATTGGTTCATTACAGAACACACACGTTGTTTTATTATCTTTGTCTAAAATAGGGCATTTTACATTTCATGTTTGACTGAGTTAATGATTTTCAGTATCAACTGTTTTCCTTTTAGCTTCAACAGACATAATACACAGGTTCTCCGAACAAAGAACGTGCACGAATTGCCAACACAGAAATCTTGAAATAAATCACTATAACAAGTCGAAGAACCTGAACATAGCAAAGCACAGTAAGAAACAAGAAATCGCAGTCCCCTGGAGGTATGGCGCTCCTAATGGGCTCTCTTATTTACGAACAAGTGTTGGCCATTTCATGCTCTCTGAGTGCTATAATGATCCTAAGAAACTTCTCGCAGAGTGGAAAAAAAAAAAAAAAAAAAAAGGAGAGGAAAAGAAAAGAACAAACAAACTTTTGCTGTATCGCGGGCCGGATTCAATCAACACCACCTAGAAGACAAGGCCTTACAGCAGGCCGTGCCTACGTCACACTTAGAGGCCACGGCCGCCACCTCACTGGCCGGCCGTTGGGGCACGCCCACCGCCGCGCAGCGGCCGGCCAGTCAGACGGCGGCCGCGGCCTCTGTGACGTAGGCACGGCCTGTTGTAAGGCGATGTTGATTCAATGCCTTAGCGGGCACTTGGTCGAAGCAATGAAAGCAGATTCCGCTGGCACTCAAGTGATTGTCGTTTGCTAGTGAGACGTAGTCCTCGTTAGTTCTTTAGAAAGGCGAAAAGGTGGGTTTAACAGCTTTAAGATAATTGCAACATGATGTGTTGACCATATCTGTTTATTAACTCAAAGCTACCGGTTTCGGTTAGTGTACCATTCTCAAGCGCTAGCAGAGTTTAGCCAATAGCTTAACATATGATACAAAATTGAAAAACTGTAAAATAAATATTTGTCATCACGCTAAACTTCTTCTAGGTATTTTTCCAGTGGATGACTGCTAAAAACTGCAGTAGGCCAGTGGGAAAATTGCTATAAGACGTTTAGCATCGTTGCACACCAGCTCTGTAGCAGAAGTATAGCGGTAAATTTTTCCAAGTGTTGGTTGCTGTAGAAACATTGCGGTGTGGCGACAGAACGGGGAAGGGGAGCAGCAGCTACTTTGCGTCAAACGTACTGGATCAAGCTGACAGTAATTGACGCACACGCACCGGACTGAATAGCACACATCAGCGGAAGTTAAATGGAACAGTACGAGCTTGCGGTATCACGTCACTTCGTTTCGTGAAAAAACAATGCGTAACGCAACAACGCGCATCCGAAGCCTTCTGGTACCACCAGACTAACCTCTTAAGTGAACACGACAAGACGTAAAACGCCGACACATTCGTTTGACACGGCCGATGCGGTCATGACATAACACGTAGGGGAAATACCAGCCGTTCCACACACACTATATATACTCCAGCACTTGAGATCATAGTCAGTCGGTCTGATGAATCGATGGCTTACACTTCATAGCACTCGATTCCCTGACATGTTCTAACGTCGCTACAAGTCTGTTATAGAACTCCAGAACTCTTCTACATCAGCTGACAACCGGCGAGATGTCGACTCCTGCTTAGCTCCGAGTTCGACTCTTGCGCTACAACCATCTACGGACGCAGAGAAAGTATCTAGAAGGACTTCCATGTCCTGCACTCCGGAACTCCAGCGTTCCTAGGGAAGACGCCTACCTGCCGGTAGGCCAGGAGTCAACGCACATCACGACCACACGACAACCGTCAACGTGGTCCAGTATGAAGATGATGGGACCGAGAACCACCAGTCCAGACGTGTGAATCTCTCGTTCAACGTTCCACCGTATTTCCGTACGGTTCCACAACAAACGGCGCGGCAGAGAGGTCGCCTACCTCCGCACGCCGAGCTAGTGCGTGCGCAGCCGCACTGTCAGCGCACAGTACGGCAGGAGGCTGCTGACGCCATCGACCCGGTCGCCTGGAGTACGCAGCAAAGTGAACCACTGCAGAATAAATGTTTTACCCAACAATATTCTTTCATTACGCCAACGGCAGCACCTGGACCGCCCCTACCTCTTCCGCAGGGCATACCGTGGCGGTTAGGAGCTGGCCTCCTGGCAACTAACCCGCTCTCCAACACCACCTGAGTGCACGCCCACCAAGGGGTGCGCCAGCAACCGCTCGATCCCCTGCAGCATGATGACAAATATTTATTTTACAGTTTTCAGTTTTGTAACAAGATATGTTAATTATATATTTTTGACTACGTTACAGAGTTCATTTAATGAAATAAATCGCCGTTTGCGGTAGTTATGGCTTCACTGTACTAGGTTTAGATGGAATACCAAAGTGCGGCGAATGAAAATTTGTGCCCAGCCGGGATTCTAACCCGGGATCTCCTGCTTACTAGGCAGACGCGTTGACCACACCACCACCGAGGACACAGTGATCAGCCCGCCTGCAGAGGACTCTTCCCTGCACGTCTCCCGCCACACCCAAATCTCCATTCGCCACGCTGTCAATTTCCTGTTACCACAGCCTATTTCTTCTGTAATGCTCGCAGCCACAATACTGTATTCCCGCATCGGGGAGAACAGACCAAGAGGTATCGAGACAATTGTCGTCCGGAGCCCAGCCTCGGCTTGTATACAATTATATAGTTTGACGACGTTACAGCGTTCATTTAATGAAATAAATCGCAATTTGCGTGCAGGGAAGAGTCCTCTGCAGTGGGGCTGGTCACTGTGTCCTCGATGATGGAGTGGTCAACGCGTCTGCCTAGTAAGCAGGAGATCCCGGGTTTGAATCCCGGCCGGGCACGAATTTTCATTCACCGCACTTTCGTATTCCATCTAAACCTAGTACAGTGAAACAATAACTATCGCAAATTGCGATTTATTTCATGATACGTTAAGCTATTGGCTATACTGTGCTAGCGCTTGAGAATGGTACACTAACTGAAACCGGTAGAGTTAATAAACAACTGTGGTCAAACGTCATTTTGCAACTCACTAGTTCTACCTAGCAGAGTTCACTCACCCCACCCGAGGTCTTATGGTCTGTGATGTGATAAGCTACAACTCTCTTTACCTTCGCGCTCGCGGAGGGAACGCTGACCAGCACACGTTATGCGCAGAATGTTGTAAGACCCTTTTCCCTCTCTTTTTTCCGCCATCCTTGCTACAGGAAGAAAATGTGCTGTTTCAGCTGCATAATGCTCGTCTAAACACTTCATGTGAAACTTCCCTGGCCAACACCATCTCCGGACTCTCTGGACTCGCGTCCAACTGACGAAGTCTGGGTTATGATGTCACAAGTGACAAATGCAATTCGTCAAAATGAAATGTTCAAATGTCAGCAGTTCTATGGGACCAAGAAACTACTGTTTTCATCAATCCCTAAATTCTAGTTAAACTAACTGAAGGACATTTCAAATAGGTATCCGAAGCATACTGTTATAATCGGTGGCGACTTTAATTTACCCTCGATATGTTAGCATAATTACGTATTCAAAACCGGCGGCAAATATAAAACATCGTCCGAACTAGTTCTGAATGCTTCTTTCTGAAAACTACTTCGAACAGTTAGTTCATGAACCCACTAGAACAGTAAGTGGTTGAGAAAATACCCTTGATCTCCTAGCAACAAATAATCCTGAGCTAGTAAAGAGCATCAAAACATATACAGGGATTAGCGAACATCGAGTTGTAGTAGCGAGACTGAATGTCGAAACGCCCAAATGCACCAAAAATAAACGAAAAATACATCTATTCAATAAAGCAGATAAAAATTAGCTTCACGCTTTCCTGAGTGATAGTCTCCAGTCTTTCAAAACTAAAAATGCGAGTGTAGATCAGTTGTGCTTTCTTTCAAAGACATATCAGTAGCAATCGAGAGATTTATACCAAATAAATTAATAAAAGAGGGGGCTGATTCCCCGTGGTACACAAAACAGGTCAGATTACTGTTGCAGAAACAAAGAAAAACGCATGCAAAATTTAAAAAGACACAGAATCCACAAGACTGGCAATCTTTTACTGAAACTCGCAACCTAGCGAGAAGCCTATAGTAGTTACCACAACGAAATCCTGTCTCGTAATCTTGCAGAAAATCCAAAGAAATTCTGGTCGTATGTGAAGAACACTAGCGGCAAAACACAAATAATACCTTCACTACGCGATAGCAATGGTAATACTACCGATGACAGTACTGCTAAGGCTGAATTACTAAACACAGCTTTCCGAAATTCTTTCGCCAAAGAAGACGAAGTGAACACCAGTATTCAATCCAAGAACAGCTGCCAGCATGCGAAACTTAGAAGTAGATGTTCCTGGAGTAGTAAAACAACTTAAGTCACTAAACAAAAATAAATCTTCCGGGCCAGATTGTATACCAACTAGATTCCACTCAGAGTATGCTGATGTAATAGCTCCATACTTAGCTATAATTTACAACCGATCACTCAGCGAAAGATCCGTACCCAAAGACTGGAAAGTTGCCCAAGTTACTCCAATATTCAAGAAAGGCAATAGTAGTGATCCCCAAAATTACAGGCCTATCTCATTGACGTCGATTTGCAGTAGGATTTTGGAACATATACTTTGTTCGAATACTATGAACTACCTCGAAGAGAACGACCTATTAACCAGTAGTCAACACGGATTCAGAAAGTATCGCTCTTGCGAAACACAGCTTGCGCTTTATTCACATGAAGTGTGAAGTGCCATCGACAAGGGATCTCTAAGCGAATCCATATTTCTGGATTTCAGGAAGGTTTTAGACACTGTACCCCACAAGCGGCTTCTTATGAAATTGCGTGCTTATGGAATATCTCCCCAATTCTGCGATTGGGTTCACGATTTCCTATCAGAAAGAACACAGTTCGTTGTAATTGACGGTAAATCATTGAGTAAAACAGAAGTGATATCTGGCGTTCCACAGGGAAGCGTCATAGGTCCCCTACTCTTCCTCGTGTTTATAAACGATTTAGGAGACAATCTGAATAGCTCCCTTAGACTGTTCGCGGATGATGCTGTCGTTTATCGGTTAGTGAAGTCAACAGAGGATCAAAAGCAACTGCAAAGCGATTTAGACAAAATTTCTGCATGGTGCGAAAATTGGCAATTGACACTAAATAAAGAAAAGTGTGAAGTAATACACATGACCACTAAAAGAAATCCGCTGAACTTTAATTACGCGATAAATCAGTCAAACCTTAAGGTCGTAGATTGTACCAAATACCTAGAAGTTACAATTACGAACAACTTTGACTGGAGAGAATACATAGAAAATATTGTGGGGAAGGCGAACCAAAGGTTACGTTTCATCGGCAGAACGCTTCGAAGATGCACCAGCTCCACCAAGGAGACTGCCTACATCACACTTGTGCGTCCTCTCCTGGAGTACAATTGCCCCTTGTGGGACCCTCACCAGGTGGGACAGACAGAAGACATTGACAAGGTTCAGAGGAGGGCAGCTCGTTTTGTTTTATCACGTTACGGGGTGAAAGCGTGACGGAAATGTTGCAAGAATTGGCGTGGAAATGTATTTATGTAGATGTAGACAACATACACACAGCCATGCCCGAGGGAGGACTCTAATCTCTGACGCAAGAGACCACGCGATCTGTAACGTGGCGCTCCAGACCACACGTACACGCTGTGCGGCGTGCAACTCGTCACCCACAACCTTTGCCGAACTACGTGAATTCGAGCAGACGTGGAATAATTTTCCCCACGACAGTATTCGCCAACTTTATGATCGAATGGATGCAGGACGCCAGTGAAAGCTACTCCACGTACTAACACGACATGAACAATTTTGAATTTACATTTCTGGCGATAGTATTTCATAACATATTTTGTTTCACAGATATACTGTTCGAAATCTTACAGAAGAGATCATTAGACGTTAACTACTGTATATCTAAGTAATGACTACATGTTATATGCTAACGAACAGTATTTTTCATTCATCTTCCAAAAGGCCAGCGAAATGACAAATATGCGTCTCTCAAGAGAATACAGTTCTCTCTGTATTAGGATGGAACTGTTTAAATGTCTCGAGCCCTGTATTAGGAAATTTTGGATCACATTTTGATGGAAATGGACGAGAGATTTCGCGACTGTGAAAAAATTCAGTTTGTTTGCCTTGCTGATACCACAAAATTAGAAGAATACCAGACCTGCTTTCCTTCTGCTGAACTTTAAAACCTGCAAACAGTCTTAGGGGGCCTGTATTCTCCAAGACACAACGCTTAAAAAACGAAATTACAGAATTACAGAAATATTTCCCCTGCAAAGATGTGGATAAGGATATTTTTACAAATACTTATAAACTTTTCTCCATTATTTTATTCATCTCTTCTACAACAGCGTCTGTCGAAAGACAGCGTATAAAGACATACCTGAGGAACATTATTTCAAAAGAAAGACTTTCTTGTTTAGCGAATATTTCAATTCAGAAAGAACTTCTAGGGCAGTTAATAATAACACAGCTGTTCTATGAAGACATGACCGACAAGTTTGCAGCCTTAAAGGTCCGACGGATTGATTTCGTGTACAAGAAATAGGTAAGTAAATTTAATATGATAAGCTTCTGTAGGCGTAGGTTTTTTTTTATCATTGCTGCTATCTCTTCACCTAACTCCACAGTCAGGAGCCACCACTGAGCGATCAGGTCGAATTAGCACTCCGCGTTCCAAGTCAAAATATTAGTATCACGTTTGGAATTGTTCAAATTCAAATTTTTTGTAAAGGTGTGCCACTAATTACAGTGGTTATCAGTCCATACACTTACAAACGACTTACATTAACTTGTGGTAAAACAACACACACACTCATTCACAAGGGAGGACTTGAACCTCCGATATGGAGCAGCAAGGCGCCTTAGAGCGCATGGCCATCCTATCGCGGCCTTGGGATTGTTGACCGGGAGACTGTGTGTGAATGACAGTTCAATCTTGTTTAAAATATTTTCCTTCCAAACTAAGCTGTAATTGTACAGAGACTGAAAAGGTATGGAAACACCGCTTGAACATAAATGCAAGTTAGTTTAAAAAAAATGGGTAAAGCTTATAGGACTTAATTGAGGGGTCAACGGTCCCTAAAATTACAAACTACTTATGAACTACCTTATACTAACGACACCACAAGCATCCATGCCCGAGGGAGGATTGGAGCCTCCGACGCGGGACTGTATACCCATTAGATTTCTATCTGATTATGCTGAAGCAATAGCTCCTTACTTAACAGCCATATACAACCGCTCTCTCAAAGAAGGATCTGTACCAAAAGATTGGAAAGTTGCACAGGTCACACCTATAATCAATAAAGGCAGTAGGAGTAACCCACTAAACTATAGGATTTCATTGACGTCAATTTGCAGCAGGGGTTTGGAACATATCCTGTATTAAAATATTATGATTTATTTCGAACAGAATGATCAATTAACCCAAGGTCAACACGGATTTAGATAATATAGTTTATGTGAAACACAACTGGCCCTTTACTCACACGGAGCAATGAGTGCTATTGACAAGGGTTCGCAAATCGATTCGGTATTTCTTGATTTCCAGAAAGCTGTTGACACCGTACCTCACAAACGGCTTGTAATGAAATTGTGTGGTTACGGTATGTCGCTCCAAATTTGTGACTGGATAGGGGATTTGCTGTCAGAGAGGACACAGTTTGTAGTAATCGATGGTTAAGTATCGACTAAAACAGATGTGATATCGGGCGTTCCACAGGGTAGTGTTATTGGTCCTCTGCTGTTCCTTATTTACATAAAGATTTGGGAGAAAATCTAAGTAGCTATTTTAGGTTGTTCGCAGATGATGCCGTCATTTACCGTCTAGTAAAATCATCTTAAGATAAAAACCAACTGCAGAACGATCTGAATAAGATATCACTATGGTGTAAAAATTGGCAATTGACTCTAAATAATGAGAAGCGTGAAGTCGTTCACATGAGTACGAAAAGAATTCCGTTAAACTTTGTTTACAAGATAAATCAATCATAAGTGAAGGCCGTAAACTCCACAAAATACCTAGGAATTACTATTACTACATACTTAAACTGAAAGGAACACGTAGATAATGTCGGGCGAAAGGCGAACCAGATACTGCGTTTTATTGGTGGAACCCTTAGAAGCAACAGAACTACTAAAGAAACTGCATACACTATGCTTGCCCTTTTTTTTTGAGTATTTCTGCCCAGTGTGGGATCCTTATCAGGTGGGTTTAACGGAGGACATCGAAAGAGTCCAAAGTAGGGCTGCTCGTTTCGTATTGTGACGATACAGGGGAGACAGTGTTACGGAAATGATACAGGATCTGGCATGGGAATCATTACAGAAACGGCGCTTATCGCTGCGGCGTGGGCTACTTAACGAAACTCAAATCGCCAAGATGATCCTCCGAATATGAAAATATATTGTTGACTCCCACTTACATAGAAACTATCTTCAGAATAAAATACGAGAAATCAGAGCTCGAACGGAGAGATTCAGGTGTTCTTTCTTCCCGTTCGCTTTCGAGAATGGAATGGGAGATAAATAGGTGGTTCGATGAAACCTCTGCCAGGCAGTTAAATGTGATTTGCAGAGTATCCCATATAGATGTAAATGTAGACCGCGCGATCCGCTATGTGGCACTCCAGACCGCTCGGTTACTGCCGCGCAGTTGTTTTTAACCACCAATGGCGACAGAGCAGTGTCTTCTATATACACTGTCAGTTGTAGTCATATCAGTGTTGTGTGTAGTTTTCAGTAGTTTATATGCTAGGTAAGAAAAATCGAACGTGGATATTGGTGCTTGTATTGTGCTTGCTACTGCAACAAACATAGCTGAAGAGTTATAAGTTACAGAATTGACGAAAACCTAATATATGTAAGGAAAGCACGAAAGTCGTAACACAGATAAAAATGTGTGCTGATGTTCGTGACCGACGATCATTGAAGGGGATTATCGTGAAGAATGAAAGTACAGCTTCTGCAAAGGACACAACAGAAGTGCTTTAGACATTTATATAAACGTGATATTTATCCGTTTTCAAAAATCTCTGTCCGTTATCAATATATACCCAAATGACCATGATATTTGGTTGCCGAAGGTGTAACTGGAAATTGTTGTTCCAACTGCTATGACTCACCATCTGATAAAAGATCTACGCAGTGAAAAAGTTTGATTTTTGGACGTATTATAGTTTCCTATCTTCATTTGATGAAATATTAGTGTTATATTCGTTATTTGTCACAGTTGCAGTGTAGTGTCAAGTTAAGTGAAATGAAATTCTTCAACATCTTTTTTTGAGTTTTGAGAGGTAAAAACACATTGCGTAGACTTTGCGCATGGTCGTAAGTACTATGACGCGGTCTAAAATGTAAACAAGTATTATTTTCAACACAAACATTTTTTAAATGGATACCCCTAATTATTTCCTATGCATTCAACAGGGTAAAAAAATCCCAAAAAGAATGGCGTTAGTCGCATCGCAACCGTGGGTCTCTCTTGAGTCTCGGGAGACGCTAGTTGCGCGCTTCAGGTACTTCAAATGTCAGCTTCGCTTTGCATTTTCACCGGATGTGATTGTCTTATTGCGATGCAACTAACGCTATTCTTTTTGTGATTTTTCATCCGGTTGACTGCGTAAGAAATAATAAGGAGTATCCACTTAAAAATATGTTTGCGTTGAAAATAATATTTGTTTACGTTTTAGACTGTCTCATAGTACATACTTATATAAGCCACTGCCGTACGTTCATGACTTTAAAAGTCGTTTCCCAATATAAAATATGATTCCAAATACGTTTTCGGTGAAAACGTTGACTGGGACAGGCTGTATACTGGATGATTCTGCAACTGCTTTGAAACATATGTGGATAAAAAGAAAAATCACAGTATTTTGCTTACAATTTCCAACGACATGTTTGAGACATAATAGTCCAAATTAGCTTTTGGTACGTACTCTAGCTTTTACCTAATGTCGAGAAGAAGCTAGGCAATAAAATAATTAAAGCCCAGATTGGTATGTCAACAGAATTGTGAATACTATACAGTATACTGCTACTCACTGAAGAAGGCACACCGAGCAACAGACAGGCATGACGAAAAGAAGGTTGGCGTGAGGTTTCAGCCAAAGCCTTTGTCAGAAAACGAAGGAAGACACATGCTTTCATACACATACAGTTAATGCACACATCGCATGTAGATGGAAATCTGGCTAGAGCAGTCAGATGCGTGTGACAGGTCATCACAACAATTTTTAAATCGTTGGCCACAGATTCTGTGGATAGAGTTTATGTGCTTTTAATGCAGTGGTTCGCGTCACTTTTGCATCTTCTGATGTTCATAGCTGATTCGCCGGCAGCTCTGGCCCAGGTTTCCGTGGTTTCCTGTTGGCTGTAAGGTGAATACCGGAGCAGTCCCATGTCCACGGAATATTCCCAATTGGGACAAAACATATCCCCCCAACACTATCCCCCAATGAAATAAATAAACAGTGCCACAACAGTATTAGAAAAACCCTATGGCTGAAAAGAGTATGAAAGCTCTCAAACAGCCCGCCCATCCCATTCTGGGATGGGAATGAAAAGAAAAAAAAAAATAATAATTCGCCAGCCTTTTAGAAGCAGTTTTCATGTAGAGGGCAAATCGTTCTCCTAAAACTCAGTCAACTCCTCTCCACTGACAAAAATGCTTGCGAATGAGGATGACTCCTTATAATGAGTCCATTCAGTCACCATTGTTGATTCTTTTTTATTTACATATTTGGGCAGTGGCTTGATACGAACATGCAACCAAGGCCATTTTAAGGACGTGGATCATTGACTATGTGTCCTCCCACATATGTCTTGTGACAAGCCTACCACGAGAAAAGTCAGAGAAATTACTGCTAAGTATTTCTTAACACGTGCCATTGCGACTGGAGAAACAAAATGGGAGAAAGTAAGTCACACTAAATGCACATCCTTCTGTAACATTCAGTTGGCTTGCTTGCAGATGTACATACAGAGGTATACGATTATGATATAGCAGGTCTTTTAATATCACATTTTCATGCTTCTGGACTCTACTAATAATCCTATGCCGGCCGCGGTGGCCGAGGAGACTGAGGCGCTTCAGTCACGGTCTGCACGGCCACTACGGTCGGGGGTTCGAATCCCCCCTCGGGCATGTGGTGTCGCACAAGTACAAAGTGCGCGCCACCTACTTTCGCCGCGCGCCGCCATGCACGCACGGCGCGGCGTTCTCACGACGACAGCCACGAGCGCCCTCTGCTGCAACGCCGCTCGTGGCCACCGCTGAAAGACACCGGTCACTTCGGACTGAGATAGCAACGAGTTAGGACCTTCGTAATCAGATAGGCACCAGTGAAGACTTTGCTATTGTACAGGCACTAGGCAGGCCTCTAACAACTATGTATCAACATTCTGCAGTACTATGTAAAAGTTAAGTATTGTTACATTCTGTTCAATATATATATCTTTCTAATTTACTCGAGTGTTTATAGTTTCTGGCTGCTCCCCTCCGTACCTGCACCAGCGTGTCGGTCTCATTCCACTCGGCCACCGACACCTACGACGAGGCTGGGACACAAAAGCGGCGACGAAGTCGGGACACAAAAGGGCATGGATATTTGTGCCGTCCTAGTTCGTAAGTAGTTCGTAAGTAGTTTGTAAGTTTAGGGACTGATGACCCAGTAGTTAGTCCCATAAGCTTTACAAACATTTGAACAATCCTATACTGTTTTGATTTCCAAATAGCAATGAAAAGTTCCTCTGATTATTCAAAGAAAGAAACAGCGAGGGGTCTATAAATAGTTCAACCACGAATTATTGCAATACTTTCAGATTAGCGAAAAACTGGATTACGATACATCGAAAAGGCAATTTTTTTTTTTTGTGGTTTTAGGGCCCACAAGTACTACGGTCATTAGCGCCCAGACAAGAACAAAGATTCGCTAGATCTAAAAAAAAAAAAAAAATAAATAAATAAATAAATAAATAAAAATAAAAAGTTTGGTGACTGTCAGAACATCAAGAAGAGGCTAAAAACGAAAGATAAAAGACAATTAAAAGGGTTAAATATCCTTCGATAAGTTGGCCAAGATGATAAAACGCAAAACTCTAGCAGCTGCTCGTGTGTCATCAACTAAAATTTCCTCCAGAGTAGACGGAAAGTGAAGGGCTAGACGGAGGTGATTAAAATTAACACAAGAAAGTAAAACATGTCGCACTGTCAGCTGTTCACCGCAGGAGCACAGCGGTGCAGGGTCGGCGGTAGCAAGTGACGGTGGCTGAAACGGCAGTGACCGATCCGCAACCGGGCCAGGATGACCTCCTCTCGCCGAGAGGGGCGTGAGGAGGTCCTCCAGGCGGTCGGGATCGGTTTTACAGTTCTCAATTTATTTTTGTACAGTGAAAACCACGCACTGTGCCAGGACGACACGATACTCCGGCGAAGAGCCCGTTGAACATCGTCCAATGGGACGCAAAAGGTAGCCATGCGAGGCAAAAGAGCTGCGGACTTGGCTGCTATGTCGGCGGTCTCATTCCCGGGCACACCCACGTGGCCAGGGACCCACAGGAAAGAAACGTGACAGCTGTCATCTGCTAGCAACTGGAGGGAGCGTTCGATCCGATACACGAGAAGATGGCTCGAGAAAGGGTCCTTAAGACTCTGCAGGGCACTAAGGGAGTCCGAACAGATGGCTTAGAAAGGTTGGCGGTGGCGGCAGGTATACAAAACGGCCTGGTGGAGGGCAAAAAGCTCAGCCGTGAAGTTCGAGCACCGTTCAGGGAGCTTGTATTGGAAACGGTTGTCCCCGATGACAAAGGCAGATCCGACACCGGCAGTGCTCTTGGAACCACCAGTATAAATAAATATGGCATTATCGAACCGCGAACGGAGTTCGACAAGCCTCGAGCGGTATACCAAATCCGGAGTGCTCTCCTTGGGGAGCGAACTAAGTTCAAGGTGAGTATGAACCTGGGCCTGATGCCATGGTGGCAACGGGCTGTCGCTCAACCGAAAGGTGGAAGGAAGGGTAAAACCAAGCCGCTGTAGCAGGCGGCGAAACCGAGCTCCAGGTGGAAGCAAGGCAATGGCAGACAACTGATATTGGCGATCGAGTGAGTCGTCAAAAATAGTCGGTAAGATGGATGGTTGGGCATCGATCGCAGGCGGCATGCATACCAACACAAGAGTATGTCACGCCGAGTGGTCAAGGGTAATACAGCAGCCTCGGCATACAGACTTTCAACAGGGCTGGTATAAAATGCACCGGTCGCCAGACGTAATCCCCGATGGTGAATAGAGTTGAGACGGCGGAGAATCGACGGCTGTGCAGAAGAGTATACAAGGCTTCCATAGTCGAGCTTCGACTGAACAATGGCCTGGTAAAGGTGAAGCAGGACGGTACGATCCGCTCCCCATGACGCGCCACTGAGGACACGCAGAACATTAAGGGATCGGGCACAACGGGCAGCCAGGTAGGACACGTGTGTGGACCAGCAAAGTTTCCGGTCCAACATTCGCCCCAAGAATTTCGTAGTCTCCACGAAAGGGAGAGCAACAGGGCCAAGATGTAGAGAAGTTGGAAGAAATTCCTTCTATCTCCAGAAGTTTATACACACCGTTTTTTCAGTGGAGAATCGGAAGCCGTTTGCGATGCACCAGGAATATAGACGGTCGAGACGGCGTTGAAGACAACGCTCCAAGAGACACGTCCGCTGGGCGCTGCAATAAACTGTGAAATCGTCTACAAAAAGGGATCCGGAAACGTCGGGTGAAAGGCAATCTACGATCGGATTGATTGCAATGGCAAAGAGAGCCACACTCAAGACGGAGCCCTGCGGTACCCCATTCTCCTGGCAAAAGTATCTGACAAAACAGAGCCCACCCGTACCCGGAACTTGCGATCCGCCAAAAACGCTTGAATGAAAACAGGGAGGCGGCCCCGAAGGCCCCATGTGTGCAATGTGCGGAGAATGCCCGCTCTCCAACAAGTATCGTATGCATTCTCCAAGTCGAAGAACACTGCTACTGTTTGACACTTCTTTAGAAAGTTGTTCATAATGAAGGTCGACAACGTAACGAGGTGATCAGCAGCAGAGCGGTGTCGACGAAAACCGCTTTGGACATTTGTTAGGAGGCGGCGAGATTCGAGGAGCCAGACCAACCGAGCGTTAACCATGCGTACCATCACCTTACAGACGCAGCTCGTCAGAGAAATGGGGCGATAGCTGGAAGGAAGATGTTTGTTCTTCCCTGGTTTGGGTATGGGGACAACAATGGCTTCACGCCAACTTGTGGGAACATGACCTTCAGTCCATATGCGATTGTAGGTACTAAGAAGAAAACACTTGCCCGCAGGAGAGAGGTTCTTCAGCATCTCAATACGGATTGAATCGGGCCCGGGAGCAGAAGATCGGGACAGGGCGAGAGCACGGTCTAGCTCCTGCATGGTGAAGGCGACATTATAATTTTCACGATTAAAAGAGTGGAAAGATGGCGGCCGTGCCTCCTCTGCCTGTTTGCGAGGGAGAAAGGCAGGGTGGTAATGGGCAGAGCTCGAAACCTCCGCGAAGAAACGGCCCAATGCGTTGGAAACATCAGCGGGGTCCACGAGGACTGCTTTCTCCACGGTCAGGCCAGGTATCGGGGAGTGGACCTTGATGCCGGATAAACGGCGTAGGCCACCCCAAACAACCGTGGAGACAGTAAAACGGTTAAAAGAACTAGTAAAAGCAGTCCAGCAAGCTTTCTTTCTGTCGTTTATGATACGACGACATTGCGCTCTCATACGTTTATAATGTATGCAATTCCCCAAAGTTGGGTGGCGGCGGAAGGTGCGTAAAGCACGGCGCCGGGCTCTAAGAGCGTTGCGGCAGGCTGCAGTCCACCAAGGGACCTGGACACGACGTGGAGATGAGGATGTACGCGGTATGGAATGTTCGGCAGCGGTGAGAATAACCTCTGTGAGGTAGTCGACCTGACTGTCACAGTTGGGAAAATTCTGATCGTGGAAAACAGCCATGGAAGAATAAAGCCCCCAGTCGGCTTTAGAAATGTTCCAACTGGTGGGACGAGGAGATGGGGAATGATGCAGGAAGTGGATGATACAAGGGAAATGGTCACTCGAGTACGTGTCAGAAAGTGCATACCACTCAAACCGACCGGCAAGCTGAGGAGTGCATATTGTGAGGTCTATATGGGAATAAGTGTGTGTTGTGTCTGAAAGGAAGATCGGTGCACCGGTGTTGAGGGAGACAAGATTGAGGTGTTGGAGAATGTCCACCAAAAGGGAGCCTCGCGGACAAGGTGCCGGAGAGCCCCATAGAGGGTGGTGGGCATTAAAGTCGCCTACCAACACGAAAGGTGAAGGGAGCTGGTCAACAAGGTGGAGCACATCTGCCCTAGTAAGGGCAGATGACGATGGCGAATAGATGTTACAGAGGGAAAAGGTAAATGTGGATAGAGTGATGCGGACGGCAACTGCCTGTAGGTGAGTATGCAATGAAATGGGATGGTAATAGACGTCGTCTCGAAGGAGCATCAGAACCCCTCCATGGGCTGCGATACCTTGCACGGGTGGCAGGTCGAACCGCACAGAGGTGTAGTGGGGAAAGTCTGCACGATCACTTGGACGTAACTTACATTCTTGGAGGCAGACTAGAAGCGGGCAGTGCAATCGAAGGAGTAGTTTTAATTCCTCCCGATTGGAACGAATGCCGCGAATGTTCCATTGAAGGAGCGCCATGATAAAAAATGAGAGAAGAAAAGAAGATAAAAAGGAACAAGCAGGTGGGGTCACCTCGACGGCCGCTGAGGACCGGACTTCGAGGGAGCACTGCTATCGCCATCTAGTGGCAAAGTGTCATGTTCCATTGGTTCGATCGACGCGTCTGCCACCTCCCGGAGTTGATCAGGAGGGGCAGCTTCCACTGCCGGTAAGCGGCCGGGCGCCCGGCAGACGGAGCGTCCCGGTGAAACAGAAGACGGCCGAGGCCGGCAACTGTTGGATGGCGTGACCGAAGAGTCACGCCGCGGCGGGGAAGGAGGGGGGGCTGTTTTTTCTGGAAGCCTTCTTAGAAGCATGACGGGTTGAAGAAGCGGTTGACGATTTTTTTGAACTCCGGGCAGCAGATTTGGGTGCCCGGGATGTGTGTGAACTGGTCGACGAATTCACTGTAGAACGGGCAGAAGGGATCGGGCTAGCCGACCTGACGACAGTGTCTCAGAACGTTAGATCGCAAGTCTGAATGCCTACCTCCTTAGTCGGTCGAGGGGAGGCGAGGACCCGGCTGAAAGTACCTGATGGGAGTGCAGCGGGCTTCCTACTCGCTAATAACTTCCGAGCGGCATAGGTCGAGACCTTTTCCTTCACGCGAATCTCTTGGATGACCCGCTCTTCTTTATAAATGGGGCAGTCCCGTGAAGAAGCAGCATGGTCACCCATGCAATTAATGCAGCGAGGGGATGGAGGTAGACATTCACCCTCATGAGCGTCTCTGCCACAGGTGGCGCACTTGGCTGCATTTGGACAAGATTTACTGGTATGATTGTACCTTTGGCAATGGAAGCAGCGTGTAGGATTTGGTATGTACGGGCGAACGGAAATGACTTCATAGCCCGCTTTCACTTTAGATGGTAGGTCAACCCTGTCAAAAGTTAAGAAAACAGTACGGGTTGGCACGAGGTCATTGTTAACCTTTTTCATCACGAGATGAACAGCCGTGACTCCCTGATCTGACATATAGTTCAATATCTCCTCGTCCGATAACCCATCCAGCGATCTAGAGAACACAACCCCCCGCGAAGAGTTGAGGTTGCGGTGAGCCTCCACTTTCACAGGGAAAGTATGTACAAGTGTAGCTCGAAGTAACTTCTGCGCCTGGAATGCATTCTCTATTTCGAGTAATAAGGTCCCGTTGCGCTGCCTGGAGCAGGTCTTCAAGGGACCTGCGATCGCATCGACACCCTTCTGAATAATACTTACTGCAGAAAAATCCTTATCGTCGGTACGTGATACCACCAGGAACTTAGGAATGTTAGGCAATGCTTTCTGTGGCTGAGAATCATGTTTCCGCTTATGGGTCAGGGTTATAGATGATGTGGAAGGTTTCATGGCGAAGGTGTCCCCCATGATTACCGATGGCGCGCTCCTTCCTTGTGGGGGCGCTCACTGACGGCGCACCCGCCTTAGGTGACTGTTCGCACCTCAGGTCACACCTCCCGAGAACGGACGGAGGGACCAATCGGCATGTTCGGAAGGTATCAGCTCGGGTAATCACCCCTCCCTGGGCCCGGCCTTTACCGGGGGGTACGTACGTGCCCTACATGTCTACCCGGGAAGGGGAGTTACGCCTTACCCCTTCACCGGCTAAGCAGAGCGTGGGTCGATCTTCAGACACACACAGGGAGGAAAGAAAAGAGGAAGGAGAGAAAGGGATGAAGGAGGAGAGAGAATCTCAAACGCCGAGGCGGAGATTAAAGGGTGAGTCGAGAACAAGGAGAAAGGAAAAAGAGGGGAAGGCTGAAGAACAGGAAAGGAAGAGGACCAAGAAGAGAAGACAGAGGAAGCGAAAAAGAAACCTTAGACTGACTAAAAACGCCCGTCTCCGGGCGGAGGCACAAACCGGGGGGTAGAGGGAAGCGGCCTGGGACGGAAGAAAGGTCGCTCCGGCTCGGGGCCCCGTGCGCGCCACACGTACCCACAAAAGAGCTGTGGGCCCCCTGGGGGGAACGAAAAGGCAAAGAAGGTCAGGCGTGAAAGTAATCCACGATCTTTCTGGAAATGGAACATTTATACATCAGCAATGGAGATGCGCGTAATAGGATGCTAGTGCTGTCAGTCATAATCTGTGCCAGAGGTTTTCAGCTTTGGTTCGTCATCATAGAATCTGGAATTCTAAATCTTACTGGACCCATAGCCTACCTGATTGAAACAGATAAATTATATAAAATCCTGTAACAGTAACGTACGTGAGTACTTTTCTCCTGATGAAGGTAAAGAAAGGGATTGTATTGATATAAGACTGTCGAATTGCATAGGTCAGCAAACACTAAATAATAAAACCGAAAAATACACCACACTTACATGTTATGTAGTACAAGAACAGTGTTAGCACAGGTAGTAGTTAGTAAGTCTTTATGTTCAGTGTAGCAAAATGTAGATCACTGATAAAGGTATAACTTGCGGAAAAGGTTGATAAACAATGAAACACTTTAAGCTGATTGTTAATAGCAAGAAAAGTATTAATGAAAAATAAACACTATTAACACTGGGTGTAAAATAAGGATTTAGAAGTGTTTTCTGAATATGTGGACGATGGTATTTGCCTAGAATGTAGCCTTGTACGAAAGTGAAATGTGGACGTTAGATACAAAGTACAAACAGGTACATAATATAACTGTTGAAATTCTCTGCTATAGAAAAATGTTAATAATGAAGAAAATTAGATAAATATATCGAATTACGTATGAGGGGGTATTGAACCAAACAGGAGAGGAAAGGAATTCATTGTGTAACTTTTCATAAACACTTTTTTTCAATGGGATACATAATCATGCACCAACGAATAGACAATTTAATTCAAAAAATTTTCAAAACTTCTAATACGTCTCGTTATACAGCTTCTTAACGTTCTTTCAAATTTCGACGAAGTATTTGAAATACCGTGACCCACACTGTGTCCAAATATAAAACAGTGTGGCTTATTAGCAAACCCCGAAACTAATCGGTATTTCAATAAACAAGCAGCTTTGGTGCAATATATATAAACGTCTTTTCTAGAAGTCAGTTCAATGAATCAGGAAATTGTGGGGTATAAGCAACTGCCAGGGAGATCAGGAATTGACTAGGGTACATAGGTCCAATTGGACGAAAGCTGTAATACTTACGCCGAGACTTAGAGGCGCTGCAAAGGTTTCAGTACCATGTAGAAGTACATGAGAAGAGTCTTCGGAAAAGCGACCACAACACCAACACGGATTGTGTTACGTTTATTCACGAGGTCCTATAGCTTGTTACACGTAACATTTTTCTGAAAAAAAAAAAAAAAAATTAGTAGAGACAACAGCAACTAATTTGTTCCTCTCTAGTAATCAATTTAATTAATACATCAAAAATTCATGCTACTGCAACTAATTTTAATTGCAGCTAGTTAATACAGGTGACCTATAACCTCTGTCATTTGAATTGAAACAACACTGTTTTCTCTTCTACCCGCAACAGTAAATATAATAAGTCAAACAATGATATAAAATAGCCATAATAATAATAATAATAATAATAATAATACTTTTCTTGGTCGCATCTATAACCATAAATTGGGTACGATGTGACACCGTTATTCAAGAATCCTTTGTTTAAAGACAGTTGCTGTTCACAAATATAACTGTATTAAAAAGAAAAAAATGAATATTAATTCTCTGAATTACGTTAAATATTTTGACACATTTAACTACAAGAATTATTTTAAACCTTGAAACTTCCTGGCAGATTAAAATTGTGTGCCGGAACCGGGACTCGAACCTGGGACCTTTGCCTTTCGCGGGCAAGCGCTCTACCGACTGAGCTACCCCGACACGACTCACGATGCCGCCTCACAACTTTATTTCCGCCAGTACCTCGCCTCCTACTTTCCAAACTTCACAGAAGCTCTCTTGCAAACACGCAAGACTAGCACTCCTGGAAGAAAGGATATGGTGGAGACATGACTTAGCCACAGCCTAAGGGATGTTTCCAGAATGAAAATTTCACTCTGCAGCGGAATGTGCGCTGATATGAAACTTCCTGGCAGATTAAAATTGTGTGCCGGAACCGGGACTCGAACCTGGGACCTTTGCCGTTCGCGGGCAAGCGCTCTACCGACTGAGCTACCCCGACACGACTCACGATGCCGCCTCACAACTTTATTTCCGCCAGTACCTCGCCTCCTACTTTCCAAACTTCACAGAAGCTCTCTTGCAAACACGCAAGACTAGCACTCCTGGAAGAAAGGATATGGTGGAGACATGACTTAGCCACAGCCTAAGGGATGTTTCCAGAATGAAAATTTCACTCTGCAGCGGAATGTGCGCTGATATGAAACTTCCTGGCAGATTAAAATTGTGTGCCGGAACCGGGACTCGAACCTGGGACCATATCAGCGCACACTCCGCTGCAGAGTGAAAGTTTCATTCTGGATTTTAAACCTTATCCCATTACCACCACATTGTGCTATGTCAAAATAAAATGAAATTAATAGATATGATAATCTAAAAAAATCCAGCGATTCATTTGGCTTGGCATAATGCAGTGGTCTGAAACCTGCAAATTAATCATGTAGGTGGAGCACACAGTAGAAGGTGCCATTTACAACAAGGACAACGCACACACACACACACACACACACACACACACACACACACACACACACACACACACACACACACACACAATATATATATATATATATATATCCAAGGGAGAACTCAAACCCTCGTAGTGAGCGGTCACACATTTCGTGACACTACTATACTATACTATACTATACTATTACGAACAATTTGCATAACGACCGCAGTACAAGTGTCAAGTGTTGCAAATACAATAAGCATAAGCACTGGTTGTAAAGTTTCAAATGTTCGAATGTTTGTAAATCTATCGGACCAAACTGCGTGGTCATCAGTCCGTAGCTTACAAACTACTTAAACCTAGGTAAACTAAACTAAGGACAAACACACACACCCATGCCCCAGGGAGGACTCGAACCTTCACGGCGAGCAACCGCGCGTTCCGCAACGAGACGCTTTAGACCGCTCGGCTACTCCACCGCGGCTTGTAAAGTTTGAGATTATTTATTCTGGCAAATAGATTTGGAACATTCCGGGACAATATAAAATACAAAAGTCTTGAAGATTATTCATGTTCGTTGATCAAGGTGTAGCTGCAGGCTAAGTTCAATGTGTAAATTCTGTACTATTAGCCTGGTACTCGTGACACGATTTACTTAAATTATGTGCTTCTATTATCTGAATCTTCAAAATTTTTATATTTTCACTGAGTGTAGACACGTAATAACTGACATCTATTTGACAATATAAAAGGTTTCAATACATATAAATAATGTCATAATAATTTAATTAAAATCAGCATGTTTCTAGCATTATTGCTAAAGTCTTAAATCGACCAATAGAAGTTGACCGAATTCAGATTATTAGTGTTATCAGAGTACGAATATTGTGCAAATTAAAAAAAAAATTGTGTCCATGGCGTTAAAAGAAAATAGCTTTAAAGTGAACACAAGAGAGCGCCAATGTGAGTTCTGTCAGGTTCTTAAGAAGCGATATGACACTTAGGATGTATAGTTGTGACACGTAGAAGACTTTCCGTGTCTTGAGTCATGTGTGGCAGTCTTGTGTGCGGACATGAAGTAAAGTAGATTAATGCTTTAAGGCGTCATCAAATGCTAGAGTATCAGAACAATGGCACGGACTGGAGAAAGAGGGTAGAGGTGGATCATTCGAGAATGAATGAGTCTAAAGGAATGGTTCACAAGAATGAACGGAAGGGCCGACGAATTACTTACAAGGAACGGCAGTTAACTGTTCACCTCGGCCCTCTTAGTGAGTTCCATTCGGCGGTTATGTAACGGAATATTTTCGGCCACTTCCAGTTACAGGAACGGTCACGTGGTGGTTCCTGCATTTCAGTTACAGGAATGCCATGTGGCCGGACCCGTGCCGATCACTCTGAGATCCAGTTTGGTATCAAGCTGTTGTGCATTTTGTTCTTGGAGCTCCCCCATTCTTGTTGTGTTTGGGATTGATTTTGAAGTCCTGACTTCTGATTGATGTTGTATTCTGTTTAGCGTTGATCACCAGTGATTTGTATTTTACAAGTATTATAATTTTGTAACTTACTCCACATAAAAACTGCATTGTATGTAAAATGTACTTTTTACACGAACCGTAGGGGCAAATTTGCTAATTTCTTCGTATTTTTTATCAGTAGCAGAAGGCATATTTATCTCAAGTCAATTTTTTTCTTTTTATTCCTACATTTTAGATTTCATCTACTTTATTGAATATAACTGTCAATCATTTGCTTAAACTTTAGAGTATAGTGTTCAAACAAAACTGTACATTTTCCCTTTCCTCCATAAACAAAACATGTACTGAGGGTGGCTTTCCGTAATCTAAAGAGATTTCTAGTTCGAAAGATGTGGGCTGCAATAAAATGCTATTTACTTTTTATTTCAAATTATTTATCATCAATTGCTTTTAAACAAACTATTGAGTTATTCATTATTTTTATTATCAGTAAGTCAACAGTAATTGGATAAAAATCGAACACTTAACGAGTATAAAGAAATGGTTCCCACAAAGTAGTATTTCAACCTTTTCGAATATGCGACCTCCTCCCAGATAAAAATATTCTGGCGACCCTCTCCTCATGAACCGTAATAAAACAATGTTATCTCAAAGGAAACAAATTTAATTTTCCTTCTTTTGCTACAGCTTTCTTTTAAATTATTTCACAAATTTCTTTTTGTGTATTTTTGGCAATGGAGGACATTATTCTATTTTTAAAAGTTTTCCGGCAGAAAAAAAATTATTTTGCTTTGGATTTCAGGCAAGACTCAGACTTTAATTATGCTCATTAAGAAAGGTCCCACTATATAGACAATTTTTAAGGAATTAGATTTCTTCGAATTTTTAAATTACTTATTATATCATGTTTCAAAGATATTGCTGAAATTTGCATTCATTTACCAATTTTTTTTCCTGAAAACAGTTTTCATGTTTCTGTTTATTCATCATTAAGTATTATTAAAAAATTTATGATAATTTCATAATCAATGTTACATAAGGAACTCCATAATTTTAACATTAAATAAATTTCAGCCTTGCCAGCCTGAACGACTTAGACTCGCCTTCAGCCAACGCAGCAAGGTGGTTGTTCACTGATGTTTTGGGGTGGCATTATGTGAGGCCTCCGTACGACAATGGTGATCGTAGAAGGCAATCAAACGGATGAACAGTGCAGGATTGATTGACATCCGCTAACGGATAGCGCAACCATAACACCAGCATTTCGGTGAGGGATTCGTCTTAATGGACGACAATTCTTGATCTTTCGTGCAGATCTTGTAAATGCATTCCTTCAAGTCAATGACGTCGCAAGGGTTGATTATGTATAGATTCACTCAAAAATCTAACAAAGAGGCCACATGGGTATCGGATTTTAGAATTTCTTAATATTTATGATCAGTTCAGAACCCAAATAACAATAAGCCAGAGCCATTCGACGCAACTTTCAAAAATAAAATTGACTTTCAAGTTTTCCAAGTTCACATAAGTAACAATAATTAAGGCAATTGCAACATCTGTCAAGTGTAACTCGGATGGTACTGGGCGCCGTGGCTCAGCGCGCATCAGCGCCGACCTCTGTAATGAAGAAAACTGAGCCAAGAACACATCGAACAACGAACAAGCACGATCAGTGACCGGAAGATACAGAACTACCCATATAGGGAAAAATGTGGTAGCATTCTGGCTTGAATACTTACACAATTTTAATATCTGAAGGTAAGTTTTACAAAAAATTCGCATATATTTGTTAGTAATTTTCTATATTTTATAAAAGGTTGTGAACAACGATGGTATCAATAAATATAAATTACATTTTTGCAATATTGGCTTCAATAGTAGTTGACGACGGTACTGTTGATTGTTAGTTTTGTTTTTGTAAATTCATCACCATAACAACTAATGGTTTTCCAAGCAGCTAACCTACTCAACCATCGGTTTAGGCGACAACAAGGTGTTCAGCTCGTCTACATACACATTAAAAGTCGACCACTGTACGTAACAAGAACCTTGCTTTGTCACTAAAATTAGTAAATAAGGTCCGTGTGAACCACTGGTTACTCCCTCCTACAAAACCTTCTCCCTGTCCCAAATTGAGAACAGGCTCGCTTCAAATTACTTCAATAACTGGAAGTTAATACTACAGTGGTCAATATACATAGCAGCTCACACATACACAGAAATTAATAAGCAAGCCACCACAATTAAAGTTGTCTTAGAAAGGTAGCTAAGAAAACATTTATGGCGCAACGGAATTTAGCCATAAGAAACATTGCATCTGAGCATGTTCTCAGCACTTGTGAAACAATATTAATAAAAGAGGTAAGGTGCTCTAAAACTACAATTTATTGGCAACTTACGGATTATGCTGAACTTAAACTTGTTCATTCAGATAGAAAACAAGCAAAATTGGGAGCCAATTTTGTTAACACAATAAAATGCATCTTTTACATGGATTAATGCGGACGGTGCACAGCCTAAATTATACATGATTTAACGCTTCTAGCGGGGGGGGGGGGGGGGATTCACAAACAACACTCCTCCTCTCATACACACGCAATGCCACAACGAAACTCACCAAAAACAGCGTGATGAGACGAGGCGGAAGCAGGCGCCGCTATCGCAGACGAAATCCAGCAAGTCGGAGGTAGCACAAAACACAATATACAAGCACCTTGAAGCTGTCTCTGGTCTGTCGTCCCTGTTTTGTGATGGTGCGTGTGTATAGCAAGTTATATTACATTTGAACAGAAAACGCGAGCAAACAAGCCAACGGTGGCGTACGGCTACGTTACATGAACGCACTCCACTGAAGGTGGATTCATTACACAAAATAACGATGGATTCTTAAGTTGCAGTCTGTCAGCAATCGATCTAGGTACTGGTTTTATATGAGAAGTGGCGTGAACTCAGGCGACTAGCTGCAAACCCCGGAAGTCGGAACTCAGACCCACGTGGTTCAGAAAACCGATAAAATTGAATAAATTCAGTTTCCGAAAAATTAACTAGTGCATGTAACCCATAGAAATGCTTAGAATTATATCAGGAAGCGAATGAAATACAGCTACCCGCTATAGGGGGCGATTACAGTGACGGATGATGTCCAGCCTCAAAAAACTCGTAAAAGTGAAATAATTACAAAGTCGGAAAAATAAAATTAAGAATTACAACAGGCAACCTACAGAAATGTTTAGAATTACATAAGGAAGCTGTTGAAGGGGGTTGTACAAGGGTCAGAGAGAATTACTCACAAGACAGAGTGCGTTCTACAAGTCGGAGAGGAAACAGCAAAATAAAAATTGACAGGGAGAGAAGATCGCGAAATATTAGTGGAAATCAGAAGGATACCCACATAGTTACTTGCCTGATGGCCATGGAACAAACTAGAGTGGAAGCTGAAGGCTCTGTTCTATGAACCAACAATGTGGAACTCATATCATTCACGGAAGGAAACGATGAGAAGAATTTTACATGCACTGTATAAAATGAACATATCACCTATTGGAAATCGGGCCCCACAAAGCTAGAAAGTATTTACACACAGTTCATACACCGCCACATAATCACAAAATGCTTTAACATATCAAACCGTTATGAAGCTGCAACTAGAATCACACGTATACCGCGTTTATCTACTGGAAATCTCTGAATTGAAAAACGAGAACACATTTCCGCACACGATCGGACAAAATATTCCAAAAAATGATTCTAAGTTCACGAATCTAAGTTAAACGTTCTAGTCAATGAAACACTACCATCTCGCGGATACCAGAGAAGAAGCTACCTTAACTCTCCACACGCCCAGCATAGAATGAAGATCCAGCGGTCATGAGGGAAACTGCTACCGGTCACGGGAAGATGTTTTCGTGCGACGCAGAAGTGATGGCTCACTTTTTTCATT
The DNA here is from genome assembly GCA_026315105.1 of Locusta migratoria. Taxonomy (NCBI): domain Eukaryota; kingdom Metazoa; phylum Arthropoda; class Insecta; order Orthoptera; family Acrididae; genus Locusta; species Locusta migratoria. Next base: position 734,758,009 of record CM048744.1, on the reverse strand, counting down.
CGGTATACAGGAAGCCCACTCATACAGATTTGTACTTACAAGCTACAAGTCGCCACCATCCGGCACAAATAATGGGTGTCCTAAAGACTTTAATCCATCGAGCCCATACCATATCTCTGATGCCGCCAGCCTTCACACGGAACTGGAGCACCTGCAAACAGTATTCCTAAAGAATGGATATACAAATATATCGAGCGATGCACACCTCCAAACGACAGAACAAGGAAGAAGAAGAGGCTTTCAAATCGACTGCTTATCTCCCATATATTGGGAATATTTCATCGCAGATAGGCAGAATACTAAAAAAGTATAACGTAAAAGTCATCTTTTGCTCTCCTCCTAAAATTTCATAGCTGTTGGGTTCTGTCAAAGACGATCTGGAGCTACGTAAAGCAGGTGTTTACAGGATTCCGTGCGAGTGCAGCAAGTCATATATAGGGCAGACGACGCGCACTGTGCAGGAGCGTATTGTGGAATACCAGCGTCATACTCGGCTACTCCAACCCACCAAATCCGCAATCGCCGACCATTGTATTTCCACAGGTCATTCGATGAACTACAACGAAACTAAAATTGTGGCCCACACAACAAACTTTTGGAGCTCAATTATTAATGAAGCTGTGGAAATATCAGCGCACACTCCGCTGCAGAGTGAAGTTTCATTCTGGAAACTTCCCTTAGGCTGTGGCTAAGCCATGTCTCCACCATATTCTTTCTTCCAGGAGTGCTAGTCTTGCGTGTTTGCAGGAGAGCTTCTGTGAAGTTTGGAAAGTAGGAGACGAGGTACTGGCGGAAGTAAAGTTGTGAGGCGGCATCGTGAGTCGTGTCGGGATAGCACAGTCGGTAGTGCGCTTGCCCGCGGAAGGCAAAGGTCCCAGGTTCGAGTCCCGGTTCCGGCACACAATTTTAATCTGCCAGGAAGTTTCATATCAGCGCACACTCCGCTGCAGAGTGAAGTTTCATTCACGAAGGAATTGATTTGTTGGGTTTTCTTTGTTAAAATGGTAGATGTAGCTCTGTATATATAGAAGCGACAGGTCACTCACTCATTTACTGACTAAACATAAAATCTCGAAAACTACTGCACCTATGAAGCCTGAACGCATGGCTGTGGATACTTTTTCTGCAGACTGACGAAATTGACAGTTGCATTCCGATCTTCAAGAAATTTTACAGGCTTAAACTACAGAACAAGTGGAAGGTCACCGTCTAGCGAAAATTCCATATGATGCATAATCTTCCAATACTCTTAGATACCACTTCACCAAGGCGATGCCGGGTTTTCCAGTTGGATAATGCGCTACCCTTCATCCGTTTGCGATGAAACCTTGTCAACATATTGTCTGTATGTGTACCACGGTTCTAGGCTAAATTGTATCACTGTACGACATCTAGGCGTAGTTCAGGAAGTATGACGTCATGAACACTGAGATACGTGAAAAACTGCCGCATTTATTAGATTAGATGAATACTTGTTCCATAGATCATATATACATTTCGTAATGATGTGGAACGTGTCAGTCTAGTAAATGTTGTCTATACCTGAAAATCAATATTTTAAGTATTTTTTATTTAATTTTTTGTTGTTTTTTTTTTTTTACTTTATTTAAAATTTCTTTTTCCATTTATTTTAAGTTTTATCTAAAAATTAATCTACATTATAGCCATTATAGCCATTCAGAAATTCCTTTAATTTCTTTTTAAATACTATTTGGCTATCTGTCAGACTTTTGATGGTACTTTGTAAGTGACCAAAGACTTGTGGCAGCATAATTCCAACCCTTTGTCAGCCAAAGTTAACCTTTAATGGTCAATATCATCCTTTCTCCTAGTGTTGTAGCTATGCACACTGCTATTAATTTTGAATTGGGTCGGATTGTTAACAACAAATTTCATGAGTGAATATATGTATTGTGAAACTACAGTGCAGATCCCTAAATAAATTTCTGCAGGATGGAGGTACCACGCTTCAGACTGAACGCTGAAAGGCATAATCAGTCTCTAATGATGATGATGCTCTTGGGTGGGCTCCAGCAATTATTCTGATTACACGCTTTTGTGCAATGAATACTATTTTACTCAATGTTGAATTGCCCCAGAATATGATCCCATATGAAAGCAATGAATGAAAATAGGCGTAGTAAGCTAATTTACTGAGATGTATATCACCAAATACTGATAGCATAAGTACCTGAACTCAAACGTTTCAGTATATCTTCAATATGTTTCTTCCAATTCAGTCCCTCGTCAATGAAAACACCTAACAATTTTGAATATTCTACTTTCGCTACAGATTTAAATTTATTAATGGTGTCAAGTCATTTACTGTATGAAACTGTATATACTGGGTTTTATCAACGTTTAATGAGAGTCCATTTGTAGAGAACCACTTAATTTTCTGAAAGACTTCATTTACAATTTCATCAGTTAATTCCTGTTTGTCAGGTGTGATAGCTATACTTGTATCATCAGCAAAATGTACTAGCTTAGCATCTTCGTGAATGTAGAATGGGAAGTCATTAATATATATTAAGAATAGCAAAGGACCCAAGACCGAACCTTATGGGGCCCCATTTTTGATAATTCCCCAGTTAGAGGAATTAATTGTTTTATCTATATCATGTGAACTGCTTATTTGAACTTTCTGCCCTCTTCCAGTTAAGTATGTGAACTGCTTATTTCAGCTTTCTGCACTCTTCCAGTTAAGTACGATTTAAACCATTTGCGCATTGTCCCACTCATACCACAATACTTAAGCTTATCTAGAAGAATCCCATGATTTACACAATCAAAAGTCTTTGAGAGATCACAAAAAATCCCAACTGCCGCATTTATTATTATTATTATTTAGTTTCTGTATTTATAAAAACGTAGTCAGAGAAGACTATACGTAGTAGTTAGAGTGGTGACTCCTGTAAACGGACATATTTAGCCGAGTGATCGCAGCGTTTCGCCCGTTGTGGTAAAGAAGAGGTGGCCGTTATCACGTCTTGCTGCTTTCGCAGCTACGAAAACGGCGGCTCACGTTTGGGTTGAACGGTCCGCGCGTGAGCTCGAGTTGCGGGTGCCATATCGAGGGCAGCGCCCCTGGCTTTTAAAGGGGACAGGTTATGGGCGCAGTGTTTGGCGCCGGGGCCAGCACCACGCCGAAGGCCTGACCAGCGCAACGCGCCTACGGCAGCGCGCCACCGGCCGCCGCCTCAACTATTTTACGTCGCAAGCTGGGGCGGCGCGGCGCGGCGGGACCCGCCACCGTAGCTCTATACGCGGTTTTGTGCCAAGTCTCCGGGGAGCGATGGCTTCCCATTGGCGTTACCCACTTCGGCATTTAACGGCAGACCTACCAGTCTCTATGAGGCAGAGCAATATATTCCAGAGCGCTACCCATGTTGCGCTCACATGTTTGCCGAATTACACGAAGCGGTTTCCGTAACTTTCGCACTTTGCTTAAGGCTAGTCTACACTACGACACTGGGTTGCGAAACTCGTTGCATGAAATGAATTGCCCGCAACTAGTTTCGTGTATGTCTGTAGACACGGCATCAATACCATACACTTCGGTTTCGTTGTTTTTTTGAGTGCCGTAGTCGCCGTAAAATGAAAGTTTTGGTAGCTGTACGAGTTGTGGCGAATCTATTGCTTGTCTGTGCGAAGTCGCTGCATAAGACTAAACATAAAAAGAATAAGAAAAGTGTTTGGGTTCGTAACTGGATTAAAAAAAAGACGTCAGCTATGTTGCTCAGCGACCTTGCTGAAAGAAATTGTGATTGAAGACCCTAGAAGATATTTTAATCAACTTAGAATGTCACCAGAGCAGTTAAAGCTCCTCTTAAACAGAGTTAGTAATGCAATAAAGAAACAAGTTATCGTTATGTGTGAAGCATAGTTACTAGTACTGAAATTACAAATTGCATTACGTTTCTTGTCAAGTAAATGTTCGTCTCTGAGTACTTGTACCGTGTTCCGAAATCCACAATTGCAATACTTCGTTTGTATAGGTATTTCAAATTGGATGTATTTTAGTCTGCAATTCACTAATCGTCAACCCATCGATATTTAATTTCACAAATAATTGCCAGAAGAGTACTAACACGCCGTTAAAATCGCACAAACACCTACTCAACGTATATATGTTCAAAAGCCGAATTATTTCTCCCATTCCCCCGTTTATGTTGTATTTTGTTCTGTATTGGTCATAACCTAACCTAAAAAACGCGCAATCAGTTTCGCCAATGTTGGAACGTTCCGAAACTATTTAGTTTCGTTAACGAGTTGCGCGAAGACCTGTTGTGCATGCGCATTGGCCAGTAGCGCAGTTTCATGAAACGTAGTGTCGTCGTGTAAACTAGCCTTTAGCCTCTTGATAGTGTGACGTACAGCTACCGAGTGGCAACACCGCAACCAGGGTGTAGCAAATTGAACCGTCGTCCGTCGTGTTATCGGAAATCTAGTGGGGCGTGGTACTTGATAGCAGGTTAGAAGATTACGAAAATGTAACTTTGCACCTTTCAGTTTTACCCAGAGTAATTTTACTACCAAGTATAGTGCATAAACGCTTTTTATACATGGTTTTCCGAAAGTGTCAGCAGCTTTATTGGCCCACTTCAGTTTACGGTACTAACACTAAAAGTGGGCCTTTGCGATCGTCTTAACAGCTCGAAATTTAAATGGAAATAACGGCTTAACTATTCATCTGACACGAAAATTGAATAATAGAGGAGAAAATTCTCTACAACTTTGCTCTCATATTTTTGTTTTCATATTTCGTAGCGTTTCAGAGATATTTGCAAAAATTACGGCGATTATGGGATGTCTGTCTGTCTGTCCGTAACGTGTTCCCACTTTTTAAGACGAACCGATCAGTACCAAATTTTACAGATGTGATTGTAGGCCGACAGTGACCAGAACCACCCTTTTTCAAATTTTTCGGACAAAAAATACGGTAGTAATAAAAAAAAGCCCTGTGTAATATAATTGTAATTCCAAACGAACCGTTCATCTGACACGAAAATTTAATAACGCAATTGATAGAGGGGAAAATTCTCTACAAGTTAGCTCTATTATGTTTTATTCATATCTTGCATCGTTGCAGAGATATTTGCAAAAATAACGGCGATTTGACGATGTTTGTCTAACGTGTTCCCACTTTTTAGGTCGAAACGTTCAACCGATCGGCACCAAATTTTACAGACATAATTGTTGGTTACCAGAGACCAGAACCTCGCTTTTTCAAATATACGTTAGTGATACCAATTGTAATGTAATTTTAATTGCAAAATAACTGTTCATCCGACGCGAAAATTGAATAACCGAATTTGTAGTGCAGAAAATTCTCTACAACTTAGCTCCCTTATAGTTTTTTCATAACTCGTATCGATTGAGAGATATTTGCAAAAATAACGGAGATTTGACACTCTCCATTGAATTAATGAAAACCAGCCGTTCGGAGATGTCAAGTGACATTCCTCCCCTAGACCTCTCTCTGGGACACGCCATCTTGAGTATTTGATGATTTTCTTATTGTAACTTACACGTTGTCATTTCAAAGCAATGGCGCACTGAAGAATTAACAAAAACACATCGTTCTTTGTACGATAAATGATAATCTAGTGTCTACAAGTGACATATTAGCATCAGTTAACAACAGCCATCAGTAGTATGAGATTAAAGGACCCATCCTTTCATTGATAGCCGTAGAGTAGTGGGCAAGGCGTTGGCGCAAGGCGACGCTAAAGGTCGGTGGATCGGAACCCGACACTACCTAATTTTTTGTTCCTAAAAGGGTTTCAGACACTCATATTAAGTAATTTTTTTTATTATTCAGATTATTATTTTGGTCCAAAATGTTTGTAGAAACTTATAAAACTATAAATCTAAAGTGGGCCGTAAAACACGTCAGTGCGATTTTCTTAAATACTGTACCCCAGACAAATAGCATTTGCAATTTGCCGGCCGCGGTGGCCGAGGGGACTGTGGCGCTGCAGTCACGGTCTGCACGGCCAGTACGGTCGGGGGTTCGACTCCCCCATGGATATTTGTGCCGTCCTTAGAATTATCTAGTTCATAAGTAGTTTGTAAGTTTAGGGACTGATGGCCCTGTAGTTAAGTCCCATAAGCTTAACAAACGTTTGAACTTTTTTTTTCCAATTAAACGATATGGCCTGGAAGTTTAAGACCAATGGAAGTTTATTTTCGTACGCCATTTTTAACAGAAAAATGTAGAAGAATGGTAGAAGTTTCAGATACTACCTTTCTACAGTACGACTACGTTAATTGCAATTCATGTAACGTTCGAAGCGGAAACAATTGCATGGAGCAAGTAAATAAAATCCCACAGTGGAGCGTTATACTTTTTGTATGTTTGTTGTAAGTTTATTCAAGTATTGGCCAATATTACGCTTGCCTTTCTCATGAATCAGATTGCGGTACCCTGAATCAAAATATAAGGAAACTGCCATTACCGATTGCCCTTATTCGTATTTTACCTTGCAGTTTCAGCTTTTATGATGAAAAGCCCGTTAAATATATTTAGCCTTACATCATTCACTTCATACGTAAATTTTGTTTCCAGATTTTAAGGAAAAATGCGATTGCTTGATGTCAGACACCAATTCTCACTGCAACAACTGGTTTCTTTATCAGTTGTTTGCTTTCAACGGAAACCGTGGTTTAAAATAATAAAGATAAACAAATCACTCAAATACGCAAAATATTTAAGATATGAGATAATATTTCAAACAGTAGGCATACTCTTCTGGAAAAAAAAAATTGCAGTTTTTTTGCTTCTGTTAATACAGTAACATGATAGACAAACGTTGGGCATGATTACCAAAATAACTGCTTATCTTACTGGTTCGCACATGTACTAACTCTATTTCAGAAAGCAACTGCGTGACTTCAGAAAACATGGCGGCTAATAGTGTAGGCCTGCTTGAAAATCAAGAGGGCAGCGTTATAATTGATATTACCAAAAGCTCCGGCAAAATTTAAAGTAACAGTAGTATTAACTATTGCATAATAAGGCAAGGTCTAATTAATACAAATATAAATAAAAGGTAATTCAAGAAAAAGGCGAGCTTAAAATTTTAAAGAAAACGTACATGAGAAATTACAGGAAGGCTTGGGCAAATGTTTAGAGAAACACTGCTCTTAAGACACCTGCACGAAAAGGTAATATCAAATTAACAGAAATGTTATATTAACAAGTAATTCAAAAGTCGGCCTGCTCGAGATTTAAAGGAGACGTTACAAGGTGTACAGAAAGCCGCTTAACAGTAAATCTGCTTAAAATTTAAAGGACACGTCACAAGATATGAAAAACACGCTTGGCTATAGTTAACATAACACACTCTCTCAAATGCATCAACCCGTTACAGTTAATTACGAGTCATAATAATTTTATACCAAGCTCGAATGCTAAACCTAACACTGGGCGCCGGCCGCGGTGGCCGAGGAGACTAAGGCGCTCCAGTCACGGTCTGCACGGCCACTACGGTCGGGGGTTCGAATCCCCCCTCGGGCATGGATATTTGTGCCGTCCTAGTTCGTAAGTAGTTCGTAAGTAGTTTGTAAGTTTAGGGACTGATGACCCCGTAGTTAAGTCCCATAGACTATACAACAATTTGAACATTTTAACACTAGGCCCGGTGAGCACGAAGAACATGGAAGGAAGAACGGAAAGGGGGACACGAGGAATAGTCTGTGGCACAGATTGGACACCCGAAATTAAGAGGAAATTTTGACTGCCAGACTTCAGCAACGGTAGTGGCAGGACGTACTCACGTCCGGAAAAATACACTGCCTACTATACGCCGCGACCGCGGCGGACTACAGACGTGATACAAAACATACTCTAAATCTTGACCTACCACTATTACGGCGCGACGAGGAATAATCAGAATTTCATTAACTTACGTAAACGTGCTCAGAACATGAGCAAACGCTTGACGCCCTAAAAGACGAGGACAGCAAGCCAACCAATGGTTGGACAATTCACAAATATAGACGCAACACAATGAGCAAAGTCAGTGACTAGAGGCACAAGTCGTGAGCTCTAGGGAACGATGGTAGCACCATTTGTAAGCAGGCAACGGCACTCGGGCAATTCACAATGGCAATGAACGGCTTACTCCTTACATCACCAAATTGGAGTCGACTCGGGATACTTAAGGTCGATGGAGCACGCTTCCGAGAAAATACTGCTTCAGATGTTACGAGCAGTGGCAGCAAGCTCGGGGTGGAATGCAACCAGGTCATGTTCAGCAAGCTGTCGACGTCGAATTTTACGTGCTATCCAAGTGCGAGACAGGTGTTAAGTCTCCGAGAGTGCGGGGAAGGTAGATAAACAGGAACGGCCCCGCAGTCGACGCACGCCGGCCGTCCCGCTGCCCAGCCAAGTCTCCCCTCACTACAGAACACCACAAATAACGGAAGTGCAAAGACCATGTATCACACGGAAACACAGAACGACAGCAGCGCTACTAGTGACCTGGCAGTGAACTTCCAATCCAAAAAATGTGGTGCGAAAACCCATATGTTTACTTCTAAATACAGGAATGAGAAAATGTTATATTGGTGTTAGATGACAATATTTTTCATTTATTCTTTGAGGGTGGACCTCATAGAAAAGTTTTTCAGACCTTGCAAAATAAGATATACGAGAAATTTAAATCTAACATTAATTACTTGTGGCTGTTGTTTACAGTCGGCCAAACTTCGTAAATGATGTCGCGGTAATCTTTTTGACCGTAAAATTGTTTGTTTCTAAAACTCGGTACTGCGATTTTCGCCGTGTGGCGTTATCACATGGAAATAAATGTAAAGTAAATAATGTATAATCTTACACCAACTAATATTACGGATGCGGACAAAAATTAAGCAGTATAACAGCAATATATTTACACTGCGAATTAAAAGAAAATGCACACAGAAGATCGCAATTAGGAAGACGTTGCTATAGAACCTCAGCACAGAACACTACATACGAATCAAAACAAATATGGAGGACGGTAAAGCGTAAATCATCCAATAGGAAAGCGAGATGAAAAATCGCAATGCTCGCAGCGCTATATGTGGCCTGGCAGCGAACCAACATCGTGTTACCGGAAATCCCTATATCAGTTTCACCCCCTGCCACTCACTGCCAGCGGTGCCGCCCGATCGCCAACCTCTCGGCAAACATCACAACAACACGTACAGCACCACCGGCGGGCAACAGGCAAGGCAGTCATGCACCTAGGTAGAACGCCATCTGACTTACAAGGCAAAATAAGAAAATGCTTACATTAAGAAAGTGAAAGAAAAGGACTGAAGGAAAGAACCAAGAAATCCCTTCCACCGACCGTTAAACGCAGACTCTATTAGAAGCACTTTGGTATTACTTTAAAATTTGTTTGTATTCTGACGGTTTACAAGAGTTTGACACAAGAAGAGGAATGAGGGCAAGAACCAAGAAATCCCTTCATTAATATAAATAAGAGCAGGGACGGCTCAGGCTTGTGTTGTTATTGCGAGAGTATACACTTCTGAGAACTTCATTATCACCGGTGACGAAAACTCGGAGCCTACTAATATGAAGCATGTCTGGTAAACACTTCCGGAGGACAACTGTGTGGGATCTTTAGCAAATGCCTCTACAGTTTTAGCGAGCAAGTGACGTTCGCACTGATTCACGCACAGACTGACTCACTCCTGCCTCCATGTCATATTCCTGTGAGTGTGACACAACAGCAGCTGCATACAAGTAAAGACTAGAACTGGAAACAGTTTCACTTCAGGCGTAATTTATCTTACGATTAAAATTTCTGCTTGCCTGACACTATACGAGTAGTCCTTGACTATCGCAGTTACTTCACACTGTCCATAACCAAACTGAAGCAACACGACATGTGAATACAGCGAAAAAGTCTTTGTTTTTGGAGTATTACACACGAAAAATGGAAAATGAACTCCTCCCGCAGTCGTCCCAATTAAATGAGTTGTTCGACATAAATACTTCATATAACTAAAAATTGCCTGTGCTCGAGATTCAACCAACGGTGTTTAGAAAGTCACTGAACTCAACATTTTAAAAAAATGGATTTGGAATTTATTGGTAAGCAGATTCAAACTACCTACCTGACGTCTAAAATTTATAGGTCTTATTTGAACGCTATGAGAAAAACTAAGAAGGCGCGAAGAGGTAATGGGAGAGATTTAGACAAGTAAGGGAAATAATTATTTAATTCCTCAATTTTAATACATACACAAAACGTAAATATAATAATATATAAAGATTCTTTCATAATTCGTTAAGTATCCTTGTTCGCTACGTTCATAAATATACAATTTCAAACTATCGAAAGATCGATCTCTACTTGCTGCAACATATAATTGTCCACGAGTAAAAATTAGGCGACTTTTTAATAGTACCGTAAGTTTCATTAGTCTCGTTGTATAATTAATATTGAAAAATGGTACTTCAATTTCCGTGTTCATGTATTTACACAGAATGTTCTTTTTAACTGAATACATTCAAATATCACGGAAACTACACACAAAAAAAAAAAAAAAAAAAAAAAAAAAAAAAAAAAAAGAAAAAAAAAGAAAAAAAAAAGGAAATAAAAAAAAGGAAATAAAAAAATTAAATAAAAAATAAAATAAAAATAAAATTAAAAAAATAAAATAAAATATAGGAGGGGACATGCAATGACATTACACTCGGCCCCTTCCACCCAACTCCGTATGTGGGAGGCGAGGGGCAAATTTGAAATCTTCAATGGGAGCCCCGGTTTTTATCATAGATTTTGATTGTACGGCAGAAACTGCATAGTTTGTTTGTATTACAAGGAGGCGATCCAATTATGATATGCTCGAAAAATGTTACAGCCAAGATCGCTGGTAATTAATTTTATTTTGGACGATCGGTTTCACTGGGCTCTGCCAGCATCATCTGGTCCAAAAAAATCTTTTTATATGGCTATCATCTTGTAAAGTCAAACAGTTGTTATACAAAATAATTTAGAGTGAATAGGTGCACTGTGTCATTATAATGAAAGTGTTCTTTTCACTGTGAGTAACAGTAGGATACTGGCAGAGACCAGTGAAACCGGTCGTCCAAAATAAAATTAATTACCAGCGATCTTGGCTGTAACATTTTTCGAACAGAAATCGCATACGTGTTATATTAAACATTTTCTGTTACGCCATTGATGGCGGTGTAATTAGCGCAATTGAAATGAGTCCACAAATGTAATATTCAGTGGTACGGGGGCACCCATCTAGATGCTTCGACGTAGGACAGACCAATGCTCCATGGCTTTCAGTTGTTCACTCCACTAACTGCATAGTATACCTCCAACAGATCGATCAGGGGACCACCTGATGCGCCTTTGTGCCCGGGACTCGAAACGTATACATTCTCCTGCAATTCCAATTACAGTAATTGTTCAAATGTTGTAGGGTGGTCAATTATTTGTTCATTTATTTTCTCTCTTTCTAGTGCCTTTATGTGTGCTGTGTGTAGTAGGAGTAATTTGCTAGTCCTTTATTTTTATTTATTCTTGCATGTCATAAGGGTGTGCCTCAGAATGTATTGTTTGGTGAATCTACAGTATGTACTGTAGAGCTGAAGGCAGAGCTGGGCTGGTGTTGTTGAGGGAGGCTGGTCGCTGGCGA